>JANHMN010000031.1:324079-409116 GCA_030674055.1 Rhabdomys pumilio | reverse complement strand
ACATTCATCAGGAGTCACTTTTTAGGATTCCAAGATTATTTCACCTATTTAGTTGGTGGCAAGTTGTGGCTGTCAAGGGATGCATTTCAGTGAATCTCAAAGGACAGAGGTCAAATCAGGATCCACAAGAGAACAAGAGCCAGTGGTTAAGTGCCAGGAGATGCTCCTGATGCAAAGGGATGGGGAGATGAGAGGGCATGAAGGCTGTGAGGCCTGTGTAAAACTGCCCCTCAACAAGATGAAGTGTAGACTGGGGAACAACAGCTTGAGAGACCATAGCCAGAGCAGCCTCCAGCAGAGACACTGCTTATTTCTGTGTTTTCTTTTTAGGACATCCTGGCACATTAACCATGGATTTCTAGCATTAAGACAAGTAGAAGCATTCATGTGAAAAAGAAAGAGGAGTGTGGTGAAGGGTGCTTTTGACAGTTTCTGTGCCCAAGGCCTTTGTTTAGAGCCTCAGATGCTGTGTGGTCTCTGGAGTGCTCCAGTCCTCGAGAACATGTGGGCTGCAGGCCTCCTGAAATTTCCTGCATGATAATCTAAGCTGGATGCAGTGGAGGGTTGTTCTATTGTCTTTTGTTTTTTGTTTTGTTTCTAAGAATGTTAGCATTTAATTGACCTACCTGGTGGCTTCAAAGTACTAAGACACAGGGCACCACCAAATCTCTTCAGGTCTTCTGCTAAAGAATTGCCTTTCATGACCACAGGCTGCTTGAGAACTTTTTAGCTTGATAGCACCACATGGGTGACAGGGGCATCTATAGTCTTGTTTTTTTTGTAGTACTGACCCTGTCTGCTCACTGAACAGTGTCCACAGTTTATTTGGGTTGACAGTTGGCCAGAAGCCCTGTCTCCTCTCTAAGTGGTCAGCCTCAGTCCAGCTGTCCCAGACTCACCTGGATTGTATTTGTGGAAGCTGATCTGCGGTAATGCATGCCTCTAGCCTTCCTGCAGCCTGCTGGGTGCTTTCAGTGCTCATCAAGGGGGTTGTGGTTGTGAATGAGATTGCCCCAGAGTTTCTGGGTCTTTCTAACAGAAATAAGACCCATTATTTTCTTTAGTGATATATACTAGCATGGAGATCTGAAATTCCACAAGGGTTGGGTCAATATTTCCCTTTCTTAAAAATATAAATAAATAAATAATAAGAGAAAGAGATAGGTTTGCAATTCACAAGCGATTCTGCATCTCTTTTGCTTAAAGAGAAGGAAAACAATGCTTGTTCCACAGTGTCAACAGGGTAGATTTTTTGAGAGGGAAGTAAAGTGCATTTCTCCCCTCTAAATATACTCTGAAATTTCAGGTCTAGCAAACACAGAAGATTATAATCAAATTGTTTCAAACAAGGAAACATTTTTTTTTTAATATGGCCATATCAACATTCTGCAAGTGAGAACTTACATAGACATAAGTCACCTTTCTTTTCTTTTCTTTTTTCTTTTAATTTTGCAAATACTTTTGGCTGGTCTTTTGGTTAACTTCTCTCTGCATTGCTCTGTCTTCTGGAAAACATTTTACATATTTAAAGAGCCAGCTTCTCTCTCTCTCTCTCTCTCTCTCTCTTTAATGAGTATTTTCCAAATGGGATTCAGCTGACCTAAATCCTGAAGTGTAGAATTTATAGCACAGTTCTTGGGAAACAAGCTTAAGAGGAGACAGTTCCACATTACTTTTTTGTGAATGAGTTGTTCACTATTCATTCACTAAGTATTTATCAAGCACTTAGAAGTTCCATGACTTTCTCTAGACACTCAAGAGATTTTAAGTACTTGCTTTGGTTGTCACATTGTTCTAGAGAACAAGACTTACAATAAACGTAAGTGTTACTATGAGTAGATACATTAGTACACTTTGTTACATGGTGATAATTAGAGGAAAAAAGAGGAGAAAGATAGACTCAACTAAGGGAGTTTGGGTGTGGAGGAGATGGACAGGTGTCTGCAGTTTCAGAGAGTACAGGATGGCATTGGAGTTGAAGCTTGAAGGCAGTGAGGGAATTGGTCCTTCAGTTTTTGGAAGGAAAGACTACAGGGTGATGGAAATGGCTGATACCACTGGTTCTGAGCCAGACACAGTGCCAGGATGGAGAAACAGCAGAGACAAGAAAGCATTGGAGGAGATCGAGGAAGATCGGACTTTGCCATGTGGGCCAGCGATGCAAAGGCTGACTTTGACCAAACTGAGAGCAAAACTGTCAGGAAGCACAGCCTGATCCAGCAGGAGTGGGCTGCAAAGGAATCCCACTGGTTTATATTAGAAATGGGCTCCAGAGATGATGGTAGAAAGAAGAAGGCCAGATTAGTAAAATAATGAAACAATCCCTGGAAGAGACAATGGTCACTCAAAGCAGTGTGGCCAGATTTGGAATGTGATCTAAAACCGAGCAGGCAGGATTGGTGGTGGACTGTGTGAGTGGGCTATGAGAGGAGCATGATTCCAAGAGTGTTTTAGGTCTGAATGGCCAGAAGACTGATTTTGCCAACATCTGAGTTGTTGGAGGAAGTAGGTGTTGACTGTCGGTTCCATGGACAGCAAGATTTTGAGATGTCTCTTGGATATCCAAGTGGGGATGTCAAGCAGCAGATTGTTGTGTATCTAGAATTGGGAAAGAGCCATGAACTGGAGATAACACTTTGACAGTTAACTGCTTCTGGATCTGTATTTAAAGCTAAGGGATTGTGTTTCTTAGTAACTCTGTTTTATCCACTCAGTGTTTAGAAATGATGTCTCACATTTAAACACACCCAGGGGTGCCAAATAATGGGAATTGGACCTGGCTGCATTGGCAAGGGAAAGAAGGACAAGATAGTTGGGTAGCCTGGGCTTTTGGATGGAGAACCCACAGCACTCTGGAGACTCGATGTATTCTATACAGATGAACAGGAAGGCTGGAATAGTTTATACAGATGGACATGGAGTTATTGTACAGAGAGAAACAAGGAGGGCAAGGGGTCCACTGGATCAAGAAGGCAGGCTTAGCTAACCTAAAGAGGCACAGTCTTCAGGCTAGAAATATCCTGGGGGAGAAAGTGATGGTGGACATTTTCTGCTCACACTGTCAACATGTGTACTTGACTCCTGTAGAAAGTGTGCAAAGGCATGCTTCTCAGCCTCACCTCAGGAATACTTTTCTCCATGGGTCGGTGACAAGACTTTACCTGTGTGAACAACATATATCCACTTAGGGTTTCACTCACTTAGGACTGTTTCCACTCCCCACAGGTATGCTGATCTCTATCAGGGAAATAGGACCAAATAGAAAAACACATCCAATCCGATATAGTAAATTAGTGTTTGTACTTGAGAGAAAGAGTAAGCCCCTTACTGTCTTCAATAAACCTTGCTGTATTAGCACCCAAGAATCTGAGCAATACAAAGAACTGAGTTCAAAGGGGCCTTCGAATATATTTAAAAGTCAGAACATTCAAGAGAGGTACTCTATGGCCTGGTGAGAGGGACATATGGCACAGGGGTTAGTGACCTTGATGGCAATCTGAAAGAATTGGCAGACCTTGACCTCAGCACCCAAATAAATCACAAACTTTCCAGGCAGTTCAAAGATGCAGACCTCTCAGGCTGTAAAGAACTAAGCAACACTGGAGGCTATATCAGTGACTTGGATTTATCTTTGGCATCGTGCGGAGGGTCTTTTGTTCTGTTGGGTGGGCCCACCCATCTGGGACCAGTGCTGCATTTCTGAGGACAATAGAGTAAGGGACTGTCACCTATGGTTCTTTTACTCAGCCTTTCTCCAAGAGTGTCTGCATTTGCTTACAAAAGCATTGAGTGAACACTGAAAGCCTTATGGAGGGAGTGGGGGAGGAAGGGCAGACACATAAACTGAAGATGTGTGCCTGTCTTGAGTTCACTTGCTTACCGCTCTGACTTGGTGGGAGTGTTCAGAGATGGGGTAGCTGTGGTGCAGAGGAGGGGGCATATAAAAGGTCCTTGCACTTTGATGAAGACTATCTAGGAACTAGATGTGCATAGGCTTCTGGAAAGATAGGTGCCCAGGCGCTTTGTACAGGATTTTGTTCTCAGGGAGAAAGAGCAAGACTGTGTTCAGAGATTAGAAGATAGGAACTGATTATTTACTGCTGCATAGTGCTGTGTTTAGAAGATAGACCACCATAGTAGATACAGTGGCTTTTAATTTTTCAATATATTTCACAGTGTCTTTTCTTTCATAAATAAGGAATGTAAGACACCACTCTCTTACTGATAAGTGCAGAGAGAGCTGAAGCTCAACTTCAGGTTGCCTCTGATAGCAGATACCCTCACAGGCTCAGTGTCTTGATTACTAGAACCAGAGACAAAGTAATCAAGGAACACAGAAGAGCCCACAGCATTCAGGCCATGTGCATTAGAACATAATTATTGCCTCTTTACTGACTACAGTGATGTGGAGACCCAGGAGTCACTGCAGGTTACATGTCACTTGCTGTGAAGAATCACAACACAACTATAAAATCTGATGGTGAATAAGGGTATCCTAACAGGAAGGAACTTCCTCCCCCCTCCCCCACCAGCCTCATAAAGCCAGGGGACACAGAAGCAATTGAGCAAAAAATTAATCTTAGTTGAGACAGTCAGGCCTATAATCTCAGCTCTGTGGGAAGATGAAGTAGGCACATCACAAATTCAAGGATAGTCTGGGAAACTTAATGAAATCCTTTCTCAGAATATAAACAGAGGATGGGGTAAAACACCCAACATGCTTGGGGTGGGGCTAGTCTTAATCCCCTGTCTGCCTGCCTGTCTGCCTGCCTGTCTGCCTGTCTGTCTGTCTGTCTGTCTGTCTGTCTGCCTGCCTTCCTACCTGCCTGCCTGTTTGTCTGTTTGTCTTTCTTTGTCTTCTGTCTCTGTGTCTCTGCCTTTGTCTCTCTCTGAACTCACTGATACAAGGGAAATCAGCTTCAGCAGAACCAAGCATGGGACTTTGGACTGAGCAAAAGAAACTCAGAGACCCTGGGGTTAGGATATTATTCCACAGGTAAAGGATTCAGACTCAGAGATGAAGTGGGTCTTCTAAGCCTGTGTAGGTCCCAGTGGAGGGCAAGATACTCAGCCCACCTAACTCTTCCCAGGCGCCATCGCTTGGATGCCTTCTCCTCTCTCACTAATTACTGACTGCTGAGGTCATTTACTTTGTTGTTCCTTAATTGTCTTCAAGTGACAACCTGGTAAAAGAGCTATAAGATATTAGCCAGTACTTTGTGATCTGAGGAAAACAGAAGGGGCAGGGAACGGGAGAGAAACCAAATAAACAGTGTTGTGTTAATTTCAACTCTCAATAGGGCCTACAATCATGTGGGAAGAAAATCTCAATTGAAGAATTATTTGTGTCAAGTTGGCCTGTGGGCATTTCTCTGGGGGTTGTCTTGATAGTTAATCAATGTGATCCAGTGTGTATGGTGTCTTGAATTGTACAAGACTGAAGAACTCTGGTTGAGCAGAGGCATAGACAGGCAAGTACCGTAGGTGCATTAGGTACACTTTTTGTTCCCGACTGTGGATGTGATGTGACTAACTACTTGAATTTCTGCCTTGCCTAACTCAAAATGATTGGCTGTATCTTGGAGTTGAAAGCCACATGTATTCTTGCTTTCCTGTGTTCCTGCTCATTAGGCTATCCTGTCACGATGGTAGAAGTAAAAATGGAGTGAGAATCAGAAACATTTAGCATTGGTTCTGTCACCTATATTGCTCATTCTTATGCTGGGATAACAACAGTGCTCCCCTCACAAGCAGGCTTTGACAGTTGAATGAGATGCGTGGAGACTGCAGAACCCGGAGCCCAGATAAGTGATTTGGATTCCAACACTAAACTGCACTATTACTTTTATCAGGAGAGGGAAAACTCATTTGAACACCCAGTACGGTTCAGAATATTTTGCGACGTGAAGCTATGTATCTTGTTTGATGTATGATGAGAATGTTTCAGACCATTTATTTCTACTCACTGGATGTCCTGAAATGTTTCATTTAAACCGTCTCATCAGAGTTAATGTGACTGACCATTCTCCTTACTGCCATCAAGTAGGACAGCAGCCTCAAACTGTCAACATAATATCATTACCTTCCTTTGCCCCCTCCTCCAAATGGCGTCATCTCTGTCTTATCAAAGCTAGGTAAAGCAGCACCATCATAGCAAGGAGGAAATCACGATCTGATTTTAGGGTGGGGACCGAGTGACATACAGATTGATTTAATATAGCCTTCTTCTTTAGAAGAACCACGTAGACCCCTGGTGAAGACTTTGTTCTGAAACATAAAGCACACAGTGGTATTCTTTTTTAATCCCAAGAGGAGCAGATTGACTGTTCATGCAGAATACTGTGAAGTGTGGTCCCATGACAAGCATCACAGGACATTTCTCTGCTTTTTATTAAGCTAACTTGTGATTGTTTCCCACAGTATGGAATAATGTTTTTAAAAGTGTTTTATCATGATGCTAGAAACTCTAGACATGCTTTGATGGCCTCCAGGGGTAGGATTGGAGATGAGGGAAGCAAGCTATCCAGTGGTAAATTTAATTTCCGATTTTTAATGTAGCTTGCAAATATGTAAATAGATGTAAAAAGGTAAGAATATGTACTAAATTTAGTACTAGCAATTATGAAATTATACACATTGAATTCTTGAGATTTTTGTCTCCTCTGTAATTTTGTATATGTGTGCGTGTGTGCGAGTGTGCATAAACGTACATGTACACTACAGTTAGGGCAGAAATAATGGTTAATCAATTAATGACTAATACTCCAGAGTGTACCTGTTCACTCTCACTGTATTAGCTGAAGCTTCTTTTCCCCTTCTGTATTTCAGTTACAATTTCAACAAGCACCTTCTTTGATGGCTTGCTGGTGACGGGACTGTACACCTCAACAAGCATCCAGTCTTCTCAGAGCATTGGAGGCTCCAGTGCCTTTGGATTTGGTAAGCTATCTTGTTCGCAGGTACCAGGAATTGTCAAGATTTTATACAGTTATGTCATCTGTTTTGTTTTGGAAATAGTTTTAAAAGTATTCAGCTTTTGCTATTAAAAGGGAAAATAATATAAAATCATTTGTGCATGTTTGTGCTTGAAATCAGGTGGATTGAAATGCTGTATAAATGCTCAGCTAACTACTGTCTTGGTAGGCAATTCTTACCCTCTTTTGCTCTCTCCCCACCCTTTCCGTCCCTCCCTCCCTCCCTCCCTCCCTCCCTCCCTCCCTCCCTCCCTTCCTTCCTCCTTCCCTCCCTCCCTTCCTGCCTCTCTCCTTTCCTGCCTCCCTCCCTTCCTGCCTCCCTCCTTTCCTGCCTCCCTCCCTTCCTGCCTCCCTCCCTTCTACCCTCTTTCCTTTTCTTCCTCCCTGACCTCTTTAGCATACATGGCTTCTTGACCTGTATTCACTATATTATTCCTATCCTCCTCCCTCACTATCCTCCCTTGTGCCCTCTGGTGTTCTGAGATTCCCCCCTCCCCTATTTATTCTCCGTCTGCCTTCTTACATGTACATTCCATGAGTGTCTAGTCTCCTGCTTCTGTCAAGGTGTCTTCCTCCTCCCTCCTGATCTGCTGTCTACTTTCATGGCATGTAAATAAACCCACAGTTTTAAGTCTAGGTTTTGCATATCTGAGGAACCATAATTATTGTTTTTTGAACCTAGCTTGTTTCACTAAACATAATACTTTTTAGTTGCATCCATTTTCCCAGGTAGGTCATAATTTCTCTTTACAGCTTGCATAAAACCCCATTATGTATATGTGCCTTTTTTTTCATTTCACTGTTGGTGGGCATCTAGGCTGGCTCTGTTTCCTGTGTTGTGACTAATGAAGACATCACTGTGGGTGCCCACATATCTCTGTGGTGTGCTGACCCAGAGCTATTCTGGTATATATGGAGGAGTGAATATATGACAGTTCTGTTTCAGGGTTTCCAGGAACTACCATACTGATGTCTGCAGTGGCGTCATGTGTTGACATTCCCACCAACATCAAATGATAGTTATGCTTTCTTGGCATCCTTTCTGTCTGTCTTCTGTCCCTTTGTCTGTCTACTGCCATGGTTATTAGACTAGGTTCTGTGGGGATTGTGTAAACTTCTGAACTTTTTACTCAGTTTGATAGACTTTGACATTGTGCAGCATTCAGTTTTCACAAATAGCTATTCCAGTCCTGAGGTGAATGAAAAGTTTTAACAAGGAAGCATTGCAGAGTGAGCCAGTAGTAGTTGTTAAAATAATTTAATTCTATAGGTAGTTATAAAAGCGTGCCACTTAATACTTAAATTACTCAAGTGAAGTGTTTTTCCTTAACCAGAGACCTGAAAGAATACTTATGTGGAGAGGCAGAAGGCTACATGAGGGTCACTAATCCCTGAGGATTCCCAATATGGAAATCTGTGTTACCCATATGTTGCATTCACATCAACATGGAATTAAATAGAGTATTCAGAATCAAAATGCAAATTTAATATCTGTTTATGTAAGACCTAAAATCATTGGTCTTATGCTAAATTCATAAAACTATAAAGTGCTTTCTTTGCTGGGGGGAGGGCAAAGATAGAATCGCATTATTCAAAGCCACCTGTGCTCATGTTATTTATTATGTAAGTATTTCCCTCTGCAGAAGCCTGTGTCCAGAGCACCAGGGCTGAAACTCCATTACTACTCTGCTTACCCAAGAGAAGGTACTTGGCCTTGGGGTTTAAAGGAACCCAGAAGGCACTTCATTGTCATGCTAGATTTAATACTGGGAATGTGATCAATAAAAAAAGATCCCAGGCAAAATTTTAATCTGCTCACATCTACTGTTTTAAGAATTGATTATTTGGGAATCTCACATCATGCATTTAGATCAAGGTTACCTCCTACTGTGTATCATCTCCCCCCTAAAAAAAACCCCACAAGTTCATTTTGTGTTAATCATGTACTCACTGGGGCATGGTCAAACTCCTAGTGGACCATGGACTCCTAGGCCCCCAAGGGAAGATGGATATTTCTCCACTTGCACTTCCACCAGAAGCCATCAACAGTGGAGAGCAGGTCAGCTTGCCCATGCCCATGTTACCATAGGTGCTGCTGCTGAGGGTCAGGGCCAGCTCTTCTGTGCCCACAGACTTCAACATGCCTTCAATGAACAGCACAGACCATGTGGCAACATGGGCCACAGAAATCAACATGGCACTTTGGCTGTATTAGGACCATCCACCCACTTACAGCCCTCAGAGGCTACATGGGCCATGGGATTTATTGTGGCCTTCGGTATTTAGACATGCCACTCATATCCAGATGGCTCCCTGAGGCAGCAAAGCCTGAGGAAATCACTGAGACATCAGGCAGTGGCATAGAATGCAGACATCCATGTGAATCTCAGGATTCCTCATGGCCTGGGGCAGCAGCATGGACCGAAGATACCAACATGGCCTCCAGTGGCCTCACAGACCACAGTGGTTCTTCAAAGAGGTTTAATCCAGAAAGTGAACCTTTCTTCATCTAGGTCCTCATTACTGCAGTGTTGGAACAGCACCACGGTATGGTTGATGTGTTCAGAGTCTGCATCTGCATCTGCATAATCTCAAGGCTGCTGCTGCCACTTCACCGACACCATGCTCAGTTTTCCTACTGTCTCCTTCTCTCCATCATGCATTCATTCATTGTAATTGTGCCCACAGCCTGCACTGTGAAGGCAGGTAGCCTGGTTAGCTTTTGCTGCCAGTGTTGTGAAGGCAGCAACCTCTGATACCTACTTTTAGGGTTACTTTTAAGGCTATACATGGGTAGAAATACTCTTCTTAAGTATAAATAGTTCACTAATTAGTCCCAGCCTTTTTGTGGTATGCAGAGATGAAGGGTCTACTTATAATTGCATCTATAATTTGTACATAAATGTTACCATTTTATTATAGCAGAACTCATAAGCGTGGCTGCCAAATTGAGCTGATAAAAATTTAAGACATCCAGTTCAATGAATTTTAGAATAATATTTATTTTAAGTATGCAATCTTTGCATTCTAGGTTCTACCTTAGTACAGGCCTGGAGTTGTGGTTTGTAACTTTTAAAGCTCCTTAGATGATTCTTCTTAATTTTTAAGTTAATTAAAAATGTTTCTGTAGTTACAGTTAGCTTTCTTAGTTACTTTCACTTTCACTGTGATAAAAAACAAAAAAACAAAGGAACAAACAAACAAACAAACCCACCCATTATGGAAGCAACTCAAGAGAGGAAGAGTTTCTTTGGGGTTATGATATGGAGGAAGTCCTGGCGAAGGACTCTAAGGTTGTATCAGTAGTGAGGAAGCAGGTAAGGACAAGTGTTGTCTTCACCATGCTTTCTCTGTCTAGTGTCATCTAAGACCCAACACCATGGGATAATTCAGTCTGTCTAAGACCCAATCCCATAGGATGATGCGGTCCACTTTTAGGGTGGCCCCTCTACCTCAGTTTACCTAATTAAGAGTTCCTCACAAGTATGCCCAGAAGCTTGCCTTCCATGTGATGCTAGGTTCCATCAAGTTGACAGTATTAAACATCACAGTCATCCAGGTTTTTCTTGACTCCTGGCAATGCTCTTATCTTAGCATCCCAAGCACTGGGAGTTTAGTATGAGGGGTCAAGCTGGAATGACACATTGCTGGACCCCCCCCACACTTACATATACCATATATGTGTGTGTTATATGCGTGTATGTATATTACACACACACACGCACATATACATATGATACAGCACACATCTGCATGGTTCTAGGATTACTCCAGATGGGGTGTAACAGAAACTGGGATGGGGTGGAGTAGGGATAGTCATTTTTCAAAAACAAATGTCCTGAGTAAATTTATTGACTATTTCCACTAATCTAGGGGATAGACAGCAGTTAAGTGACCAATAAAAATATAAGAGCAAGTACAGGGAATTTATAGAATATGAAATTTAAGAGAATTTCTGTTTTGGAGTAGCTGAGGAATTGTGGCAGGATGAGGCTGAAATAATATGGTATTCTTTGATGGAGAACAAAAGAGTAAGAAATTATACTGAATGCATAATTTGTCATTAGTCTCTGACTGTTTTGATGGAATGATAAGTGTGGTTTGCTTTGCATTTTCAACGTATCCTAGGATTAGCCTTGGATATGTTTAACTAGCTGTGACAAATAAGGCAAAGCATATAGCTGAGTTTAAATGGATATTCAGGCAGTCTTTTCTCTACTTAGAGCTAATTTTAATTGTATTAATTACACTAAAGTTCCAGCTACTCTCTTGAATATCAAATGCACATCAGAACAGTGCAAATCAGGCCATAATTATTCTTCAGATACTGTTGTAGAAACATAATTCTTCTAACATAACTACAGCCTTTTATGCAAAACCAGGATTCTTTAAATAAAATGCATGCCTCACTGACCAAAAATAGACAAATGCCTAATAACCAGAAATACATTAAAACAATAGCCATGCAGAGACGCAGTAGCACAGTGGTGCCTGGTTTGAAATGCCTCCTTTTGCTTGTCAGTCAAAGAAAGCACACTGCCCTGGGGAAGTGTGATGCTTAATTATGGATTTCTCTTTGTGTATCCCAGAAAAAAAAATAAGAAAAGCATTTCCCTCTTGTCTTTGGCTTTGAATTCCAGTGCAATCATGTAAATCTTCAAGTCTTATTGTAGTTGCTCAATGAAGGGATATTTGAATATCCTTTCATGTAAAATTGTTCCTTTGCCAGAGCCAAAATTCATTTCACTCAATATTTAATATTCTGGTTCTAAAAGCTAGAGATTTTTCTCAATTTTTGATATTCTGGCTCTAGGATCAGAGAATCAGTCTGGCACATCTGACTCATAGTGACTACGCTTGTAGCTAAGCCTCTATAAATTTACCCTGCTCAGCCAAAACATCTGACATGTCAGCAGTTGTTCTGTTAAATGTTTAGAGTTCCTAGTATCTTGTATTACTCTCTGGTTTTGGGGGTACTAATTAGTCATCTAATCATTTAAGTTATAAAACTTTTAAAATGGTAAGATTTGATGAAATCCAAGTTTGGGGGCTAAGGGCTATAGTGAACAGATTTTGAAGTATCTTCTTAGTTTTTTTCTTTCAAAAATTTTTCGATCAATTTAATGGATATTAATTGATGATTATAATACTACCTTTAAAATATTAGCACTGGTAAAGCCCAGGCATGCCAGGAAGCACTGAAACATTACTGGGTCTACCACTCAAGCCAGGCAGGGTGGTTCAGGAAGCAAGCAAGTAGGTGGTGGGTAAGGGAGAAAAAAATGAGCAGATAGATGGTGGAGAGATGGAAGAGGAAGAGAAACCAAGCTGTCTGTGTGCTATGAAGAGAGATGGAACTAGAAATGCTAAGGCTATTGCAGTTCTTGCTCCTTGGGAAATGGTCAGTTACAGTGTCCATCAACAGAGCCAGTAACAAACAGAAGTGCCTGTGGTCCCATGCCTTCTTCCTTTGAGAAAACCAATACTGTGTGAGTCGCTGTGCCTCCCAGAGCTGCATCGTCACCCAGGAAGAAGAACAGGACCTGCAGAGTGAAGACCACAGCTGACTGACAGCCCTGCTGTGTTTACTTTCCATCACTGGCCTATCTGCTCACCTCTCTAGTTGGCTGTGGTTCAACCATGAGACAGGACGGACGACTCCATGTTAAATTACATGAGACTTGTTGAATCCTTTACTGTGTTTAACTTTGGCCAGAGATTTATTTTCTTTGGAATCTTTTTGTTGGACAAACGTTTAACCATCCACCTTTTAAAAGATGCTATCGCTGACATAGCACATGTAGGCACCACTGTGATGAGCAAGTATGAGACAGAGAGATGAGAGAGAGAGAGAAGTGGAATGATCTGTAAACTATGAAGAAAGGCAGAACTGGAGATGTGAGTTAAAGAACCGCCTGATGTGAGTACTCCAGGGCACATGAGGCCATGGAGAAGTCCCAACCCAGGCTGCTGCTGCCCAGGCCACTGTCTGGGTCCATGGTCCTGGAGTAAGAGGGTTCTGTGTCAATGTCTGTTACATGTTGCTCACCACCAAAGGACATACAGATGGCCATGTAGATGTCTAGGGGCTGAGCAGAGTTGGTTCCACCCCTTACCAGCAGTGGCACTCAGGTGAGCTGGCCCCACCCCTCACAAGGGACAGACAACCTTTGTGGGCTGCCACAGACAGGAGTGTGGCCCTGCGCTTTGCCTGGGCAAAGTGGGAGTGTGGTCCTAGTTGCACAAGTATGGGAGAGCTGACAGGCAGACCAACTAAGCTACCATCTTGGCCCAGATCCAGGGCTTTGAGTTGTCCCACCCCAATATCTACCTCATCTGTGAATGGCTGGACCCTGTGAAGGGGCAGTTCCTGCGGAATTAAAGCTGCAGGATCTCAGTGACGCAGGGAAACAACAGAAAATCTGAGAACAGTCCCAGTGAGGATCCAGTATTGATAGTGTAACAGAAGCCAGATGCCTCGAACCAGACCCAGGACTCATTGCAACGAACATTTGTGTGTGAAGGTGTTTGAACAGCGGGGTGCACTGTGTGCAGTGTGACATACTACAGCTTCCGGGAGGAGGGTTTTGTTTTCTTTAGGGAGAAGGTCATAAGGATGCAGGGTAAATATGGAGGAACAAGGAAATGACTGACACTAGGGTCCATGATGTGAAATATGGAGGAACAATGAAATGACTGAGACTAGGGTCCATGATGTGAAATATGGAGGAACAAGGAAATGACTGAGACTAGGGTCCATGATGTGAAATATGGAGGAACAAGGAAATGACTGAGACTAGGGTCCATGATGTGAAACTCGCAGAGAGTCAAAAAGTATTAAAATATTAGGTTAAATGTTCTTAGTTTTAGCCTGGCAGTGATGGTCCATTCTGTTAATCTCAGTCCTCAGGAGGCAGAGGCAGGCAGATCACCAAGTTTGAGGCCAATCTGGTCTATAATGTGAGCTCCAGGATGGCTGGGACTATACAGAGACCCTATCTTTAAAAAAAAAAATAACTTCATTGCTTAACTTTTGAAAAAATATGATGTGATACTAAGTTATATTTACAAAACAAAGTATCTGTTTTAAGACAGCCTTTGGATCTAATACATCCATCTCTGGTTAATATAAATATGTGCTTCACTGGTGGATTTAGATTTAATGCCATGGTTTATTGCTACAATGCAAACTTTTGCTACTGTTAAAGACAGAAGGCTGTGTTAAGCTGACTTATGGTCCTATTTCATAAGAGGAAGAAGGAGAACTCTGTTACAACTTTACAAATGTCCCCATGGAAGTCCTTCTTCCACCAACCATTAGATCAAATCAGTCAGGCCTAGCTGTTTTGTCTGGGTCTGTGAACTACACACATTCTGGAAAAGGACAGACAGATATTCAGGGTCTATTATTTATCTATACAAACAAAACAGCCACTAGCAATTTTATTAGGTAGGGTCCTGTGTGGTGGGCATATTCATTTGCTAGCCAAAACTAAGGTAATACTTTACTCAGAAAGATTTGGTTAAGTTTAGTTTGTCTGTGTAATTAATTATAAAGTGATACGAAATATATGTAATGTAAGTATCATTGTGTAATTCAAAGGCACGACTTTTTATTGGGTACAGTAAGTCATCTGTAATTAACAAGAAAACTCTAGGTTAATTAAACAAATTAGCCAGTGGGACAAGGAGCAGTACTGACAAGAGTCGGCACCACAATTAATTTTCCCTGCTTGCTGGGTATTAATCCAAGCATGGCTTTATTCATTACAGTTGACTATGGCAGGGCTATTACCATCATTAAGAAAAGAAAAGAAAAAAAACATATCTGGTTAGTAATTCACATATTTAAAGGAATTCAGAGACAATTCCCAAGTCCTACATAACTGGGAAATCATTTACTATAGGTAGATATGACAAATTTAAAGTGGAACAGTTAATCAACACTTTGCCAATACAAATGAGGAAGGGCCTAAGAACTGAACTGAGGTGGGTGAGTTGAGAAGAGTGCTTTCCTGTGGTAGCTTATTACGTGATCTCCAGTGTTGGCCACTCAGCTGCTCTACTGTTTATGTTCTTGTTTGTTTGTTTGTTTGTTTGCTAACTTAGGTGGCATGTCCACCTTCCACAGATTCTGGTGTTTGCTGCACTTGAAAAATTAGAATAACAGAGAGTTCCATGTAGGCTTATATTTTTAAAAAGCTACTTTAATACAGGTTCTTAAATGCTTTAACTTCCTTCTCACCCACTGACCAAGGATAGGGGAAGATGAATAATAGGACAAGGGAGATATAAATGGACTTGTTTAGAAATAGTTCTTTGGGGCAACTCCAATCTTCCTGGTTAACAGTATAGTTCACAGGCAAAACACCAAACAAGAACTAGCAGTGGCCACTTGCTGGATCCAGAAGAAGCCATCACCAATTGACCTGCATGAGTTCACTGAAGCGGCAAGAAGTAGCCAGAACACCACCAGGTCTTCAGAGCATTTCTCTCTATGAAGTCACAATAGGCAACAATCAGTGAAGAAAGCAAGACAAACCAATGCCATATCATCATCAGTGAAGACCAGCAAGGCAACCCAACACCAGAGAGTCATTCACTGTCTGTTGGGTTATACTCTTTCCAAACATCATGTGTTCTCTCAAAGCATCTGCTCCAGCAAAATATCACATGCCTTTTATCAGACAGCCTCCAGAAAAACACCACATCTGTTCTCAGCGAGACATCCTCTCATATGTCTGCTTCAGCAAAACATCCTCTCTTAAGACAGCTTCCAGAAAAACATCACATGACATAACTGAGTTTCCAATGAAACCAGAAATTCCCACTTTAGCCTCATAATTTACACGGTTATTGTATAGATTAAATGAGATTATCCACTCAAGTGCCTGGTATATATTCCATGCACAAAGTAGGAATTATTTAAAGACATTAGAAGTGAGAATTATTTCATTGAGAAAGGCAGCAGATGTTGACTGTAACTGCAAGTTTTCTTACCTGAAGAGTTTGGGGCAGGAGTGGACATCAGAGAGAGCCAGGCTCATCCAGCTGACATGTACATCTGAGGAAAGAAGGTGAGAAAGTCAAGTGGCATCTGTGACATGAGGCAGAGCAAGTGTGAGGTCTAAGGCCAGGTGTTCTGGCTTCAGTTCTCAGATGCTCTGAAAGAGTAGAATTCAGGAGCTGACAAGACGGTTCAGTGAGTGAAGGCTCCTGTCATTAACCCTGACAGCCTTAGTTCTATCTCCAGGACTCACATGTGGAGAGAACTGAGCTTTATAAATTGTCCTCTGAGTACCATATGCACAGTAGTACAGACCTGACATAAATAAGTAAACAAATAAATAAATAAATAAATAAATAAATAAATAAATAAATAAATAAATGTGTTATAATGAAAACCAGAATCCACATACATAAATCCACATAAAATGATACAAATATCATTTTAAAATATACATTTTTATTGCTTTCCAATGCTGTTACAAGATCTTTCAGTTGATATCACTATCTAGAGTCCTCCATAATAGTCCAAAAGAAAAAAATGTATCCACAGGAGTCACTCTCCATTTTCTTTAATAGGAATGCAAATGTTATGATGTCCTATGCAAATAGGAAGTAATTTAAATCCCAAAGACAAATTAAACACTGTCCCTTCTCCATAGGAATGAATGAGTCTATTACAGTCCCAAGGTCCAGTCATAACCACAGAGCCATTAGTAAAGATAGCAGGAGCTGGATCCATCCAGTTTACAAGTTCAAGCAAAGGAGTTTGAGGAACATAACATGTTCAGAGGCATGCCCTGCACAGGTCAAAGCAAATAGCATCTGTAAAAAGAGATTCTCAGGTGACATAGGCTCTGTGTGTTTCACACAGTATCTGCTGTCTTGCTGCATTGGGTCTTAACTTGGCCCCAGGCAGACAGACTTCACTTCTGATGATATATAGTCACTTCCTCCTTTTGCTCTTCAGCTGGAGGTTTGCGATCTTTCTGGTAACATCCAGTACCTTTTTGCCCTCTGCCATTGTCCTGGATGGCCTGGGGCCTGAGGAACTTAGGAGGAATCCATAATGTTTCAATGGATCTATCTGCAATGATGGCTGCAAACCCCTTTCCAACCTTCCTCTGGAAAATTAACCTGGCCAGCTAATGCATCAGCATGCTTCCTTCCTCCTGCAACACAACCAGGGAGGAGGAGAGTGTGCATGAGCCTGTTGCTCGAAATGCTCCTACAACATAAGCAGAATCTGAAATTGTATTTAAGGGTTTATGAATTAACCATAATAGATGAATCAGTCAGTTGGGCTGAGGAAAAAGAAGTATTAATAAATTGATGAATATCTGGACCATGAATCCCTCCCATACCATCAGATAAATAAAGTGTCTTTCTGTGGGATGGGAGAAGACTGAGTAATTTTGTAATAACAAATTTAGTTCTACGAAAAAAATCCCATAGCTTACCAGTCTGAAAATGAAATTTGAAAATCGTGGAATTCTGTAATGTCCTTAAAAAATGATTGTTAGTTAAGGGTAATGTAATGCAGCAAGGATCAAACCTCATAGGTTGTTGGCATTGGGTCCTTCCTGGTTTACTAATTGAGCAAGAAGAGAAAGGTAAGCAGTTAGTATTTCCCGACCCTTATGGTATAAATAAGTCCATTCCAGAGGTTTGTCCTCTCATGTATTATAGTGCTTGTATGAGACAGTTTAGTGAGGAAAATAAGGAAATTTGAAGACAGGGAAGGATCCACTCGATACACAAAGGCCTCCTTTAGTCTAAATTCAAATAATTACAGGTTTGGGGGATGGGAGGCTGCTGTTTTGGTTTGGATTTTCAAGCAGGGTTCCTCTATGTATCTCTGGTTATCCTGGGATCCATTCTGTAGCCCAAGCTGGTCCTGAGCTCAGAGATTCACCTGCTTCTGCTTCTCAAGTGCTGTGATTAAAGGCGTGCAACACCATTACCTGGCAATAAATCATTTCTTGCCTTCAGTATGCAATGACTGCCCAATGCACGCTTTCCTTCCAGAGTTTTAAATAAATTGGTTCATGCATAATTAAAGATCCCTCACCTTACGTTTCAGGATCATGTTCAGGTAATGGAGGATATGTATCTAAAGCAGGCTGCAGTAAGGAAGCTGAGGGAGTTGTCACTGACATAGTCATTAGTGTGTTTACTTGATTTTGTCTGAATGGGGGAAATCTCAAACAAACTCACTCCCTTCCCCCCACCTCTCTCTTCTTTCACCAATTTTAAGGTTTGGTCATTCAGTTTATATTCATTCCAGAAAATACCCACCCCTTCCTCATGACTAAAATCTTCCTTATCTTAATTAATTATTTTGATAATAGTCCAAAATAATGCACAAGTTAGCCAAACTTGAATGGGGTCTTTCCCCTTGTTTATATGCTTTTTAGTATTCCTTTGGATGCTCAGACTTCATATAAAGTTCCTTCTTCTGGAAACCAGAGATTATAACTATGTACAACTTTCAAGTAATCTAATAATTTTGATTCTACTATTGTGCTCTTAATTCCTTTAATAAATGACACACAAGCTAGACATAAGGCGAAGCCTTCCTTGGTTTCCGCGCCACTTTTCTCGTGCACTCCTCTGAGGTCCCCATGATCTCAGTTCACAGCTGACTTCATGTCCCTGTTCATGTGCCACTTGTTTACTGCTCCAGTTGGCAGTGGAACCTGGAAGAGTGGAGCCTAAAAATGAGGCAGACTAAAGGCTCATGTGCTAGCCATCTTTATTCAGAACACCAGACAATTTATACTCTGAGGGCTAAAAACAGTCCCATGAGTAATGTGTACAATCACAAGGACAAGCCACATGTAGCAAAAGCACATTTTTCCATAGGGGCATATTAACATTTAATTGAATCTGTTACATCTGGAAGGAGCATGACAACATATTTCATGTTTCAGGATTCTGTGTCTTGAAGAAACTGAGGTCACAAGACTCTTGTCTTGCTTTCTAGGTATTTTCTCACAAGTACTCAGAATTCTCACACGGGACTCCATTCTTGGACCATATTCTGACAGTAAAATGACTTAAAGTATTCTTGGCTGAATTTGGCTACTTCTTTACTAGCAGTTGAATTTAAGAAAAGTAGATTTTATAATGCTATTAATTCCTACAAATAATTCTAGAATTATCTTTGAAATAAATATGAGTATGTGTAAAAGTAAAACCTTGGCACCAGCTAGAAAATATTTCTGGGTGCAATGCTAGGATTTGAAAATAGGGGCCTGCAATAAAGTCACCTCAGCAAATGGGTATCTGCCTCCTACCCTGTCACCCATTTTGCAGTTCCTATCCATCCCACTGTCGCTCATTTTTGCATTTAGCCAAACAGAATAGACATGTAGGCGAATACACAGCTAAATTACTGTTTTCAGGACTTGGATTGTCTGAGTGGAAAGATACTTGTTAATGTGGGAGTTGCCATTTTGGAAACAGAAAAGCAGAAATTGTTAATGTCTTGGTTGAAGTTCAGATGGTGCTGCCCCGCCCACTCCTCTTCCTACATGTTTTCATACATCAGAACCATACTGTTGCTGTTATCTCGTTAATTGTGTAATTTCTGGTTGTCTTGCAGCAGTATCTCTCTCCACACAAACTCTGGTAAATAGCAAATTAAAGGTGAAATAAATGTGGCATCTGGAAGGTGTTTCGTTGGACCTTCATCTTCATTATAAAATAGTTATTTGCATCATGGGAAGAATCTTTTGAATCGTGAATGACCCAATGACATTTCTAACAGTAACAGCAAAAGTAGAAAAATCTGTTCCTAATAGAAGAAGAATTCAGCTGGGTTTTTGGTTTTCTGTTTCTGGAGAAAAGGGCTGATGACCAGGTCCAGAAAAATTGTGAGGCTGATGAAGTTGACCCCCACTCCTCTAGCCTGGCCCTGTGTCTTTCTTCCTTCTTGTCTCCCTTTTTTGTTGTTGTTGTTGTTGTTGTTGTTTTGTTTTGTTTTTTGAGACAGGGTTTCTCTGTGTAGCTCTGGCTGTCCTATGTCCTGGAACTCACTCTGTAGACCAGGCTGGCCTCGAACTCAGAAATCCGCCTGCCTCTGCCTCCCAAGTGCTGGGATTAAAGGCGTGTGCCACCACTGCCCGGCTCTTGTCTCCTTTTCAAGGACACACTTGCAGTCCATCATATCTTACAACAGACTTTAAAGTGATGTGTAAGCCGTAGCTTTCCCTATACAGTGCTTCTTGCAACCATCAATGTCTTCTGATATATTCACAGGTTCTTTGAGGGAAGAAGGTGATTACTGCTTTCAAAATCTTGGGGTATTGTAAATTAATAACTTAACCAGGAATCCTTTATCATGGTTTTGCTTCAATAAATCATCTCATAAGGTAAAATGCACTGTTCTGTGTCGAATTCAGTGGTTTGTGATGAAGTCGTTGTTGTATAACTGTCTTCCCTAGTTTGAAAACATTACAGCCATTCTGGAAAGAAATCCTGTATTCCCTAACAGACAGTTCTTCAACAGCCCAACCCTCAGTCCTTGGCAGCCACTAATATCCTTTCGGTTTATGAATTTGCTTTATCTGGACAGTCCTGTAAATTCATGCAAATGAGGTGTTTCAGAACTGACTGATTCACTCACATGTTTTCAAGGTTCGTCTACATTGATATTTAAGTACTTTATTTTTACTTATGACTGAATAATATTCTATCCCTAGATATTCCTTATTTATTATTTATTGATCTATCTAGTTTGTTGATGTACATTTTGACTAATGTGAATAACAATACTCCTATGAACCTTCATGTACAAGCATTTGTGGTATGAATGTATGTTTTGAATCCTATTGGATGTATGGCTATGGCTGGGATTGAACTTCCAGGTCATACAGTAATTCTGTGTTATTTTAAAGCACTTTCCAGCTGTTTTCTATATCAACTATGTCTTCCTTTAAAAACAAACAAACAAAAAACAAAAACAAAAAACAAAAACCTGTCTAGCTGTCGCCTATAGCAACTGCATCTCTTTACCTTTCTATCAAAAGTGTGTGCATACAAGCTGCATCGTGCCTGTATCCTTGCCAGCACCTGCTATTTTCTGGGCTTTGGTTTGATTTGGTTTTTAGTCACCGAAGTTCTCATAGTTGTGGGATGGTATTGCGCTGTGGTTGGTTTCATTTTGTCAGTGATGTTAGGCTTAGCATCTCATCTGTATGTCTTTGGAGAAAAGTCTGTTCAGGTCCACAACCACTGTCTAATTGGTCCTTTTACTGATTTTTGCTAGCGTGAACTTTGTTTTACCTCCCCAAAGACATCTGTTTAGAACACACAGAACCACTTTTTCATGCAACATGTCAACTGTTGTTTTAAGGAGAGATAAGTTGTGGTGAATTGGTTAGTTTGTAACTAACTGGACTGTAAGGATGGCTCAATACTAGAAGGTTAATACTTTTCTTCTGTTTTCTGGGTTCTGAACAGTCAAGACTGTGGATACAATTTAAGAAAATTATTCTCTATATAGGTGAAGAAAGTTCAAGGCTGGGCTGAAGAGGCTTTTACTCTTTTTTTCCCTTTACACAACCAAATGAGCAGCCAGGGCTCAGAGCAGCAGGAGAGTCTCAAAGGCACAGAATATAAGACAAATACCCAACACATAAGAACAAATATTCAAGTTTCCTAACAAAACTTAAAATAGTATTAGATATAATTTTAAAACTGCTATAGATGAGTAAAATCGTGTGTATTTCACATGAATGCCAATGGTAGAAAACAGTTGTTTTTGCTTTTTTGCTGACCTGAGTATATTGGCTTTGTTATCTAAAAAAGAAATATAAAGATTTTAGATTTTAATTTGTGTGTGTGTGTGTGTGTGTGTGTGTGTGTGTGTGTGTGTGTCTGTGTGTGTCCATGTGTGTGTGCATTCACACAAACGACTATAGGTGACCATGGAGACCAGAAGAGGGCCTCAGATCCTCTGGAGCTATCTGGTGCAATTGTTGGGAAATGAACTTCGGTCATTTTTAAGTGTAATTTCCCAGTCTTACCTACTGGAATGTTTCTTTAAAACCCACAGAAAAGCAATCTAGGTCATGTAAATATGATGTTACAATGCTCAGTTACTATGACAGAGTTCTTTTTCCTTGGAGTATCTATTATAAATTTAAGTTAAACAAAAATCAATGTTTTTATTGCTTGTCAAGGCATTATTATGGTATTTACGAAATTTAAAAGCAGCATGACCAGGGGAAGAGTAAGTCATGGCAGTAAGTACACTGCCACGAACGTTTTGTTTTTTAATAACAGCTAATTGAATGAGGGAATGATTTAAAATATAACTGAAATCAAAATGCAAACACACAAGATTCCCAACTTGTCGAATGAATGACTGTTGGAAAGCCTGGAAGCATGAGTGTTATGGATGAGGTCCTTGGACAGTGTATACATGTGTTCAGTTATACTCAGTTATACTATGAAGACACACCGTCTGAGTCAGGAAAACACCCAAAAGCGTGGAGTTCACCCCACTACAACAAATGCTTGCAGACTTTCTCTGCATTCATCCACCACCAAAGAGCTAGAGAAAGCTTGTCTGATATGGCCATAACTGGTGTATCAGTCAATACAAACTGGATAAACATTCTTAGTGTCAATGTTTTTATAAGTAATTAAACATTGGTTTAATTCACTTGTTTAAAGCAATCAGTCCAGTAGGGTTAAGAGGGCTGGTGAGAACCTTCTGTCAGGTTTTTATAGTAAACAGGACTAGGTAATATATTTCAAATGTCAGTTTTCAAATGTCAGCCGAGAGTTCTTCAAACATGAGCGTTCTCAGTGGACTCCGTGCCTATTTTCTCCTGTTTTACTTAAGCCGCATTTCAACTTCTGACTTCAACAGAACAAGAAGAATGTAATCAGACTTGTGAGGTCTGAAGTAGTGGATCTCAACCTCTTTAATGCTCTGATCCTTTAATACAGTTCCTCATGGTTCCTCATGGTCTGGTGACCCCTAACCAGAAAATTATTTTCATTGCTACTTTATAACTGTAATTTTGCTGCTGTTATGAATTATAACATAAATATCTGACTTATAGGGTATCCTATATCCGACCTCTGTGGGGATTGAATCCCACAGGTTAGGAACTGCCTGAGTAAGGGATCTCAGACTTATGATTTTTATTTTTCAACATTTAACAGTTTCCTTTTCCATTGTACTTTAAAATCAGAATTTTGTGTGTGTGTGTTTTGCACGTATATCCTTGTTCATATGCAGTATATGTGCACATGTGTTCAGTTTTAGTTTCTTAAGCTTCCTTTCATCAAATGAGTCTGGAACATTCTGTTAGACAGTATGCAAACAAATATATGCATTTCCACCAGTTTATTCTCTGAAATTATGTTAGGGAAGAGTAAAACTTTTAAATTAAACAAGTAGATTTTAACTATGCAGGCACACAGACTCAGACCACTGGGCCACAAATTGAACACAAAGGCCTTGGGACCCATTCCTGGATACAAGGCTGGTGAGACCAACGGAATGGGTAAAATAAATGCTGGGGTGGGTGTGGGGGTAGGGGTAGTCTAATACATATGTATGAGTACTCATCTAAGGAATTGTTATTTTAAATTTTTTATTCAGTTTTACGAACATGGGTGTTTTGCCTGCTTGTGTGTTTGTGCACCACATGAATACCTGGTGACCACAGAGGACAGAAGAGAGCATTAGATCCCCTGGGACTGGGGCTACAGAAGGTTGTGAGCTATCATGTGGGTGTTTGGAATTGAACTTGGGTCCTCTGCAATAGAGTTAGCTAGTACTCTCAACTGATGGTTTATTTCTCTTTGTTTTTAAAAGTAATTTAAGATACTGAGGTTTGATTGAGCCCATGCCAGTTTACAATTTTGAAATTTTGTTATGAAAAGAATCACACTTCATAGTTAAATTTACAGCAAATAAACATGGTGTGGAGTTTATGTTCAGTGGTATAGATATGATGGATATGAGGTGTAACTGTGTAGACAAAAAGATAATGTGAATACCTATCAACATATGTATTAGCATAACCTCTAGAAAGTTCTTTTATGCCCCTCTTATATTGGGTTGCCACAACTCTTCCAAGAGTCAGTTGCTGTTTTGATTTTATTCTTTTGTAGATTAGTGTTTCTTTTGAAACTTTAAATAAGTTCATTTATTCAATATATACTATTTTGCATATTTTACAGTCATTTGCTTTTGTGATCGACCCATGTTGCATGTAGCAATAGCTTGTACTATTTTGCTGATGGGTAGTCTGTTGTTTGTTTTTATATTCTTGCATTACATACCTAGACCACTCTAGTTTTTAGTTGTTATACATACAGCTACTGTGAACCATCTTATATGTTTTTGGTGGATATTGGTTTAATTTTATTGACTATTTAGTAGGCATTGATAGACTGTTCTATAAGAAGCTATCAGACTTTTCCTCTGAAACAGCTGTGTCCACATTCAGCACCATGTTGTCAGAATTGTGCTTCTTCTACATTTGATATTGTCACTGTTTGTTTTAATTTTGGTCACTTGGTGGGTAGATGTTGGTATCTCATTGTTGGGAGAATTTCTTCCTTGTCAGACTAACAGTCTACCTTTTCTATCCAAGGCCACAATGACAGTCCCAGATAGCCTAACTGGTAACCAGTGAGCTTCTTGGTCTTACATGAGGGGCTACTTACAGGGCAAGGGAGATCCTAAAGCAACCTTAGCAGAAAGTTTTCTCGAGGTGTGGATGATGCCCTCTCTGTGGCCACATAGACGCTTTCCTCACTTTGTCCGCCTAGTCTGTGTACTCTCTGTACATGAACTGCATGCAGTTAGGCTTGAGGAGCAGCTGGAATCTCAGGTGATGTCTGATGACCCTCCCCTTTCACTCCCCCTTTGAAGGAAAATGAGCAGCCAATAGCTGGGATCTTGTTGGGCTCTTGCAAGCAGCTGTAGCTATAACTGATCTGATGAAGGTGACCAACCTTTGCTACAACACTCATGGAGTTTTAATTCATGTTTTCCAACTGACTAAAGATGTTGAGCACCTTTTTAGGTGCTTGTTGGCAATGTCTGTTAAACGTCCACTTCTCGTGTCTTTGGATGGGTAGAGAATTAACAGAAAGTGCATTTATTTTCTGCAGTTGCTGACTGTCCCACATGGGTATTGGCATGGTCCTACTCAGCAAAAAAGGCTTGGGAAACCTTTTCCAGCTCCCTTCCTGGTCAATATTCTCGGCCAGCACTCCAGGCCATGCACCCTCAGACTATTTTTTTACACAAGTGTCTGTTTTTTTACTGTCCTTTCCTTTAAAAATGACTCACAAAACACAATGAACTTCATTGGGACATTTTCATGTATAGTTAGAGCATATTCTGTTCATATTTGCCCTCCTTACTGTCTTGTGCTAGTCCCCTTCTTCCCAAATAATCTTCCTTCTACTTTCATGCACTTTAAAAGAAATACCAAAGCTTTAGATTCCATGTAGGAGAAAAATTGTGATGCTCTTCCTGAGGCTATTGTAGTTAAAATTGTCCAAATAGCCAAATTCATCTATTTTCTGCAAATGATATAGTTTAATTTTGCTTTATGGCTGTGTAATACTCCATTTTTTTTTATTCCTCCATCCATGACTGACACATAGTTCTACTTTTAAAAATAAGCGCTGTTTCTGACTATTTAGTTATGATATTTTAAATATATAACCTGATGTCTTATTTGGCTTCAGCAGTCAAACTTGACACAAACCCAGAGTCACCTGGTAACAGGGATTGTCTCAGCCAGCTTGGCCTATGTGTTTTCTTAATTGCTAATTGGTGTAGGAGGACCTAGGCCACCATGGGTGCTGTCAGCTCCAGCAGATGGGCCTGGTCTATGTAAGGAGCTGCACATTAGCCTGAAAGTAAGCCAGCAAGCATGTTCCTCCATGGTTTCTTCTCCAGCTTCCTGCCCTGGCTTTCCTAGATTATGGACTGTAATCTCCATCTCCATAAATTGTTTTTTGTTTTGTTTTGGTGTTTATTACCATGACAGAAATCAAACTATGACCCCTGGGTACTGGTCTAGCATGTGTTTAGTTTGGCAGTGAATTTTCCCATTTATGTATGCCTATTCTTTGTCTCAACAGTATCTTAAGATTCACAGGAGTTTTCATATTTTATAAATTCTAACCTAACAGTTTTTTCAGAGTTATGTGTGTGTGTTGTTCATGACACCATGGCTTATATCAATATAAATAATTGTTATTGATAACATGTGACCTGGATGGTGTGGTCTAACTGTTGAAATGTAGTTAACTTTAATTATCTGAACCTGTCGGGGAGTAAAACCCAGGGACTGAGCCTCACATGCAGTATTATTGTAGGCTTCCTTGTAAGCATTCTTGTCTCTGTAAACATACATAACCAGTGCCCTTTTCATTCTATGGCATTAGATGCTTACATGTAAAAGTTTTTCATCCCACGTGTGTAAGCTTCTAACTTTACTGCCACTTTATGAACTGAAATTGCTTCAGACCCTAGAACTACTCTGTGGTGAGCCAAATGGGCTTCAGGACATTTGCTTCACACCAGAGCTACATGCCAGAAGCCAAACAGATGGTAAACTAGGCAGAGATGACCCTTGGTGTTCTCATTAGAGCAGTTGGGGAGATTTTAATGGGCCTCCATTTGCCTTATGCTGTATTTAATGGCGTTGAACCACCACCTCCCCTCTCTTCCCCATTACAAGGCAACAGCCACCATGTATATTTGAGTAAGGATTATCAAACACGATTTGCCCAGAAGATGTACAAGCATCTAAAGCTAATTAGCCAAGTTTAAATAATCACAGAGTCCTGCTATAATTGGAAAGAAACACTGTTTTGCTTGCCAGTACATAATCACTAATTAACAAGACGATAAAACAACCATGCAGTAGTCATATCTAGAAGACTCTATTAGTTAATTAACAGATGAATTGGTGCCAAGTTGACATTGGTCTCAAAGTTCACAGATGAAGTTCTTTTGTCACATAAATATATAAATATGCGCAGTTTGTAGGATGATGCAGTTGAGCAGGAGCAGAGCATGGGTGGGGTGAGCCTTTGTGGTTTGGCTTAGCCTTTCTATGGTTAAGGTCATGGTCATTATATTAAAGAAACAGTGTTTCTTCGGGTCTGTGTACTTGAGACACCAACTACTGGTTGCTGCAGTGTTATTTGCACACAGCATTGGAAGCTTCGTTAATTTGCTTTTCTCTTGATCCTAATAATTGTCTGGGCCATCTTAGTCTTGAATTTTCCTCATAGAATTGGGCTGTGAGCTCTGCATTTCTCTTTTTATTAGAGTCAGGCTTGACTGCATAAAACAGGTAGCAAAAGAAAGATCACTAAGGAGACTGTGAAAGCTTGGTGGCCAGCTTTCCTTGCTTTTGTTAATTCAGGAGGGCAAGGGTTATTAAGGCCTTGTTTTTCACGAGTATTTGAAAACATGCATTAAGCCTTTGTGCATGAGAAAGAGAGATAGTCTCATGTAGCCCAGGCTGGCCTCACACTTGCTGTGAAGTTGAGGACTCCCTTAAGCTTCTGATCCCCTTACCTCCACCTCCCAAGAGCTGGGAGTACAAGTCTGTCCCACCACGCCCTGTACAAGACATTTTTGAAAGTTAATATTGTACCTAAAGTAGCAGACCTTTATGTTTTTAATAAAATCCCTTTAACTTTCCATTTATGCTAATAGATGAATTTGATTTGTTATTCACTGTATGAATGAACATGTGAGAGTATTAAAAGTTACATTAGTTTAGGAAGTCTCTTACTGGCTGGGCAGAGACTTAAACTTCAATTGTTTTTATCCTATTTGTGTAAAATATTCACTGCAGTGAAGAATATGTTACAAATCAAAGACTGCTGTAGATTTAGATGCTTTTTGAATAAGAAGATACTAAGTTGCTCAGGAGAGAAGAGGTAGTGTACTCAGAATGGTGGCTGGAAAATGCACACACGCATCCTTTGTGAAATAAGGGTGATGCATAGGAAGAATTTGTAGTTGGAGCACTTTGTCAGTTATACACACAGTTAACACATGGAAAGTTCTGGAAGAATTATTGAAGTGGTGGTACTTAATCCACCATAATGAATTGTTTTATAGTCAGTTCTCAGCTATATCTGAGGGTGTTTTTGTTTTTTTTTTTTAATTATAGCATGAAAAACTGGAGTTACAGGAAGTTGGTTCTCTGCTATCAGGTGGGTGCAGGGGAACAAAGCTCCAGTTGACATGCTTAGCAGCGAGTTCCCTTTGGCCACTGAGCCACCTTATCAGCTCCTGTGTACAGTTTCTTCAAAGGATGAAGGAAGGAGAAACCTGCCATGTGAAAGTTTCACTTCATGAGTTTACTCCTCAGATGGATGTTGTCAAACAGCCAAATGCACTGACACATTTATCCCTCTTTGTTTTAGGGACAGTGTACTGTTCTGTCATTTCCACTTAGACATGTCAACATGTCGGGCATTGTTTCATGAATTTGTCGCTCATATGTGTATGTATTTGTGGCTCTTGAGCACAAAGTGGGATATGCTGTGCTCTGCATAGTGCCCTTAAACATCCTCCTCATCAAGTCCATCCAGCACCGAGGATTTGCATACATTGATGTGCATTTGTGTTCAGATAATCTGTGTGAATTAGATCTTAGTTATGTAAGGTTTCACCTTCCTCAAGAACAAAGGTATGCATTAATTTGTTTGGCCACAACACAGATAGGACAAAAGCATGCTTCCATCTCTGTGCCACAGTGCAGCCTTGTGTTCGCTAGCGGATCCTGTTCATTGAGGTGAGGGCATGTGACACTTTTCTATGGAGGTGGCCAACTGGTAGTTCTAGAGATAGACAAAGAAGGGTAAAGGGCCTTCAGCCTGGTGCTCAGGTTCCTGGAGTTCTAACCCTGTGGTTTAACTTTAAGCAGTCTGTATGTTTTCAGAATCACACAGCAGACTGTTGCCAGCTGCATGTTGCACTCCTATATTCTACCTTCCTTTAGGGGAGGGCCATCTTTGCACTCAGCTTAAGGGAATAGAAAGTAGACTCCCTGCTTGCTTCCTCTGCTCTCATAGCTGCATCTTTCTCCTCTCTCTGCCCATGAATAAGTTGTATACCAAGTTTCTTCCTGTCTGTCCCCTTTCTACAAAGGCAGTCACAGAAACTTGTCTCCCGCTCTCTTCCAAAATTCTTTTAATTAGGCTCAAAACTAAAGACATTTTTGGGTAATCTTTTCTTTCTTGTTACCTATCTAAATATAGGTTAATGACTGGTCACAAGGCTATTTTGAAATGAGTTGTTTCCCTTGAGCCTGCCTTTCTAGATATGCCGGTGCCATGGAAAAATGTAGTAATTTTAATTTTAAACTTGATACCTCTGCATTATCATGCCTGGGCATGCAAAAGAACAAGTTATGATACTTTGGGAGATTTGTCATTTTATTTATTTATTTTTTGAAGCAGAGTCTCACTGCATACCTATGCTGGCCTTGAACTCAGAGATAGCATAGAGATCCTTCTGCTTTTGCTTCCCAAATGCTGGGTCTGAACTACTCCTAAAGAGCTATGGAGTGAAACTATTCAAACAGTTGTATTACATTTGTTACTTGTTATTATTTGTGAGTGTGAGTGTGAGTGTGTGTGTGTGTGTGTGTGTGTGTGTGTGTGTACGTGCATGCATGCATGCATGCATGTATATGTACCATGAATTTTGTGAGTCAGTCAGTTAAAGTTGTGGATGTTCCTTTTGCCATTCTACAAGGTTTCAAGATTAAGTTGAGGTCCTCAGGCTTGACTGGTAACAAATGCCTTTATCTGCTGAACCATCTTGCTAGCTCCTTGAAATTATTATTTTTTAAATGTATTCTAACATAAACTTTTAAAAAGCTGTTTGGTTCCAGAAATCTAAAAATTCTAATATTAAATTCTTTCATGAATAACAGAAATACGTTAATGGACTTTTAATATAGAAAAGTAGATTATTTCTGAGGTGATTATATAGGCCTTTATCCACAGAGTCTGAGCATATGGATAGAGGAGACATTGGTCAGCAAGGAATGACAGGTGTAAGTGGCACTTAGTTCACAACGAAAGTAATGAGGGCATTTTGTGAATCTTTATGTGTCTATTGGAGATTAATCTTCTGCCTCACGATGGACACTTGTAACAGATGTAATCAAAAAAAGAAAGGTATCAAAGACAGTGGGGGATGGGAAAGTCAGGGGAAGGCTAACTTGGAGGGCTGGAGGAAGGGAAAGGATGGGAGAGACATAATTATGCTTCAACTAAAAACATTAAAAGTTAAAATTTAAAAAGTATAATAAAGTATTTAGAAGAATATTTTAAATTATGGAATGAGACTTTATTCAACCTAGTTATAATTTTTCTTTTCAAATACTTTAAGATTATAAATTCCATTTTTAGAATTCAGAAATACATATATAATGTATAATTTAAAAATAATAACCTTAGCAGAAATTGGTTGGGATTTTATAAGTGTTATTCTGTTAGCCTCATATATATTTGGAAATTGAATCCATTATATTGATCCAGATACACAAATGTGGAAATACCATTTCTTATGGGTGCACAGGCTGAGGGAAAGTATTTATGAACTGCATGCTTTGCAAATAAGGTACTTTCTCCTCCGTGATTTACCTAATTATCAACATAAACCTCTCATGAATAAATGAAAACAAGGACTCAGTGCATCCATATGGGAAGCCAGACATTTGTTGAATATATGTATAGGTATACATACATGTATATGTATATGATGTATATGTGTATATATATATATATATATATATATATATATATATATATGCATACATGATAGACAGGTACAATACACACTGTGGTATGATAGACAGTTAGGTATGATACACACTGTGGTGTAATAGACAGTAAGGTCCAGATCTTGAGGACTTGACAGATAGGAGCATTTGTTCAGAGTTGGGATGGAGGAGCTTCCAGTCATAAAACTCTCGGTGAAGAAATGGCCAGCCTTTCTTGTGAAGTGTTGATCGGGAGTTGGAGAAAAAGCAGCTGGAGGGTCTCTCATCTAAGTGTGAAGTACACACAGGTGTGGGAGGAGTTGACTGAGCCAATGTGGTCTTGTTTTGTGCCCACTGGAGATTAGTCTTGTGCCTCATAAGGAACAGGAAAATACACAGTCAGCTTAGTAAGACAGGAAGCCTGCATTCTAAAGAGCACAGCTGTGGGATATGCTGTACTTTACAAACCAGGGTCATGCACATAATCCCTCATAACCCAAGATGTAAGCCACATAAATGGAACAGTGTTTTCATACACAACGGGGGTGTGGGTTCTGGTTCAGGTATAATGGTTGAGGAAGACTCTGGAAAATAAATAAACGGTGTTTCAGTTAGATATCAGCTCTTCGTTTCTTCTCTAGCAAATTGACTTTGAAGGAATTCTATGTGCAATTGCTACTCTCTACTTTTTGACTCAGAAACAATGGGACACAAGAGTCACATCGTGTTTTTTTATTGTTCCATTCTCTAAATATATATTTTGATTGCTCCTGTGCTATAAGAGCCTTGTTGTCTTCCCATGTCAGCATAGCATGATGTAGGACAGACCAAGGGCAGCTATTTTCTGTTTGGTAGATGCACTATACTAGAGGCACAGAGAAAATGGTAGTCTTGCTTAACTACATAGGGCATTTAACATAATTATCAGAGCTGGAGAGATGGCTCTGTGGTTATGAACACTATTTGCCCTTGCAGATGACCCTGGTTCAATTTCTAGCACTCACATGGTGGCTTACAACCATCTGCAATTCCATTTTCAGGGGATCCCAAGTCTGTTCCCCAGGCATGTATGTGGTACACTTACATACAGGCCAACATTAATATACATAAAATAAAAAAATAAATCTAAAATAGTTCTTGGTACTTGAGCACAGCCAGGACATAGGTGTACTGTAGTACTCATGGGGACCTGAGGCATACAAGCAGTAGTGGATCATGTCAACAACATGTCACAGAACTGAAGACACAATTGCAGTAGCTACCAGCTTGGAGGAGACTGTTCCCCAGTGTTTGCAGTGCCTGCCCTTTATCAGAATCTTTGCTCTTCTCATTTGTACTTCACTGTCCCTCTCTCGTTCCCTGATTCTTGGAAAGAGTAATACAGTTCTGAGAGGATTTTCTGCCTCCACCCATGGCTGGTTCTGTTAGCAGTGACAGACATGAGAAGGGTCTTGTCTCTAGTCCTGCACCAATCTTTCTTCATTAAACCCTCTCTACTCTTAGAAGTGCAACATTTTACAGACCTTTTTGCACTTTCTAGGAGTCTTCAGCTCTCCCATTCTAATTACGTTCATGGTAGCATACTCAGACAAGGATGGCACAGCTCCAGCCTTCTGCTGGTGCTCTTATGAGTGGAATTGGCAGTGTTCTTTCTACGAGCATTCCCATGTAGATTAAGAGAAGCTGGCCAAGCTGATCTCCTCCTAAGATGTTAGATCAAACAGGGTTTTCCTTGTCTGACCTCAGATAAAGATTGTCTTCACCTTCTAATGCTCTGTGGGACCTGAGTCTTCGAGCCGTTTAAAGATAGTGTGAACTGCTTGTGTCCTGACTTATCACCCAGGATAAGTAGGAATTTATATAATTGGCTGGTTCAACTTCTGTCTTTTCTCTCTTGTTGGAAACAGAGCTGGTGATAAGATATCAAAACAAGGGGGATGTAACTCCCTCATACTTGGTATGCAAGTGTCATGGGTTAAAGGTCTATGGCCAGCATGCCAAATGGAGACGTCAGGATTCTCCCAGGATCTGAGAGAGCCAGGATGAAGATGGTGGGTCAGTAGAACAAGTCACAGAGGCTGCAGAGCAGCACCCTGCTGCACAGATGCAAGTCCACAGAGAGCCTCATGGGGAGTGCTACTGGAATCAGGTTCTGTTCTGCCCAACCAGCCCTGTGCTTTTGTTCATGACTGTGTTTGCTAGGAGAGTTCATGGATTTCTTAGCTCTGGGGTTACAAGGCTTCACCTTTCTGAGCTTAATGGCTCTACTGAAGCCAAGAATAGGATGGTAGGTAATTTTCAAAAAATTAACTATGTTGTAAGGCTATCTAAATGTTTTAAATGTACGCAACATGTTAAATAAATGGTCTTTAGAAAAACATGTTAAATATTAAATACAAAGATGGAATTAAGCAAAGCTGAATGTTTTCATAAGTATATGACCATCAAGAAATGCAAACTATAAGACAGTTTTGTTTCAGCTTTTGGGAATTTTTTTGTGGTTTTAGTAGCTAGTCTCGAGTTCTTGGTCTAAGCTCCATCAACAGAAAGAGGCTAATGAAAAATGTCTGGGGAGGCAAAAATCCTTATGGACCCCTTCTGCACGTGTCTACCTTTAAGCGTGCGCGTGTGCGTGTGTGTTTGGGATGTGTGTATATAAGTGCATGCAGTGTATATTTCTTTGTATGTTATATGTCTGTTTATATATTGTATGTGTGTGCACATGCACATGAGTCTGGAGGTGACACTGAGAGTTTTCCTCAATTGCCCTCTATTGTTTTTTAAAATATATTTTACATGTATTTGCTTGTGTGTATATACCTGTTATGGTACACACAAGGAAGTCAGAGGACAGCTAGCAAAGTCAGTTCTTTCCTTCCTTCAGGTGGATCCCATGGAGTCAACACTGGTAGACAGGCTTGGTAGCAGGCATCCTGCTGGCCCAACTATATCACTGGGCCTGTTATATTTCGTTTTTTTGAGACAGAATCTCTCACTCACCTTGGAGCATGAAAATTTGTTAAGGTTAGCTAGCCAGTGAGCCCCTGATATTCTCCTGTTTCTACTTTCCTAACATTGGGATTATACCATAAAACCACACATGGCTTTTTACTTTTTATGTGGGGTCTGGGGAATCCAGACTAAGGCTCTTATGCTTGTACTCCAAGGAAGCATGTTATCAACAGAGCAGTCTCCTTGGCGTATATCTATATTCTTAAACGATCATGTAGAGGAGTGTTCTCATCAGCATTCCAGTTTTATGTAGTTTCAGGAAAGAACAGAGGTGAGGAACTGTCTCGATGCCCCTGATATCTGGATACAGTAGAAAAGCTATGGTACAGGAGGACTGAGGATGCAGGTAGTTGATTGCTAGCGACTGTCTCCTGGTGATGTCGGCATGTAAAAGCATAGTGATTCATGTACTTGAATCACTAGTGACTTGTACTTATGATCTATGTTTATGCCTATGTGTGATGAAGGGTAAATACAGTTTTCTTAGGATGCTGCTGAAGATGTCGAAATGGGGACAAGCTCTAGTGCTTGTCAGTAAGTTCAGCCAGAACTCATCTTTCTCTTCACTGAAGATACGACAATATATCCTATTGTTGTATATATAGAGAGAAAACAGACTGCCCCATCCCGAGCAACACTTCTTGAATGTCCTTGTCTAGACTGTGTTGATCTCATGTCTGACCACAGATGTCTCTTATTCAGCCAATATCCAGCAATATCCAGCTCTTACTTTCCCATCCCTCTGCCCATCCAGTCTGTCCAGCCAGAAGAAACCACAAAGCCTGAGGTGCTGTACCCACCATTCATTTTCATTTTCTATTTTTTTCCTTGGGAGTTTTGGTCTTCTCACAGCATTTTGAATGTTCATTATATATAATTCTGTGTGACTCCTTTCAGTTTGGTATCATGCATTGTACCAGGAACAGGCTACTTTATAAACCTTTTAGGCTGTCTCACTCTGAGTCATCTGACTAACACTCATCCTGGTACAGGGATTGAACAAGAAAGACTTTTGTTTAGCTCATAGTTTTGGAGGCTGGGGTGCCCAGAGGTAGGCACTGACATCTTTTTAACTCTTGGCAAGAGTCTTAGGGTACTTCATTCACAACAGAAATCTGAAGAGCTGGGAGGTTGGGGGAAGAGATAATAAGAGAGAGCTGTGCATGGGGAGAGTCCTCAGAGGTGGCTGATTGTGAAGGGAACAGTTTTCACTTGGACGTGTCTTTCATCTTGCCCGCTTATTTCATGTTGATGTGGAGACAGCATGTTAGCGTGCAAGGAGCCCTGTATAACAGAGTCCTCTCACAGTAACCAATCAAGTTGGCAGGGAAGAGAGCTCACTTCCTCTCCAAGACTTCATCACATCTCAGTTCTGACACTGCAAACAAAATCCTGTCATGACTTTTGGTAGTGACAGGCTACATTAAAGCCATAGCACAGCTGAAAGGTCCAGGTAGGCTGCCTCTCATCACAGGGTATTCACAAAGTCCCTTCTTCTTGAGATTCATGTACATGGTTAGGTAGGGTGTAAATGCTCCAGGTAAAATGGAAGTAGATTCTGAATCCCATCCATTTCCATGCCAGCTCTTCAGCAGCTGCCTTGTGTTGATGGCCTGCTGTCTCTTTGACAGCTGAATTACTGAGTTTGACCCAGGAATGTGAATAGTGCAGCAGACTTTGGAGCTGCTATTCTGTTAATTACTAAAGACTCCTAAGCTTTCCTCTGGGCACAAACATTTGAATGAAGTGGAAAGTCACCTCGGTTTTGTCTCTATATTTTCTTTTGAATGTTTTGCCTTTTATTTGAATGTTTTATTTGTATTCAGCTTCATGAATTTATTGGTTCCTATACTTAGACTTCCCTCTTTCCACTTTATATCTCCAATGGATTGCTAGAAGTTCAAAGATGGCACTGCCTAAAATTTTATTCTCCATAGCACCTAGTATGAAGGAAGCTGCATCATGAGTACAGAGTTATCAGCAGTACACATACATCTTTACAGAGCCTAGAAAATTATGATGTTTTACTGTAGACGGATAAGTCTCTGGTGACCTTAATTGTTACCACAATTGTTGGTTCACAAACAGCTATAGCTGATTGTAACATTATGGGGTTTGCTTAATTAGAATTACTTTTTCTGGTCTGAATATCAAAATGACTTTCATGATTCCACAAAACAAATAAGTCACCATAGCTTAAAATCAAGATGTGCATTAATTTGTACATGAAAGATAATCCCCCTGATTGAAAGAGGCTAATTGGGGTTAGCGTCTGTTAGTGCAGAATTATGAATGGCTTTGATAGAGTTTTTTTAGCATATGGGTAAATCCCTTTTTCTAACTTCCCATGACGAAGACTGTCTGTAGTTGATATCCTTTCAAGAATTTAACGAATAGCAGAGAAATCTTATCAGACCTAAATGTTTGTTCATTCCCTCTTGATAGGGATAATGAATTTCCTCCATCATTAAAGAAGGGTGGACACATGCACACTACAGGAACAGTTTAGAGCTGCTGTTTCTCCCCTTTCTCCTCTTTCCACTGATTTTCTTTTGCCTTTAAGAGTGACACAAAGGACATTGCTTTGTAACTGTAGTCATTGTCTTCTACTTATTCTTTTGCTGCTGCTCATGAATAAAATCCATCAAGTAAAACACTCTAATATTGTTGGAAAGAAGAATCAGTCTTTCCCTTTTCATTAAAGGCCTGGCTAGTGTGATGTTGAATATTGTATACAAAGAATTTAATGCGTTTGGGTTGGACACATTGTAATGTGGATATGTAACCATATTTTCTTAAAGCTGCATTTTTATCTGACAGAAAGCTGCAACAATACAGAAGTGAGAGTAACAAAAGAGGAATTAAGGTGAGGAGAGGAGAGAGTGGGAGTTGGAGGTGTGGTCAGGATAACAGAGAAGATTTTTAGGATGGCTGCTGATGTTCACGCAGTCACAGTGACCATGCTTGGCTCAGAGCTTTGTAGATGTGCAATTGGGGAGAGGAGAAGTGGACACATTTAAAAGAAAACTATTTGTAGGATGGAAAGACAAGACCTTGGCAGACAGATCAGAAGTAAAGCTGTAGGCTGTGAGGTCCTCTGGGGCATAGACTGCACAGATAGGCCTTTCTATGTAGTCTTCCCTTGCTTCCGTTTTTGAGATTCTCTATATTTTGGTTTATGTAAAAATATTTAATTAAAATAAAATAAAGTGTTTATTTAGAGAGCCATGATTGATGGCCTGGATGACTGGTTGGTTTATCATTGGTTCATTCATGAGATTTTGACAAGGGAATGCTCTGAATACAGTATTCTATGAAACATGGTTCTGACTTTGCCAAGTCCAGTGTCTAGTGTATCAGAGAGTGTTTAATGTATCAGTCCAGCTTCTAGTGTATCAGAGTGTGCTTAGCATGCCTGTTGCTATCTACAAACCACTGAACAGTTGTTCACCACAGTACTGGTTGCTTATGTGACCATGGGTCTATAATTTGCCACAGTTTCATGAGAAATCTTATCCAAGAGGACTTCATCACTCATAAATCCATGCCTCTTCTGGGATAGCTGGGGCATAGCTGATGCTCGAATAGACTTCTGAAGGACAAATATGAATGGCAAGTAGGTAGGGGAGGAAAAGGAACATAGATGAGGAGGCGAAAGGCCAAGACACAGGATACCATAGGATACATTCCAGGGACTTGCAGTAGGCCAGCAACATTTGGGAAAAGGGAGTGAGGAGCAGAAATAGATGTGGTTAATTGCAGGAATGATGTTTATAGAAATAAGCAAGTGCCAGATCACGAAGGGTCATGTTTATTGATCCAGAAAATACCCAAAGCCTTTTCTCTTTTGAATAAGATACCAACAGCTAATGATATTGAGAAGGAACGTTTACAGGAATCGAGAAACATCAGATAAAACAATGCAAATCAGAAGAGGGGGCTTCCCCAGCAATCACAGTTGTGGAGCTGCTTCTGAGCAGCACGCAACCAACAGGGTCCAATAGTTTATTGAGGTAAGGAAAGGTAAGGAAAGAAAGGGGCCCATTAGGTTCAGCCGTGAGAACAGATGGCTAATGACCTTGGTAAGACCTGTGTGAGTAGAAGCAGGGACCGGATAATGGTGGACTAGTTACAACAGAAGTGATGCATTAGAAGAGAAAGGAAAGGGAACAGTCAGGAGGAAACTGAGGCAAACTCGCCAATCTATTCATGGTGGAGGAACCTTGGCATAGTTAAAATAGCCAGTCCACATGGTCTGAATACTGAGGACTACTAAATATCTGGAATGGTAGACATACCAGTTACCCTGATGTGATCATTACACATCATACATATATTAGCATATCACACTGTGCTCCATAAATGGATAAGCCACAGTGTATTATAAATATAAATACAGTCTGGTAACTTTTGTCTCAGGAGGACTGGAAGTTAAGGGTCATTCTTGGGTAAACAGGAAGTGTAAGGTCAGCCAGAGAGACATGGAATCCTATATCAAAATAAGTAAAGAAATAATAACGTTTTAACAGTAACTGATAAGCAGTGAGCAAGACATAGTCATCATGTATTACATTCCAAGGTGAATACATTGGAGCCTAAGAAGTTAGTATCTTATCTCAGGTCAATAGGTTTGAACAGGAAGGAATGAAGCCTTAGACTCAATTAACTCCACATCCGCAGAACTTATGCTTTCTCTTGACCACTCTGTGTGTGATGCTAGTGCTGACCATGATGAGCAAGAGAGCATTTCCCAATGAAATGGACACTAGGTATCTATAGCCTGTGATTACATCACCCTACTTTTACTACATTGTGGCAGTGAGTCATAATTTGTATCACAGATGAGCTATGAATAAAAACATAGCTAAAATAGCTTTACAAATGAGAGTCGGAGGGACAGCACCCAGAGGGTCTCCCCTTTCTCAGAGGAGAAGGGAAGGTGAGAATGGGGGATCTGTGTGAGGGGGAACTGGGAGGAGATGGGTGGCTGACAATTGGGATGTAAAGTGAATAAATAAATTAACAAATATTTGAGTTCCTTTTCATGTTTAAAGGTCTGGTCAATGTTTTAAACCTACAGTTACTCACAAATTACACCTAAATTTCCTCCCAGAATGTGTTAATGCCCCCTCTCTGATGTGTGGGCCTACGGTATAATCACCTACTTCTTAGGCTAACTGTCTGTGATCTAGTAGAAACACAGATGGAGACAAAGGGTCTCAGCATTGGTTACTATTAGGAAAAAGTATCTTTATATTTCTGTAGGTTTTTACTTTAGTGGGAGCAGGGTGAGGGGAGGTCTCATTTAAACAAGCTATTGTGTTGGATTCAGCTTGTGGAAAGTGTGCACAAAGCAATTTTAGGTTCTTTCTTTTTCTTTTTAAAAACATTTCGATGATACATAGGTGAGAAAAGTGGCTCAAGGGAAAGGGGGTTAACGGCTCAGCTGGAGCCATTATATGTGGAGAAGATCAGGTTTTAGAAAGATGTTTCATTTTTCCTACCAATGTCCTTGGTTGTCAAACACCGAACATCAGAAACACATCCAAACTAAATTGGCCTGTGGGAAAGACAGCAGTCAAGGTTATGAAAACATCAGAAAACAGTGAGCTATCCCACCCTGTTGCAGCACCTATGAGAAGCTGCAAAGGGATGAAAGCATCCATGTTGCCAGCTGGGCCATCTGTTCAAGTTGCTGCCAGCCCGGTCAGTGTGGGGAGGGAGACACCTGTCGTATGCATTCACATGTTGCAGGAAGCATAGTTGTTGGTGTTTGGCAGGTCAGGCCCTTCTCAGAATCAGAATGAGACAAGCGCTTTGGCACTGGATGACTGCATATGGTACACCATCCTTCCAGGGGGCAGTAGACATGTGGTTGGGATCTCTCACTGTGGTGGACAGTGTCAACGACCCTTGAAACATCACACCATAAAGACCTAAGTGATGCTGTTCCCACCTTTACTAACAGTTGGAGTTTCCTGGTGTGGAAAACATGAGTGAAAGGGCTAGTACCAATAGCACTGGAGGGAGATAATGTTGACCTGTTTTTAGGTACTTGCATGTGTTGTCTCTATTCTATAAATCATTCTTTGAAAGAGAAACAATCTATGGAAATTAAAACTAAAATTATTTGAGTGACTTACTCTATATCTCAAAGGCAGTAAACTAACATCAGATCTGTAGCTCTTAATCTCATGGTCCCAAGAGTGCCATCTTCACTCCAGAGAGGATGTAGTTGGCGGCATTTTGTACATTCCTTAAGTTCAAGGTTATTTAGACATTATTAACCACTGTGAGTGAACATTAAGATCTCAGCCGCACATATATTTGGTTACTAAAAGCCTGCGTTTTGTCTGGATTTCAAATCTAGTGTCTGTAAATAGAAACAAGCCCTGGATCATTTGTCTGTTTGCTTGGAAAGAAAAATAATAGAAGATCAATCTCAGATTGATTCGCAGTCAGAAGCATAGATTATGTTTGGGAGACAAAACTGACATATTTTTTAAGAAGGCTTGGGAATTTACCTTGCTTGAAGACAAGAAAGCAAATTTGATATCATTTATTTATTGAATGCTAGTATTTAAATACTCCATCCTGGGTAGAAATGTCTGTATTGTTTTGATATATGTGTTATAACTGACCTTTTTCTTCTTTTGGAGTTGGGGATGGAATTGAGACTGATTTGCTGTATAGCCTAGGTTTGCCTCAAAGTGGTAAACTTTAGCTGCCCAGCTCTTGGGATTATAGATAGGCAGGCGTCACAATACCCAAAGAGCCAGCATTTTAAAGTGAGGCATGATATGTAGTCTACAGGGTGTTCCAAAGCCTGCAGTGGGAGATGCTCCTTGCATCCACATCTAGTTAAAGCCACTTAGGCAGTGACTCTGTTGTATTACAGGGTGGCACTTCTCAGGAGCAAGTATGAGATATGCATACCTGGAAGTCAGGAGAAGGGGTCAACACCCCTCCCTCATTTGATATATACATACAGGTTTTTAAATTTATCAAAGCAGATAACAAAGATACAATGTTGAAGAAATCTTATTTACAAAGATCAGGGTAACTATAAATGCCAGGGACACATAAGAGAGGGCTAGGGTTTGTAAGCTAAGTCAGGAAGGATGCTGATTTTATAATAATGAAATTTGGGGTCCAGGAAATAAAAGTACCAACACGTGGCAGGGCTGGGGTGCAGAGGAAAGTGTGGCCTTTTTCAGTAAGTAAAAGACATTTAACGTGGCCAGAGAAGAAACCAAATATGAGATATGAAGCAGAGGGCTGGGCTCAAATCTGAGCTCACAGACTGTGATGGGAGCTGAATTTGAAATTATTTTAATTGGTAAGTCATACAATCAAACTATAATTATAATGACCCTTCTGGACTCTGAGCATAGGGAAGGGAGGAGACTTGGATAGAGGAGATTAAGAATGGAGGAAGAAGACCAGGTCATAATCCAGGGAGAAATGACAAAGCCTGAGCCAAGATGGTGACCAAAGGACTAGATGGGACTTCACATTTACAAGTGATCAATTGTGATTCAGGCCAGATGACCCTGAAAGATAATGCTTAGTTCTCTGAGCTGCGTGTACAGCCCTCACTCTAAGAGGGAAGACATTGGGAAGAACAACGATCCAGACAAGACAGGTTAGGATCTTCATGTGGAAGTGTGAACTATACAACAGAAGTAGCTCCAAAAGCTTGTCATTTAGGGATGATCTACTGAAGCTGCAGAGAGTAAATGAGATCCTTTTCAGGGAAAAGGGAGAAGAGGATTGTGGGAAACTGGGGCTTCCTGATATCCAGGGAACAGCAGATGGATTAGCAAACGACCTCTGAAAAAGGCAAGGGAAAGGTGTGGTGGGGGGGGGCAGGGAGGGCATTTGGTGGAAGGGCCTCAAAGGGCAAGCGAGAACAGCTCCAAAAAGGGCAGAGTTAACAGGTTGAAGTGTACAGAAGTCTAAACAAAGTCTGAGAAGCACTTGTTGGACTTAGCAACCTCGAGACTGCTGGACTCCTAGTTATATAATCCAACTCTAAAACAATAAGTGGAAACGACTAATTTTAAAATTAAAATTTAAAGGTTGAAAGAATTGGTTTTAACTAAAATTATTGCATGAGTTCCAATATGTGATTTGATTATTTTTCATATTTCGAGCCAATTTTCAAAAGGCATTAGGATCTGATGGTATGTATTTGAGAAGCGTTTCTAGTTGAACATTTTAGATGAAGATTAGTAGGTCACATATTCACACAGTAGAAATAAAACCAGCCATGCATCAGGCTTTATCCTATTAACACTCCATGTAATTATAATATGAAGGATTGCTAGTGTCAATAGAAGGAACAAAAGTAGTAAGACCTTAATGAAGTAATCATTTATATTTCATAGCATTCTGTACTTCCATGTACAAAGACGAGCAAACCAACACACTCGGTAAGTACTTTTGGAGAGAGAGGTAGTGACTGATGAAAGAAAGCAACACTGTATATACTTGGTGTTCAGTGCTTACAATAGTCCATCCACCAATTAACACTCTATGACTTTATCCTTTCTGACTTCTCCCTGTCTAGAGCTTTTCACAGCTTTCAATAGTGAACTCCCCGCCCCCCAACTCACAAACTTTTTTTTTTTTTTTTTTGATGGTAAAGCAGACATATCTTTGGGAGCTTAAAATGACATAACAAGCTATCTTAAATTGGCTCAGTGGATTGCATTTTTTCCCTTCTCTCTGTATAAGTTAGTCTATGGAGATGTCTGTAATGGTCAGTTGCTAGGCAAAGTGAAGAGCTGAAGCCAGGGCCATCAGTCCCTTAGGATGAATAACAAACAGCAGAATCTGACCCTGTCCCAGCAGCAGCATGACCACTGTGTGAATTAATTTGCTGTTTTCTTTTGAAAGCTGCCTCAAGAATATGTGCTGGAAAGTGGCTTTTATGTGATTCTCTGTTGACTCTTGGGGCTTGTCTCTCATATGTACTTAAAATATGAATTATGCCCCAAGTCTCTTGAATCTCTTCAGAATCATTCTACTCCAAGGAAATTTCATTTAGCAAGTCCCAGAGTGATTTCTGTTCATCAATTATGGAAGAGAGATTCAGGGTTTTGAGTTTTAACTGGTTGTAATTTTTGACATTTCCAGACTATGCTGGGCAAAAAAATTCCCAAGTCCTTGTATATTCTTTTCAAGGATGGTCAGCTACGAAGTTGGGGATTTTGTAACTTTAACAAGGCATTTTAAATTGCTTGAGAGATGATTAATATCTAACATCTTTCTGGAGTAACAACATTAAATCTTTGTTTTGTGTAGTTCTGCAACGATGTTTCAAAATATAGTCTGTGTCCACTTAGAATTGATTGCTAAAATACACTCCTGTGTGCCATGGCCAGAGGTTTAAGTGATATTGTGAGCAATTACTGGTACATGTTGCAAGTTTAATTTCTAATAATAGGAAAGTGGTTGCAACATTTCTGATACAGGCGCAGCATCTAAACTTCTGGTAGAAATGTTGTATACACTGGTGAGTAAAGTCAACTCCACACTGGAAATCCATTTCCTTCACAAAAGGAGATGATACTGTGTTCTCTGTGACAGGGATTGCTAATGTGTTTGCCCTTTTCACTGTCTTCTTACTCATACCAATTCTGAGATTGATTGGCTTATGATTATGAGATCATTCCAGTGTCTGAATGCTTAGGTACCAAGAAATCCAGAAAGGCTTTTCCTTGGGAATAAAGACCCAACTTCAAAGCAGAGATATAGGATGATAGTTTGGATGTTGAGTCTGGCTGTATGCCACAGACCCATAACCTCACTGGCTATGTACAAATCTGTCCTAAAAGTTTTAGTTTTTTAAGACAAATGCTACAGAAGTTCAAGGTGATTAGCCACTAGTTGAATTTCTTAGTAAGCAGAAAATAACCAAAACTCTCAGAGAAAAGTAAGACAAAGTATATTTCTGTATTTTAAAGTCAAGAACCATGACAAAAATACAGTGTAATGTGATTATATATATATATATATATACATACATACATATATATAATATTATATATAAAAATTATATATATAAAATATATATATAAATTTAAATTTATATATAACATACACACACTATATATATATGTGTGTGTGTTATATATAAATTTATTTTTATATATATATTTATTTATATATATTCATATATATATAAATTATATATAAATTATATATATATATACATATATATATATATATATATACATATATATATATATATATGAATAGATGTTAGTTAACTATTCAGAGTTTACCACATAACACAAATATGTATATATATACATGGCTATGTATATCATATATGGTATATATACATATACCAATGTCTACATAAAAACAATAAAAATAAAATACAGGCTTAGAATATTTATTGTACCATGTCGTACCTAGCAGTTTACAATTCTTGCTTCAACACTTTAAGGTCTATACTCTATACATTGCAAAACGTATGTTATTTAGTACTTTCAAGCCTCTATACATTGAAAGGGCAAGTAAAAAAGTGGTTAACTTAAACCCAAACATATAAAATTACATTAAATATAAATACATTAAATACTCTTAAAAAGACAGACATTTAATAATTTAAAAAATGATCTAAAAATCAGGACCCAACTATATCCTGTCACACAGAAAAATACAGGTTATAAGTAAAGTGCTGGAAAATGATTTCCATGTAAATAACATGCTCAGGAACCTAATGAACTTGTAATAATAAGCCTGTAATAAGCCAGAATGTCAAACAAAGATAATGATAGGAGTTAAAAGGAAAGTCAACCAAGCAGGACAGGGGCAAATCGAAGAGAGTAGTATCCATCATAAGAAACATGAAAGAACTATCCAGCAGAACCTGGAAATTCATGAAGACACAGAACAAATGAAATACTCAAAAACCCAAACCAGAGATTTGAAATTGAACAGAGTTCCAACATATGCCAAGCAACATAGAAACAGCTGTTAATTATCTGTGTGGTCAGGATAGCTGTCAGATTTTATTTTTCTGAGAAAATATTCTGGGATGACATAGTGTAGATTCCTAAGCTACGCACAGTGACTTAGAAGCAGTCTGTAGTCTGGCTTCTATAAATTTTTTAATAACAAGATTTATTATAATTGGCTTGGTTTTTTTGATGTGAAGGTAGATTTAGGTAACATTATTTTGTCTTTTAAATCTTTTTGTATATACTCAAGTAGTTTGTGAATTGTAAAAGTACCAACATTGGCCTTAAATCTTTCTTTGCATGGCCAATAATTCTACCAAACCTTTATTGTGAACAGTTTGAGGGTGACTTTTCAGTTGGTTACTGGCTTCTACTTGACTGATTAGAAAGAGCTCCGTGTGCTTAGGCTACAGATGCAGGTGGCATCTCCTGGTGAAGAAGTGGGCTCTGCTCCCTATTTGTGTCCCTGTGGGGCACATTCTCACTTATGCGTGAAGGTGGCCTTGGGGTGCCTTTAGGGAGGTCCTTTTTTCCCCCTCAAAACAGAGCTTTGAATTTTGTCAGGCACTTGGACAGAGCAGGAGGGCACTTGGCGCCAGGAGGAAAAAAAAGGCTTTGAAAGGGGAGGAGGGAGGACAGCAGATGGATTTGGCCGACTTCATGGCTTTGCCCAGGGTTGACTCTGGTTCGGAATATGAATTAGGCATCTGCTGATTGGTGCACATTGTTTTGTTACACAAAAAAAGGGAGTTTGGAAGATTGTTGTGTTTGTGTCTTGCTACTCTGTGGAATAAAATCAAGAATAAATATGCTTGTTTGATATGATAAACATATCGTAACTGCTCCACGCCAAGGCACAGACTGAATTCCTTGATGGCCCAGAGGAACTGTTACAACTTGGGAGCACCTCCAGGGGCATTTGGTTTGTTGTTACTGTTTTCGTTTGTTTGTTTATAACATTAAGAGGTAAGAATTGTAAGTCAGAAATGAACTTGGACATTGAAGTTGAAGATGCACAGATATTCTTTATAGGGTGTTTGGGTTTTCCTAGATGAATTTTTATTCTTTCCTTATTGAATTACAGTAGCTGCACAGTCAGCTCATACATAGGTCTTGCACATTTTAAATGGCTTATAATATATATTCAAAAATAAAAAAGTAGCGCGGAGTCACCATATTGTCTTACTCAGAGGACACATAACAAACCTGTGTGTGAGTTTGTTCATTTTCACCAAGACAATATAATGAACTAATCTTTCTCTTAAGGGCTGACATTTTGGAGGACTATTACCAAACTGGGAAATAGAAATGATCTGGCTTATCGAGTTTCTCTGTTCAAATGAAGGCAATGCCTCATCATTTAAAACCACTGTGTGCTACAACGAATGCCAATAAATAACATTTATTTTCTAACAAGATCCACACAGCAAGGTTCAGTTAAGCTGCTCCAGGTAAACATTAGCTGCCACGGCTTCAGTTACTGCCACATACTAAGGAGCGCCTACTCTGGCTGGGTCCTGAGTGCTCTCAGTTTGCCTTCTCAGGCCCATTGTCTAGAATACTGTGTTTTAGGCTAGTATATCTCATGTATGTCCTAGTGTTATTTGATTTATGACATTGATATACTAGGGAAAATTCGGCCTAGGCTAATAATTCCTTCTCTAAATAATTAAAGGCAGTCTCTAGTTCTTTTGCCTGAGAGGATGTGTGTTAGGGATGGGATGAGGCTGTAAATGATAGACAGGAAAATGTGAAGGGGATTTACTTATATGTGTTTATTTTATCGCTATTGTGTCTTCTGTGGTTTCCACTGGAAGATGTATTTTATGTTTTGTGTAATGAATGCACTCTCTTATAGAGTAATGAATGATACATGTACTGGGTTACATGCTTTGCTATTAGCTATGCTTGATCAGTGTATTTTCCAGTGCCTATGGAGCCTACAATTGCATTTACTTTTACTTAAAATATGAAAAATAAAATGAAGCCAACAGCTTAGTAAAATATTCATTTTGGTTATATAAAGGATTTAGCTGGGTCTGAATAATTTTAAGAATAGAATTGCAAGTTTTAAGAAAATATAATTTACACAGTAAATAAGTTGGGTTGTTACCAAAACTGTACCTGTCCTGACAGAGAAGCAAGATTGTATTTGCTGACAAATCTGCTAGTAAGCAGTTCTGTAACTACACCACAGCTGGGTTTGGGGAAGACACACAGAAAGGCAGATCTAGAATATTTTTTTTCTCAACTTTATCAGCGTGTTACTGTTTTAAACATGTAGTGCTCTCTTGAATGTGCTGAAATAGTACTCAACACATTAGGCAGAATAGGCTGACCTTATTCCACTCCCAGGACCGATTTCAAGAGATAGATGTATTTTAAAACAACAGTGATTTTTTTGCATTGTTGTTGATTTCCGTTTATGAAGTATTTATTTTGAGTCCATAATTCATATAACATACTACCAGTCAAAATTGGTGATATTAATTGGCTTGCTCCACATGGCTTGCTTTTACAGAACCCAGGACCACAATGGGCCATAAGTCACTACTTAAGAAAATGCCCTACAGTTTTGCCTACAACCTGATTTTATGGAGACATTTTCTTGAGATTCCCTCCTTTCAGATGACTTTACTTTGGGTCAAGCTGACATAGAACTGCCCAGCAGAGTGTTTCAATGGACTGGTGGAACTCACCTGCGAAGCGTCTGGATCTGAGCTGTGATTTTAGATTGTCAATAACTGCTTCTTGCTTCCTTCCTTCCTACTGTTCTGTTTAAGTCACATATTTCTTCATAATTTGGAAGTGTGTGTGTGTGTGTGTGTGTGTGTGTGTGTGTGTGCGTGCACATGTGTGTGCACTTTTAAGAATTCATTTGGTTTTGGTCATTCAATCAGGGTTAGTGTTCGATTTTCTTTTTTGTTTGTTTGTTGGTGTTCGATTCTTCGTGAACAATCTCATCTTTTTATATGTATATTCATAACAGACTTATTTGTGATAGCCAAAAATTAGGAACAACCCAGGTGCTCCTCACCAGAGAATGTAAAATTTGGTTAATTTATACAGTGGAGTACTATTCAGCCAGCAAAACAAGGACATCATGAGTTTTGCAGGCAAATGGATGGAACTAGAAAATATTTTAAAGTTTCAACTCAGTTTTTGTTGACTTTTTTCTATTTTCTATTTTTGCTTTTATTTTCCTCTTCTGCCAGTTTTAGCTTGGTTCGTACTTTTGCTATTCTTTACTTAAAATAAGTAAGTAATTTACCTAAAGAAACTCTATCTCCTTCAATAGTACAGGCAAACCTGAAGAACATTATGCTAAGCAGAATAAGTCAGTCTCGGAAGGGAGGGCAGTGTCCACGTAATTCCTAGTATATGCAGAATCTAAAATAGCAAAACTCACTGAAGCAGAGATTCAAGTGGTGGTTGTGCCAGGATGGGGGCGAATGGGTGTGAACTTTTCAGAATGCAAGCTGATCTCTGGTAGCTTCTAGAGATCTGCTGTCCATCAGTGTGAGGCCTATAGGAAACAGTGCCACATGACATAATTGATAGTACTGTACCAGCCTTAGCTGTTTTTCAAAATAGTAATGTCATCATGGGTGTTCTTATTGTAGTATGAAGTAAGGCTTTTTTTCTGATGCCACATGAGTGTGGGCTTAAGATGTCAATAGAGTAAGACTGGACTAGTTGCTTTAAATTGTACCATATATGTGTTTAAATTATGAGAATTCAACTATGCTCAAGAGAGACAGAAGAATAAAATGAAGTAGTTCGAATGGTTCTTCCCATATATGCATCAGAGAGCATGTATGCGTACACACACACACACACACACACACACACACACACACGCACACACACAACCACCCAACTGTGTGGAGAAGTAAATTTTGTGGCAAATAAATTATATTTTAATAAAGTTACTTAACTAAAAGAGAGCCAGTCAGACGGCTCAGTGAACGAAGGTATTTGGTACCAAGCCTGGTGACCAGAGTTCAATTCCAGGAACCGCACAGCTGAAGGAGGGACTGAGTCTTGCATGCCATGGTATACAGGACACATAAGTACATGAACAAATGAATGTCAAGATATTTTAAAGGCAGAAAATAGAAATGTGGAGGAAAGACATTTTGGATTTTAGGGAAACCTGTAGTGTGTGAGCACCTCAGCTTTAGTTTTACTTGTCATCCTTGGCTGAATTCAGTTCATTGCGTGTTCTATAACATTTGTAGGAAATTGGCCCATAATGTAGATCAGAAGAAGAGTGCAAGGCCCTGTCCTTGTAACATGACATGGAGATATTTGTTCATAACACTACATTGTGTGCCCCGTATTTGCTTACCAAGTCTCTAATATTGGATCTCTGAGGTAGTTCTAGTTTGTTGTCTTCATTCTGTAAGTAAATAGCGTTTATAAAGGAGTTAGTAAATTTATCAAAACAGGCTGTTGAACTCCATCTGCTACTTCCGGTCCAGTGAATATTAGGTGTAACCATCCCTGTATCTAGTGGCAGATACTGAGAGCAGAGCTTTACGATCCAGATTTCCAGTAGGAAAACAAGCCCTGATCTGCAGTGTCTGCCAGCTTCTGTGGGGTGAGTCTTCCAATTGTGGCTGAATTCCAACTGCCAATATGATGCCACTAATTCAGACTGAGAGAGAGATGTGTGCTTGGCCCTCAGGACCGGCCAGCCCTCCAGTCCAGTGGAGCTGCTTCATAAAGTTGTTATGAAGATTTATTAGGGGGTAGGCAAAGTATAGGCCATAGACTATACCTCAAAACCAGTAGTCTTTATTGATTTTATTTCTCTGGGTCTCTCCCTCACCTAAGAGTTTCTTACGTTCTTCATTTGCCAGTATCTAAGCACTTAGACCTCAGTGCTATCAGCTGACGCATAAAACAGTGTGACTCTGTTCACTGCCTTAATCCACGTAATAACTGGCTGGCTACAAACTGTAATTAAATAAAACTTAAATATCTTGAGTCCCTAGGGAGCACAGTGTAGAAGTATTAACATCTTTGCTTTTCACAGAATACATGATAGGATGAATGTTAACTGTTTTGCAAGTTCAGTATGAAGTTGTTTGGAGGCTTTCTCTAGTCTTGTAATCATTAATTGCCTACCACTATTGCTAGAAACATCTGGGTAATATTAAAATTTTCCATTTATAGTTATGATATAATGAATGACATATGCCCACTTCAGCTTATTACAGCTAGGCATGCATATTTAAAGCCAATAAGACAAGTGATTGCATGCATGCCTTTGGAGAACAGGGCTTAACCATTTATTTACATAGATTTGATATTTTGTTCATGGGAATTTGAGGAATATTTATTGCTGTCACTGTACACATTTAAAAACTTCAAGTACTCTTAGCTTCTTTTGTTACCCCTGGGCCCTCAGTGTGATACTTGTATAATTTTTTTTTTTTTTTTAGATCTTACATTCCCCAGAAACTTCTTCTACTATGTTCTGTCTGCTCAAATTTGGAGACATTCCCTAAATATTTTATATATAATAGCACAGTTAGGAATATAACTTAGGTTTTGTTAATAATTCAAGTTGCTTCATTATGGAGAAGGGAAAGAAATTAAATATACTGTGTGCCAGTTGTTTAAAAAAAAATACGCAGTCAGCTTGAGTTGTATTTAATCATGAGATCAAATGTAACACTTACATAGATTCCGGATGAGCAGAGAATCCTCATAAAGCAATGGGCAGCCTCACCAACCTCATCAACACCAGACCTGCAGTCAGTGTGCAAAGTGTGCACCATTGACTCATGAGAACAAAGCATTTAATTTCAGTTGTTTTTCTATACTTTCTTTTAAAAAACCCTCCTTTTTAAGGGAACAAAAATTTCCCATAGTTTTCAGTGGCTATCACACAGCCATGAAATGTTGAGACTATCAACTGGAGGCATTTCTTATAGTTACTTTTCTGTATTCTCTGAGTAAGCCTATGCTCAGCCCTTCATTGTAGACAGTAAAGTATACAAAGCTCCTTCCCCTCTAGGGCTAGCATTCATTGCTAAGGCTAGTTAGCTACCACATCATTATTCATTAGTAAATAAGGTGTTCAGCCCATTGCTGGCATCTGCTCTAATAAAGCATACTAGCTGCCGGGGTATTGCTCCCATAGTGTCTCATTTATTACAGTGGCAAATAAGCGTGGTGATTAAACAAGGTGTACCACCAACAGTTCTGATGTAGTTAGTTGTGGAAGGAAATGTCCTTATGACAAGCAGCCATCATTTACCAATATCATGAGAAGCCAGTTATCATATGCTGATGCTTAGAATTTGCAAGTAAAATTTGGTCCCCAACCAAAGCAAACTTTTGCAATACCCCTGTGAAAATGTTATAGGAAATGCAGGCTTGTAGAATCTAAATAACCATGCCAAGGACACTCAGCCATGCAAAGAAGCAGAGATATAGGCTACCAAGGTCCCATCACAGTAGCACATTCTGTTGTCATATTGAAAACTAACCAGGCCTACACACACATGTGTGTGTATGCGCAGACACACACACAACCAAGTTAATGACAGGTGACATAGAAAGATGTTTAAGGAATTCATAAAAGAAGAGAGTAGTTAGGTCAAATGTTACTGTGTTTTCAGTATGTTAGAAATATCGCTGAAGTTGTTGCTAGAGATAAATGTAAAACATTAAATCAAAAGCTCACTGGAGCCCTGAAGAAGTAGCTTTTCCCTCTTTTGACCCTGGTGACTGGCCTTCCTGGAGCAGAAGAAATGGCTGCTGTATTTCTCCCTCTTGGTACTTCAAAACCTGTTTACCATCCCTGGATCTGCCTGATAGGGTGATATTTAGTGATCTGCTTGTAGGTTCTCTAAGGAACTCTTGACATCAGTCATAAATCCCTATTCAGTGTCCTGGCAATGTGGCCATACTTTCTATCTGTGCCACAGGTATAGACTAGCCTCATGGCTGACACATGCTCAGCCTCTGAGAACAGCTCCACAAACTAAGAACTGAAGTCCCAGCTCTCTGTAGAACTGGTTCTTCACTATTGGAATTAAGTTTGTTTGGAAATCTCTACACACTCTGGTAAGGCTGTTTTTACATGCTTGATCACTGGATGGAAAAAAAAGACAAATCTATTTAAAAGGCAATTTAACATTCTTTAGAAGCTGGATGACATGAATAAGCTACCCATACAGACTTTCAGTGGAATGTCCCTCTTTCCCTTTAGGTAAAAATCTACATTCATATATTTAAATAGTGTCATCTCCTAGCTATGCATTTAAATTTTAGAAGGTCAACCTCTTGCACATAGTTATAAGACACACACACATAGTATAAATATACATATATAAAATATATGTCACATATATGATATATATATATTCCATAATATAAGCCTAAGCATTTTTCTTATCAATAATTTGTTGCACAGAGGGGTATCACAGCTAATAGGGCTTCCAAATTACCAGTGAAAGTGACTCTCACTATTGATAGATAGTTCTAGGCACAGGAATTTCTTCCCATATTAAAATCGTGTGTGCCTATGGATACACATACATGTGGTAACAGGTGCCTGTGTGTGCATGTGCTAGCCAGATGTCATCCTTGGGTGTCATTTCTCAGGCACCATCTACCTTATGTGTTGAGATAATCCTACTCCTCTTTTCAAAACATCTCAAATTTCATCTAATAGTTTATTAATCCCACGAAATAGTGTATACTTCTTTCATGATGCTTTTGCTTTTTCAGTATCTGTGCATTAACTAGCTTCCCATTGTCTTAAGTCCCCTAAGACGTCATTAATACTTATTGGCAGAAACCCAGCATTCTGTCCAGCTAGACCAACCTGAAAGTCACTTGGCTAGACACCTGACACATTCTTTGACCCTCCCTGGATAGGTACAATGGAGAGCTGAGGCCGTTAAACTTTTCATTCTCGGGTTATCATGGTTATTCTTACTGTCTTCTTACTGACCCTGGGGGATAAATTAAGGACCTGACAGTTGTGTGTCATGGAATCTCTTAATCCCATAATCCATCTCTGGCCTGCTAAAGACCCTCAGGTGTCTGTAACCACATTTTTTTCTTTAACTCTGTTCCTCTGTTAGTAACATTTCTTTTCAAAGAGCTTAGCAGGTTCTGTTTGTTTTTATTATTACTTTTGTTGTGAAGATAAAATGTTGATAATGCTTAAAAGAAGCCATGTTACAAAATATGATCATTTGAATTAATGCAAAGAATTGAGTCAGAAATAAGCTTCAAAAAAAAAAAGTCATTATTAAAAGAAACTGAGGTTTTTGTGACCTGACATGGATGCTGCAGTTTTGAACTAATATCGTCTGTGGTTACCTGTTCAAGACCTATACAAGATCATGCCAACCAAAACTCTGACACAGAGAGGATAATCTCCAGGCCCTGCCCATTACAGGGAAACTGTTGTCAGTGGATAGCTGTAGGTGGGAAGAAGAATCATTCTTTTTTTTTCTTTTGGATTTAATGACTGTTTTCCCATGCTCCCGTGCACATCTGGGTAGGCAGCGCTAGCTGAGCTTAGTGGGTTACTAGAAAACATGAAGAAGGCAGGGAGCTGTTTGATAGAACATGGGAAGAATTAGAATGAAATTATGAATAGATGTGGTCATTTCTCATTACGTAGAGTATGGAATTTAAAAAAAAACTTAAAGAAAATAAAATATAGTAGGTAGAAAAATTAAATTTACCTCTAACAAATAGTTTACCTGTAAAAATATGGAGGAATGGCTCTGGATTCCCAGGGGATGTGGTAGGAGACTGGAGGTTGGGAGGGGAAACTGTAATTGAGATGCATGGAAAAAATAATTAGCACTAGTCAGATGACTACCTAGTCAAATAACACCCAAAGCAGTTTAATTCAATTCATTATTCTCTGCGTAACTTCAGCTTGTAGAGTACTACAGTTTTAAAAAGATATATACTCCATTCCTAATTTTCTAATCTATCTTACATCTGAAAACTAAAAATATATGTGCAATCATTTAGATTAAAATGGAAAAATATATATTTTTGAGATTTACTATTCTAATTATTGACATAGTGGAGCATGAATTTTAATAAAACTTAAATGAAAATAGTTAAAAGTGTTTTTCATGTGAAAAGCATTTTTTCCTTAAAGTGGTATTGTCTTACTCAGGAAATACTTAGGTACTGAGGGTCTGGAAAACATAAAAAATGAAAAATGAATGGAATATATTTTTTAATAAATCTTCATTCATTGTTACTGCTTTCTTTCTCAGTTCTGGGATTGAATCCAGGGTTACCTGTCTATATATTCAAGTGCTCAACCACTGACCTCCATTCCCAGCCCTGCTAATACATTCTTTTCATTCATAATCTGCTACCATAATGTATAATATTTTAAACTATACTTCTTAGTGTTGTGTGTGATTTAATGTGCTAATCTAATATTCTTAATGTGTCCATAATTCTATATGAAAGCAAATATGAGGTATTGAATGAATGTTTTCACCAAAAAAATAAGATCTCCTAAGTCATTAAGAAATTGATAGAAATGGGTTCCTAATAAGAATTTTTAATGATGTAGTAATTACCCAACATTTTTGTAGTGCTTAATGCATGCTGGGCATTGTTCTAAACATTTTATATTTGTTAACTTTGTAACCCAACTAAGGAGGTACTGTTACTCTACATCGACCTTTTCTGAAACACATAATTATCGTGTAATTTAGCAGAGACATGGTGTATAGAAGAACAGAAATGCAAACTCAGGATGTTTGGCTTTAGAATCTTGTTACTGATTAGTTATGCACAGTTTAACCTTGTTACAGGTTTGCTTTGACTGCTCTAAAGTATATGGGTCTTTCTGAAAATACATAGCATTATACAGAATACAAAAACAGGCTACAGGGTTTGGTTATTCACTTACCAAATGATGATTTTAGAGGTGGTATTCAAAATTAGTAAGATCAAATCATTTGTCTTAAGAACTAACATAGCAAGAAAATGAACTATGGTAGGAATTCATATTTAAAAGATGCTGTAGCAAGTTAAGTCTGACTTTGTTGTTGGAGCAAATTAGCTTGAATCATATCTTAATTTTAAGGCCACGTGAACCAGATGGCACTAGGTGGGTGGTTCTTCATGCTGCTCCTCAGCAGTGGAGGCTGTTTTCAAGCTTCTCTCAGGATTGTCTTGAAATCAAGAGAAGAAAGGAACATATACACACCTTTTTCCATTGCTTCATCTATGTAGGAAATAGTACATTGCAGCTCTTTTCATATTCTATTGATGAATGGTTACGACAGCAAAGAGATAGAAATTGTAGAGAACATATTAATCGAGCTATAATGCCTTTAGTAAAGGCAGGTACATTCTGGGTACCCAACAGGAATGAGCTTCAGTACCACGGACAGCTCCCATCATTAAATTACCTCGACAGTGTGTGATGTAAGTCCTAATACTTTCTTAGAAGTGACTTATCTCAAAAATATATTATATTCTTATAATAGATTTTTGTGGGCAGAAGAATTCAGAACACATAATTAATGGCGGAAAACAATTACCTGTTATGTGAAGAGTAGATTCAAAGGCTTTTGGAGGTGATTTATGGTTTTTTATGTATAGTATTTGTGTTCTCTTGCATTTAAGTTTATCTGGCCCTTCCAGACCAGCCGTATTTTGTTTATATGATTTTTTTTCAATTAGATTGAATTCTGTGGTTCATAAGTGAGGACAGCAGCAGAGTGTATCCAGGATTTTGTTTAGATAACATTATATTTTATATGACTTCTTTTTCTTTTATCTAAAAAAAATATTTAATCTCTTTTTTTTACACTCCAGATTTTACTCCCCTCCCAGTCCATCCCTCTGACTGTTCCACATCCCATCTCTCTTGCTCCCGCTACCCTGTCTCCACAAGTATATCTCCACTCCCCCCCCCCTTTCCCACCAGACCTCTCCACTCCCTGGGGCCTCCAGTCTCTTGAGGGTTCATTACATCTTTTCTGACTGAACCCAGACTCGGCAGTCCTCTGCTGTATATGTGTTTGGGGCCTCATGTCAGCTGGTGTATGCTGCCTAGTTGATGGTTCTGTGTCTGAGAGAGCCTAGGGGTCCAGGTTAATTGAGACTGCTGATCCTCCTATAGGGTTGCCCTAATTCAACCACAGGGTCAGCAGCTTCTGTCCATTGGTTGGGTGAAAATATCTGCAACTGGCTCTCAGCTGTTTGTTGGGTCTTTTGGAGGACAGTCATGATAGGTCCCTTTTTGAGCACTCTATAGCATCAGTAATACTGTCAGGTCTTGAGGCCTTCCCTTGAACTGAATCCCACTTTGGGCCTGTAGCTCTTCTCCATTTTTGTCCCTGAAGTTATTTTAGACAGGAACACAGGGTCAGAATTTTTGACTGTGGGATGGCAACCCCATTTTTTATTTGATGCCCTGTCTTTTTGCTGGAGGTTGGCTCTCCAAGAAGGCAACAGAGATGAGCAAAGCGGCTCAGCATCAGTAAAGACAGTGCATACACCACTTGATCTTTGAAAAGGATGCTGGTCTGTAAACTCAGCAGCTATAAACATCTACGTGTAACTGGTTGGTTTTGCTGGACAGGGGAGCAACTGTGTCTGAAAGCTGTCAGAACTGGGATCTCTCTCAGAATGAGGCATTACCATATAAGCATGCAGGAAGGAAACCAACAGACAGTGCAAGACAGAAGGTAAACCAACCTTCAGATACTATTTACCAGCTCTACTGTGATTGACAAGTCACTGACACTGTGTCTTGATTTCTGAGTCTCTAAGATGGAAATTATAAGAACAGCTAGCACACATAGCACCATGAACTATCCAGTCATTTTGCCTTCACAGCCACCCAGTTATTCTCCTCCCTGTTTTCTTGATAAAGAACTGAGTGACGCTCAAGCATCCATGGTTTCTTGGCAGTGGAGCACAGGTCTGTACAGGAGCAGCTTGCCTCCAGAGTCAGTGTTCTCAGTTTGACCTTTTCCATACTGCCTCTCAAGTAAAAATAAGGTAATAATATTTGTCAAAAGACACAGAGAAGGCAGTTAGGGACTGACAGTGTTAGGAGGAGCAGAGATTCAGCTTGGTTACCCTCATAAGTGAGGAAAGGACCAAGTTGATTTAGAATAAGCTCTATTTACATAATTGATGAAGGGTGTGGAAGCAATGTACTTCCCCAGGCAACTTCACCAATCCCATCATCATACAGTTCCAGAATGATTTTATTATAGTTTCTAATGCTTTTACTTCTTAGGCTGAAATCTGAAAGCAAACGCCTTCGGTGCTTTAGAAAATAATGTGCAGTGCATACCTTTTGCGTCTTTGTGTGTACTGTCTGCTTCCCCTTGCGGCCTGCTACTTCACAGATACATGGCAACAATGGGTGCTTCAGTGAGGTTTTTTTTTTTTTATTACTTTTCAGTGTATGAAATCATGTCTGACTTTGTTGAAGTGCTTTGTATATTGAGCCAGTAAATATTGCAGGTAAGCCAGTCTGTAAGTAGCCAGTGTTGAGCTTTGAATTATTAGGCTATACAATGACTGGAGGGAACTACGTAATTCATTTTTCTCCTCTTCTTTAAAGTGTAGGACCAACTTCCCAAACTAGGTTTTCATAACACCGTATTTCCTTAACCAGTGAATTATTTTACAGAGTGAGCACAGGATGGAAACAGAGAAGTAGAAATGATAGTTTACGTCCTCAGATAGTCGAGTCTTAAACTTCTTAAGTAGCTGTAAGGCAGTAACTTTTCTGAGCTTTCTAGAAAACATTCTATCAACTGCTCTTCAGGTCTTCAAAATAGTAAATAACACTCTCAGAATTTTATCAGTTTGATTGGCAGCGACAGTTTTCATATAAGACTCTGAAGGATTAATATACTTGCTCTGTGTTTCTTCATGTGCATGCACAGTTTTCATCTGAAATGTGCAAAAAACCAAACCAGTACATGTTCCTGGCTCCTGATACTAACCGTGGAAAATCACAAACTAAACAGACTCAAGTAAACCATTTTTTTAATCCACAAAGCCTGGCATGAGTATAATTTCCTCACAAGATTGTTATTTTGGGTTCTAAAATTTTCAGTGTGGTTTTTAAGAAGTACATAAGCTATGTCCTATGAGACTATTGGCATCCTATTTTAGGCAGGGGAAGTCTTAGAACTCCTGGTTACAGCTTTGAGGACCCCACAGTGTGCACACTCTAAGATAGAGAAGCACTCCTCATGGGAAATGGGTTCATACAAGGTTTAGTCACAAACTTAAAATAACTGAAGACTTGTCAGGGAAAATGACATCCTGGAAGGCACAGAAATGTGTGTCATTGCCTTAAAAAGGGATCATGGAGGCAAGTTTAGAATAATTAGAGACATTATGATATGAACCATGCAGAGGTGTGATATGGATAATGGAAACTGCTCTTGGTTCCTCTCATACCACAGCTTTCCAAAGACAAATATTGGAGAATAATAAATTAGTAATCTATTGGTTTGTATGGCAATGAACTTGAAACACTGGATTTCATAAAAGGAATGTGTATATTAAAGTTCTACTGATTGCTGATATGGAAATTATATATAGTCCGGGAATATTTTGTTTTTCAGATATTCATATAAAACATCCAAAAGAAAAGTGTTTTAAGTGACATGGAAAAATCATAACCACTACGTCACTTTGTAGAACCTCAGAATTTATATAGTTTAGTTTCCTGTCCCATGTCAGATCAGGAGATCCACACATGTTTACTTTTGCTGAGAGCCAAGTTCTCTTCCAAATGTTTCCTTGAGGAAATAAGTTCCATGTAAAATGTTTTTCGTGACAGTTTCCATATAGCCACAATAGTGAACATAAAAGTGCATGACACACGTGTAAATGCATGACACACGTGTGTGTACACTCTATGTTTACTTGTTTTCTTCAGAAACAGCTTAATTAGACCCATTTGTTTTAGTTCTTTTCTTTTTACAAGCATGATTAAAACTCAATATGTCTTGTTTCCCTGCATGGCCATAGTCAGATTTTAGATCCTTAAGAATACGATTCTAAGTCTCATGCAGGAATCACGTCTGTGGTGACATGGGCATTGAGGAGTTGGTGGTGACTGCAGTAACCTGTGTCCTGTGGGACAACAGAAGCCATTCTGGCTGCTGTCATTCACTTTCTGTCACCTTCTGGGTGCACCCTGATCATGATGTCTGTGTCTGTGCAAAATCCTCTTTTCATTTGGTTTACTCAGTGCGCAGAACGCTCTGGAGCTGAAGGCTCTTGGTGCTCAGGACCAGTATTTCCCAGATATCAGAATAAGGCTGGATAGGGACGAAGCTCACAATGGCTACACACCTGTGTTTGAAAAGCTGAGGGGACTGTTTCATGTCCTTGATGCTTCATGTAAAAAGGGGGAAACTGTAACTTTCCTATCAAGTACAACTGTTTCCAACTCAGTACAACTGTTCTGGCTGCTCACCAAATGCCCTGGTTAGAATCTAGCCTCCATTGCTTACTGCCTTTTGACTGTGAGCAAATTTTTTTTTATTGTTGTTAATTTTCTTGATATCCCACCTGGCATCAGAATCATAGTTCCAGGTCATAGGAAGTGTTTCTGTTGACATTCATTTTCACTGTTGAATTTGTACATATGAATTGCTTTCATAGTTTTAATGTGCATTTTTATCAGTAACATCCAGTTAGCACATACTTATTTTCTAGATAATTTATTTATAAGGTTAGTTTATTCCCCACTCAAGTCATTTCGGGTAGAGTCTGTCATTTATTTTATGTGCAAAATAAGGTTTCTGTGAATACCAGATTATTCCCCTCTGGTTTCTGTTTAAGTAAATACATTTCTGATGGTTGTAGCTCTGTGAAGTGCTAGAGAAATATATACAGGAGGAACCCTGGTCTTTGCTAGCTAGCTAGTCTAGCTGGACTCAAAGGAAGTGGACAGCCTTCAGGAGGAATGATACCCAAGGCTTTCCTCTTGCCTTCATATGCATCATATGGACCCCATCACATACATACACAGACACAAGGTTCTGGAAGACACATGTGGGATCATTTTTGGAGTAATGGACAAAAATATAGAATATTTTACATTATTACTACTAAGGCCATTTGGTAAGACTCTGTTAAATACTTTTAAATTGTGTTGAAATTTTGATAATGTGAATAGTTTCAACCCTAAGCTCAGAATTTTATATAATGTTAATGATAATGATACTAATGTTATAATCACTGTATATAATTATATAACATGCACTAATTTAATTTATAACTATATAGTTATAGTATTTATAATATAATTATTTAATAATACCCAATAATAGTAATAATAATTTTCAAGTACTGGCTACAAATAATACTCGATGGGTAAGCTTTTAAAAATCTCTGTACTCAGGTTAGATGTACCACTGGATAGTCAGGTTGGAGAACTACTTTTCTAGACAGCTAGAGAGCAAGAATATCATTCCATAGCATATTTACTCAGGACAGGGTATATGCATATGTGTGTATGAGTGTGTATACATATGCGTGCACACACACACACACACACATACACACACACACATACACACACACACATATATATAATGTGTATGTGTCAGCCATATATATGGCATGTACATGTATGTCAGCAGCTTATAAATTTCAGTAAGGTAGTATATGACTTAGACATTGACTCAGTCCCTAAGAGAAATTTTAAGGGAAGTGAAGCTACTTGACCATGAATCACATTACAAAGGTTTGAAATCTTAGCTCGTTCCATTCATTTCCCTTCCCACATGATTGTAGCTGGAGCACTCATCTTCTGTGTGGCCAGACTGACTTGCAGATGTGTCATTTCCACACACTGGGTCCCTGCTTCATGCTTGACCAGAAGGGGAGTGGCAATTTCTGAGTCATGGCTCTTGAGTCTGCTCTGAGAATGTCAACTCCCTAGGAATCTTATTTTCTCTCTAACCTCATGGTTTCTTTGGCTTGATGAATTTTGTCTAAGATGTAGCTTAAAGATTGAAATGAGAAAATAACATCATCTTTACCTTGCAAAACTAGCCTGTTTCTTCCATTTCTTAGATCAGTTGTGACTTATTCTGATCAAAAGACATGCATATATTGTGCTTTCTACAGTCTTTATAATTTTTAAAGTTGTTTATATATTTAAAAAATCCTTCTTGAGTATCTGTGATAGGTCATATATTGTGCTGTCTGCCTGAATACAAAGGTGGACTCTCATAGACTCATAGAGGGAGAAAGTCACATGTTAAGATGGAAGAGCTGGTGGATTGCTGTGATGTGTAGGAAGGCCACCTACCCAAGCATGGGACTCAGGCCATGAGTGAGATGGAAGTCATTGAGAGTGAGGCCATGGCTGGCATGTCCCTACCTCGGTGACTTCCCTCCTGGTGTTAAACAAGCTAGATTGATCCTGCCCTTGAAGAGGACATAGGACTTAATCTATTAAAGATGAGAGAGCATATACTTCTAAGAATGGTGACTGGCACTCGGAGCTCAGACTCAATGCACAATTTAGGGAGAATGGGAAGCCATATTGTTTGTGTTAAAGATAAGGAGAGATGGTGAGAGCTTCATTCTGCTGGAGCTGATGAGAAGCCCGAACAGGAAAGCGAGCAGGACACAGACCTTTCTGAGAACTCATTTTGGTAGAATAGGAGAGACACTGGGCACAGAAACCAGTAAGGCACTGTTGTAGAAGCCCAGGGGAAAATATTGAAACCGAGAACAGTTCAGAAATGAGAATATCACACAACAAACTACAACATAGAAATGTTAACACTGTAAATAAATTAAGAAAAATATGTATTTGTTTTTAATCTCAAGAAGCAAGAAACCTTTTAAAGCATGACTAAGTAAATTAAATATTGACTATGCATACCATGACAGGTGACAGAAGGATATCTGATTTCCTAAGAACTGGAGGATATAGGGAAGGATAAGAAGCAGAACCTTCCAGATGCCTTCTAGTATTCTGGGATTAAGTGATAGGCTCAGCAGAAGCCTGGAGACGAACATTGAGTTTTCTTGGAGGTGAAAAGATGATAGTAATTCCTAAAGTAGGATTTGTGAGGTGACGGAGAACAGTTGGAATCTGTATTTTAATTTAATTGTTTAATTAGAGGGCATCATTTGTGTTAACACACCAGAGGGACTCACTTGATATTTGAGGTGTACAGTGTGGAAGGGCATGGGAAAGACTTACAGGCCAACAGTGCAGAAGCTGAAGCTAAAATAAGATCAGTGGTGAATCCAGAGAGGCTGAGTTTTGCTTTGTGCATTGGCCATCTAATAGGGATCTCTACCTCGGAAGGAAGCGGTCCGTGTCTGCTGCCGAATGCATGCTGACCGGCAGCTGCGTCCTTAGCACGTGTACTATGATTAGTGCAGCTGAAGAACTGAATTTTTGATTTTTCTGTGAATTTAAACTTGTCTCAAATAAAAACACATAGTAACTAAAAAGCTAAAACATTGCCAAGAATAGGAAAATAAGTTTCAAAACTCTCATTTATTAAAGCTATAGTTTTGAGCAAATAAAAGTAAATATTTCTACTTTTAATCAAATTATATTTAAGTAGCCACTTTAGATTGCACAGGTATAGACAATGTGAATGAACTGAGGTTTTGTGGGGAAACACTTAGAATTAGACAGGAAGAAAATCAGCATTTATCATGGACAATCAGGTAGATGCATCATGGCATACTGTCTTATGTGTTGTTTCTTATGAGAATCAAGCACTCATGTTTTACATGTGAAATCTAAATTTTTGTGTCCGTTCACCAAAGTAGTAGTTGATTCACCCCTAGAGACTGAGCTCCCTAAACATGGATCCTTAGCTGCACTTGTAGTACCAAATACGTTTTCTCCGGTCTCACAACAAATTAGTGTATTTTAGATAAAGGGGGCACAGGATTTCCTTTTCTTTATTTGAGAGAGTATAAAGCATTTTCTCAGAACCACAACTTCAATAAATGAGAGAATTTTGAAACTGAGTTTCCTATTCCTGGGAATGTTTTAATTTTTTTAGTTAATATGTGGTTGTTTTGTTTTTTTTTTTAACAAGTTTAAATTCACAGCAAAATTGAGTTTAAAAGTTACCCATATAGCCCTTGCCTCTACACACTGAGAAAAAAGAGCAAAAAACCACCTCTGTAGCTGACATCCTGTCCACAGTGGCACATTTGTCAAGATTAGTGACCCTGCACTTGACACATCATTGTCACCCAGAGCACATAGCTTCTATTAGGCGCTACTCTGAGTATTTCATGTCCTATGAGGTTTGAGCATTTACATAATGACTCTGGTCCATTATTGAAGCCCTGTATAGAATAGCCCCTCTGCCCTCAGACCCTTTCCTCAGCCTCTTCCCTTCTCCCTCGCCAGGCCCCAGTGAGCACTCATCTTTGAATTGATTTTTTCTAGTTTTCCCTTTTTAAAGTGTGATATCTAGCTGGAACCAGGCATCCTGTAGCTTTCCAGATTGGCTACTGTTACACGGTACTACACGTATTTACAAGGCTTTCCTTGCATCCCTACATAGCTTGTTCATTATTTTTCCATTTTAGCTAATGGCTCCATTGCCTGGATAGATCACAGTTAATTTATTCACCCTTCTCCTGAAAGACCTTCCAGTTACTCCTGAGTGTTAGAAACAATTGACAAATCTACTTTAAACGTGTGTGTGTGTGTGTGTGTGTGTGTGTGTGTGTGTGTATCTGTGTGTGTAAGTTTTTATTTCATATGAGTCCATGGCAAGGATAACTATTGCTATATGTTATGGCAAAAATATTTTTAGTCTTATAAGAAAATTGTCTTCCAAAGGGGCTGAAGAGTTTTGTGAACTCAGTGTATATGTGCACCAGAAGGTGGTATTGTCTGTGTTTGGGATTTGGGATTTGTTCTGATAGACAGATGTTTAATTTGATGTTTAATTTGCTGCTTGGAGTAGTGTATATTGTTGAACACTTTTGTACCTTATTTGCCATATATACTTTCTTTGACACAAAATCTCTCAAGGTATTTTGTTTATTTTCGAAATAGGTTTTTTTCCTTATTGTTCAGTTTTTCATTCTCCTCTGTGTTAAAATTAAGAGAACTGCTCTATTAAAGGGATCAGAGGCATCTCCTGATACTCCAGTAGGTGCTGACGCACCCGCGGACATGCCATAGTGTTCTCATATTGAACATAAGCAAGGTCACAAGAACAGAGCATCAGGCAAGTCCATCTAAGGGTGATGTCACTCTGGATATTCCCAAACATAGACAAAAGCTGGCACATGGCACAAACTACAAAATGACCAGCACCCTTCTTTCTGTTAACACAATTTCTGTTATACCAACCAAGTCATTAACTTACACCCACTCTGTCCTTATACTGCCAACATGAAAATTAAGAGAGAAATACCATTATCTCCAAATTTTGAGACCTGTATTCTAGAAGTGTTTTTCTGAGAGTGAACTAGAGTACTGCTCCCCAGGTTGTAAGATCTCCAGTACAAAAACTGGTGGCAGTGGCAGGCAAACCTGATCTCCTCTGAATTAGTCCAATAGAAATCCAAGTTCTGCATTTATCTCCAAGAGCATCTCTGTGCGAGCATCCCTCCCAGTCTACTGTGCTGTGTAGTCTCCCATGTCACTGAGAGCTCCAAGAAATCCAGACTTGTTGGTTCATGCTCCTCTGAGGGGACTTGGGGATAAACCTACAAAGGCAAAGCACATTCTCTAGTGATGGCTTTTGTAGGTCATTTCATGATAATGATATTTTAAATGATCAATTTACCTCTATCAAGGAAAAGAGAAAATTGCATAACTTATGGGAAGCCATTTAGCTTAATGAACATTGGTATAAAGTAAAAATGTTTATAAAATATCAGCGTGCCTTGGTGGGCAGGTAGGACTTGATTTTGTTTTCTTTGTAACACCCCTACTTTCCTGTCTCACAGGGATCATGTCCGACTACCAGTTTGGGAATCAGTTCATGTGCAGCGTGGTTGCCTCTCATGTGAGTCACCTGCCTACAACCAACCTTAGCTTCGTCTGGATTGCTCCACCAGCTGGCACAGGCTGTGTGAATTTCATGTAAGTACCAACTATGTGCGTGACAAGTGTGGGATGCAAATACTGCCTTTCGTGGGGTTACACAGAGTGACTACTTAAGTGTATTATGTCAGTAGGTGTGACTTTAATTGAAACCAGTAACTGCAGTGTTAAAAGAAGTCAAAGGTGGCTCTTAAAGGAGTCGCTTTTCAGTCAGAATTTAATTTTGCATCTTTATGTGTAAGCACCATATTTGTAAACTAAATTCCAGCTGACAACAATTACACCCAATTCCAGCTGGTGTAAAGGGGAGAGGGGAGAGATGTCTCACTGAAGGTTGCATTGAAGAAGGGTGTTCTATCTTTCAGTGTTGCAACAGTGTAAACACCCCAGAGAATGTGGTTCCTTGGTCTTCAGGGAGTTGAGTCCAAAGCTGCTTGCTCTGTGTTTGAGTGGAGCATCATGGTTGCAGGAACAGGTAGCGCAGAAGATTGTACGACTTGTTGAGGGGTGTGGTAAGGGGAGAGAGTGTAGGGGATAATGAGAATATGGGAGTGAATGGATGTGCTTCAAAGTCATGGCCCCAGTAACCCACTGTCTTTAGCTGGCTTCTACTCTCTTGATTTTCTACAATCTCCCTAAGTATGTGATTTTATATGTAGTTAATACCACTTATTCACTCTGTAATATAATCAAATAGCAAAACAGAATTGTACCCCAACATATATACAATACCTATTAAGCAAATTAGAAACAAAGACAAGAGAGTGCTGCTTTAGGTGCAGGAATTGTGCTGCAGATGCATCTACTGGGTCAGGTTCCTCATGGTCAGCTGACCTCTATAGTTTGGCCAGTTTTAGCTTTATGTAAGTTTCATCTACTGCTAAGGGAGGCATATTTGATAAGAGTGTTTCACTATCAGTGAGTACGAGTTTTGGCATGCAGTCTGGAATTATGATGGCTTAGTAAAGCAGCAGTGGTATGATCTCCTGTAAGGTCTATAGCCTCATTAGCCCTGGTTGATGGCTAGGTTTACAGTACCGGGCATGGCTTCCTTCTGCTTAGTGGGCTTTAAGTCTGATTTGACATCTGCTGGTGGCAGCTGAGATAGGAGTACCACTATTGCAGCCTTTAGGCATATCTTGCCATGCTGATCATTGCTGTGGTCCATTACAGCTAGATAATACTATTGATTGCTTTCTTCCCTTCACTATTTACATAGGGTTGTAGATGGGGAGGAAAGATTGTGTGAGGCAGAGTAACAGGAGGTCTACTGTGAGGTTGTCTCCTAGAAATGACGAGCAAGCTTAACCCAAGATACCTCAACAGTATGGCTAGCTAAATAAGATCTGAACAATGACAACATGGATATATATGCTAAAATGGAAGGAAGGAATCTCATAGGGCCCTGTCCATAGACAATTATCGATCAATGACTGCTGAGAGGGAGAATTAATCATTCTCAGGGATGAGCCAACTTCTTAGTTATCCAATACCAAGTAGTCAGCTCTAAAATCATATACACACAAGCAACACTAAATGGATTTAGCTGGTTGTACATATGTGTATGTCTCTGTGTGTCTCAGTGTGTGTGTGTGTGTGTGTGAGAGAGAGAGAGAGAGAGAGAGAGAGAGAGAGAGAGAGAGAGAGATGTGTGTGTGTGAGAGAGAGAAAGAGAGAGAGGGAAAGAGAGAGAGAGAGAGAGAGAGAGAGAGAGAGAGAGAGAGAGAGAGAGAGAAGTGGCCATGACTTTGAGAGGGAGGGAGGAAGAATGGAAAGGAAAGGGGAAATAGAGCAATTATATATATATTTTTCATATTTCTAAGAACTGTATTTTTTTAGAATACAAAGTATCAGTCAAGTGTGAGAAAATAAAAATAATTTCTGATGGGCAAGATCAAGAACAAGATTAAGTTCTGTGATAGTAAATCTAAGTTGTCAACTTGATGAGATCTAGAATCATCTGGCAGATGGATTTCTTGCAATACCCTTGCTGGATTATCTTGGTCACCTTAATTCGAGTAGGACTGGATTCATGCTCTGGACTGGAATCCTGGACTATGTAAAAAGGAGAATGCGAACTGAACACAAGTACTAGTTCTCTGCTTTTAATTGTAGATACAATATGACCAACTGCCAGGAACCACCCACCATTTTGGACTTGAATGTTTGTTTTTGTCAGGGCATTTTGAAAGTCTCCCCACCCCCAGAGGTAAGCTACTAGAGCAATTATATTTAAATTAAAAATAAAAAGTACTAAATGAATAGTCCCGTCCGAGCAACAGGAAAGGGATGTTATAAACTAAAACAAAAGCGATCTTTCAGGGCTTCTCACAGCACTTGGAAGATGATCACCAATTTAGCTTTAAGCTCTTCATCCAAAAATGTACGTTTAAAATCTGCTAAGTGAACTAACTACTTTTGTGTAGCTATGGCCAGAACATCTGAGAGAACAATTAATACAAGGAGAAATGTGTGTAGCTCACCAGGAGGGGAAGAAGAAGGAAATGGGATCATCAGGTGATTTGTGGCAGTACAGGGTCTAGGACAGTTCAGAACCTAAGATTCTCTTCTGAGCTCAGAAAGAGGAGACTGGGAGGTCCAGTGCATGTTCTTCAACAGGGCAAATACCACACTGGTTCAAAGGCCTTGACATCTCTCAACACTGACTGCAGCTCCCCCTCCCCCTCCTCCTCCTCCTTACCTAGCTTTTACTCATGGCCCTCACTGCAGTTGTCTTTATCTCTAACATGTTCTTGTTCATTTCATTACTTTTAGTGATTTGCCCCAAGAGTTCTTGGCACAGTGGCTGCTCACTGAATATCTGTCAAGTGTAATAACTCACAGTTAGAAACAGCTGCTCAGTAGACAGTTAGGCAAAACAGAGGTAGAGGATGTCATTAATATTTCTGTTCTAATCTCATGCTCAGGCAACAAAATGCATATAACTGATATATACCAAAGTTTATCACTAACTCTCTAGCCCTGACAGGGTCAGGGTTTCCTATGGCCACCGCCAGGCACTGACTGCACACACTTCCTGCCTGTCTGTGTTCTGTGTGACTCAGCTGATAGCACCATACTCATCCCATAGAGCTGGTCAACATTTAACCTCATTGCCTTCTTTCTGGGAAAGTTTCTGTATCTGAGACATTTTCTGCAGGACCACTGTCGAAGTTTTCCACTTCTCCCCTCTCTGTCCTATCCGTGATGCCCAGCTAATTTTCTTAGGCACAATGAGCATTCACTTAGAATTGGGAGAAGCCTGACTGCTCTCTTGAAGCCAGGCATTTGGCAAGGATCTCGAGTCTAGGCTAGCTAATGGATAAGCCCTAGGGAACCATCTTGTTGAATGCATATTTTCCCTCCTAGCCCCAAGCTCCTGGAATAATGACTCTGAGAATCAAATATATTTACAAATACCTAGGTCATATGTTTTGACTGTTCCTTGATAAGATCATAGCTTAATATCCTGTTTATTCTAAGTTCTGCCACATGGATGGTTACCTTTATTCAGCTTCATGTTACAGACCTCCTCCATGTTCCTGGGTGAAATCTCCTAAGCTTGTCTCTGTCCCAGAATCTCTGCTTCCTACTGGAATTCCCACCTTTTATTTCCTGCCTCAGCTACAGGCTAATTAACTTTATTTGACAAGTGAAGTGTTCAAACAGACATAGGAGATTCCTTCTACATCACCTGTTCTTGCCTTTCCAGAGGTGGGATTACAAACCATCATGCCCATGCCTTAGTTTTTACAACTCTTCATGGATGGTGGGGAGATGAACATAAGTCCTAGTGCTAGTGTGAGCTTTCTTTCCCAACTGAGCTTTCTCCCCAACCCCGTTTCTGACTTCTTTTAATTTGTTTTTATTAGTCAACTATATAACCTTGCTAGACAGGTTTGAGGGTTTTTTAAAATATATTTTTAAATATTTTAATGTATTTATTATTTTTTCTTTATGTAAATTCAGTGAGGTTTTTATTGCCAACTATCTCAAAGCAGACCAAGGATAAGATTTAAGAACAATTATGCTAATTTTTTCCTGCAAATTCCTCGAGGAATTGTGACACAAGATTAATTATGCATTAGAATTAAATATATATAGTTATAAAATAAAATATTAATTTTTAATTTTTTTTGCTTTTTCTTTATTGGATATTTTACTTATTTACAGTACATATGTCATCCCCGTTCCCCATTTTCCCTCCCTAGAATCCCCTATCCCATACCCTTTCTTCCTTTATGCTTTTATACCATTTTGATTACATGTATGTATTAAGGTCAGTTCTAGGTTGAGGGTCTAGCAATACCATAGATGCAAATAGTTGAAGAACAAGCAATACAATCAATACAAATAGTCAAAGAACAAGCAAGGCATTAAACCCAGTTACGTGAACACTCCCAAGATCACTGTTTCTAAAGGCTTATCAGGATGACCAAAGTATCTGAGCCTACTTCCCTGTCCTAGCACAAGGTCATTTTCATGTCTGAAGTCTACTTTCTTGTTCTAGCCTAAAATTTAGATTCCTGTCTGAAATTACTTCTTTGTTCTGGCCTAATATTTAGATTCCTGCCTGAGATTACTTCTTTGTTGAAGCCTATGATTTAGACTCCTACCTGACATTACTTCTTTGTTCTAGTCTAATGTCAAATTCCTGCTTGAAGCCTACTTCCTTGTCCTTGGCCAATGTCATATTCCTGCCAAGCAGCCCCTTTCCTTGTCCTTGACCCATGTCAGCTTCTTGCCAATCAGCCCCAAAGGCTCTCCACCTCTCCTCATTTTTTATTTCATTAACAAGACTGAGCCTGTCTTAGGTCATTCTGACAAGAATGCCTTCCATACCCTTCATGGAATATGCATTATCAAAGGCAATGTACTTATGTCTTAGGTTGGTAAGGCTCTGTGCAGAATCTTACCCGTCCTTGCCTTGCCAGCCTGTCAATTTAATAACTCTGTCGGGGGGGGGGGTCCATTTTCAGGTTTAAGCCATGTATTTTGGCTGCCAACATGTTGATGTTGTTAAAGATAAGCTTTAACATGATGAGCAGGAATAAAAGTATTCCTAAGACAAGAAGGGCTAGCCTGATCAAGCTGTATATGCCATTCCTGAGAATTGACCAAAATGGAAATACTGACCTTGGGCCATAGATAATTTTATCATCATTATCTGCAGCATCAAAGGTCAACAAAGCAGCATTCTTTAAATTCATAATCTCACAATGCAAAGTTAACACACCTAGAGAGGTGTTAGGATTATGCCAAATATCCTACAGGTGTCTTTAAACGTTTTTCTAATTATAATGACAATCATTGTGAATTTCAAAAGTAACACTACTCCAATGACATTTGTCATGAAATTTGGTATGGCTCTTAACTCTTGGACCCTGAACCTCCTTCAGATAATTTGAATGGGTTATAAAGCATCATTCATTGTTCCAGATACCTATATAAATTCTTTTGTATACTCAATAGTAACATTTTTTTTTTGCTATATGGTTAACAAAAATAGTTGTCTTAACTCCTTGTATCAATGTGATTGCAGAAGCAGTGGTGCTAACAATTAATCGAATTAAATCTGTTATATCAGCAATAATCAAGCCTGCTTAAAGCCTAACTCATTTCTTCCAGCACTTTCAAGCTTTTCTCAGAGAATCAAGGTTTTCTAATACTCAGTGCTGTGAGACGAAAGCTGGTTGATAGACCCCCATAATAGATATGCCAGGTTTCAACACACTAACATAATTGGAAATTATACAGTCAATGCAACTTACAATAAATGCTGTAGAAGCGACAAAACCAATTTTAGCTTGACAATAAAAAGAGCCTTAAACATGCACTAACCCTTGTTTGAAATTCATATCCTGTCCCAACATTATCTCTTGCTATCCTAACATCATATCGAGCTACAGCTAGCTTCCAAATATGTCTCTGACAAAGTCCAGATCCAGTCTTCCATAAATAGACTGTTGTTTCCCGTATTGGATTGATTTCTAGACCAGTACATGATTGAGTCCTAATAGCTGGTCAACTTTAAGAAGAATACAAGAGACATAATTTCTCTTTTCTATTCTCTGTCCTGCAAGGTCTAAAAACTTCAAGCAAGGCAGCTTGTCTCATCTGGGATATAATCAGTCAGACAAAGGTGGGTCAGGAATATATGTCCAATACAACTCCCCAGTCATCCTTGTCAGGGCACTCAGCAAGCTACAGGTCAGCATCATTCTTTGTCTCAGCAACAGTATGTCTCATCAATCTTTTTAAAGTTCCATGGGCTTCTTCTACAATACCTTGTCCGTGAGGATTACATGAAATCCCTGTAATAAATTGTTGACAAAAAGTCTCTACTGCTCATCTACAATGCCAGACCCATCATTTGTTTTTTTTTTATTGGATATTTTATTTATTTACCTTTTCAATGTTATCTTCTCTCCCATTCCCCCCCCAAAAAAACTCCTTATCTCATCCTCCCTTCTCCTATTTCTATAAGGGTGTGCTCCCACCATCCTCCCGTTCTTGCCTCCCTACTCTTGAATTCCCTAACATTAGGGAATCCAAGCTTTCAGGCACCAAGGCCCTCCACTTCCACTGATGCCTGACAAGGTCCCCCACAATTACCTATACAGGTAAAGCCACGAGTCTCTCCCTTTGTATTCTCCGGCTAGAGGTTCTAGAATGGCTACTCCAGCTTGTTTCTTAGGACCATTGCTTGAAAAGTTGTTTTCTAGCCTTTTACTTAAAGGTAGTGTCTGTCTTTGTCACTGAGGTAGGTTTCCTGTATGCATCATAATGCTAGGTCCTGTTTTTGTATCCTGTCTGTTAGCCTATGTCTTTTTATTGGGGAATTGAGTCCATTGATGTTAAGAGATATTAAGGAGAGAAAATTGTTGCTTCCTTTTATTTTTGTTAGTAGCAGTGGTATTGTTTATGTGGCTATCTTCTTTCAGATTTGTTGGAAGATGATTACTTTCTTGCTCTTTCTAAGGTATAATTTCCCCCCTGTATTGGAGCTTTTCTACTATTATCCTTTGTACTGCTGGGTTTGTGGAAAGATAATTTGTAAATTTGATTTTGTTGTAGAATATCTTGGTTTCTCCATCTGTGGTAATTGAGAGTTTTACTGGGTATAGTAGCCTGGGCTGGCATTTGTGTTCTCTTAGGGTCTGTATGACATCTGCCCAGGATCTTCTGGCTTTTATAGTATCTGGTGAGAAGTCTGGTGTAATTCTTATAGGCCTTTATATGTTACTTGGCCTTTTTCCCTTAATGCTTTTAATATTTTTTCTTTGTTTTGTGCATTTGGTGTTTTGATTATTATGTGATGGGAGCTATTTCTTTTCTGTTCTAGTCTATTTGGTGTTCTATAGGCTTCTTGTATGTGTATGGGCATCTCATTCTTTACATTAGGAAAGTTTTCTTCTATAATTTTGTTGAAGATATTTATTGACCCTTTAAGTTGGGAGTCTTCACTCTCTTCTATACCTATTATCCTTAGGTTTGGCCTTCTCATTGTGTTCTGTATTTTCTGGATGTTTTGTGTTAAGAACTTTTGCATTTTGTATTTTCTTTGGGAGTTGTGCCAATATTTTCTATGGTATCTTCTGCACCTGAGATTCTTCTATGTCTTGTATTCAGTTGGTGATGCTTGTGTCTATGACTCTTGATTTCCTTCCTAGGTTTTCTATCTTCAGGGTAGTCTCCCTTTGTAATTTTTTTTATTGTTTCTACTTCCATTTTTTATGGCCTGGATAGTTTTGTTCAATTCCTTCACCTGTTTGTGTTCTCTTGTAATTCTTTAAGGGATTTTTGTGTTTCTTCTTTAAGGGCTTCTACCTGTTTACTTGTATTCTCCTTAATTTCTTTGAAAGTGTTATTTATGTCCTTCTTAAAGTCCTCTATTATCATCTTTAGAAGTGATTTTAAATCTGAATCTTGCTTTCCTGGTGATATATGGAATTCAGGACTTTCTAGCGTGGGAGAATTAGGTTCTAATGATGCCAAGTACCCTGGGTTGCTAATGCTTATGTTCTTGTGCTTGCCTTTTACCATCTGGATCTCCTTAGTGCTACCTGCCCTGTCTCTGACTGGAGCCTGTCTTTCCTATTATCTTGGTTGTATCAGAACTGTGAATTCCTGGGTTCCAGTGGGTCCCAGTTACTCCCTGTCTATTGTGGGTGTTGCTGTCTCCTTACCTAAGATACTGCCTAGGATAGAGCTCCTGGGAGCCCTGCCTCCTCTGGGTTCTGTGAGATTGGGTGCAGAACTGCTGCCTAGGATCTGATCAATACTCAGGCCCAGGCCAGAAGGACTAAAATGTATACTTTTTAATTTTAAAATTATGTTTACTTACTTACTTTTTGGAATGGTGGGGCATGTACATGCTACAATCCATGTATAGAAGGCAGAGAATAGTTTGTAGTAGGCATGTTACTGTCTACTATGTTAGTTTTGGAGTCAGAACTTAGATCATCATGCTTTGTGGCAAGTACTTTACTCGTTGAGTAATCTTGCCAGCCCTAAATATACTTTTAGATAATTAAAGTCATAGGTTCTCATTCCACTTTCTCCATTTATTGATTTAATATATTACTTAATGTCTTATAAAATATGGTGTGCTAGCTTTGAAGAAATCCAGTGACTAATATATAACATTAGCATGTGCATGGTGTATATAAGGCTGGCAATTAATTGATAGTACACTAAGCCTATTTTAATTCTCAGTATAGCCAATTCATTGTGAATTTTTTTGTAGTTCTAAATCAAGTTATGTACATTTGAGATTCCAGACAATTCTGTAATTCATTATATGCACCTTCTCAGTAAGGAATAAATGGCCTTCTGTCTGAAGGTCTGAATACTTACCAAATCATATGGGCTGCATTTACTATCTTCCTTGTTAAAATCCAAGTAGAAGATAGAGGCAAGGGCACTCTGAAGATGAAGGGTATGCTGTCCTGATGCATAGGCAAGAAGGCTACAGTTACTTTAGGGTGGCTGTTTGTCCCATGTTGAAACATTATATAATGGTTGTTTGTTGCATGTTGAAACATTGTAAAAGTGGCATTGTCTCAGATCTTCCTCACATTCACATTTTGTGCCTGTAGTGCCTATCTCTAGTTTTATATTGAATTATACTCTTCAGTGACTAGTAAGCCTCAAGTAAAAAGGGAGAAGAGAGGAGAGAAGGGCAAAGACAGGTATGGATAGAGAGGAAAAATGAAGGAGAAATCAAAGGATGACAGAAAGAAGACATAAGACCTTAAAGCCATTTTAACTCAGACATTATCAATAAAGGGGAAATAATAGTGCTTTTAAAACATTTACCTGCCATTTTTCTAAGTGGTTATTGTATTTTAATCTAACAATCCTCATAATAATGAGACCCACTTTGGATAATTGGTATCTGCATTCACAGGTAAGCAGGAACAGAGCTGTTAAATGACCAGTTACTCTGTAAGAAAAACAACAAAGGATAAATAGCCATGTTTCCTCACTTCTGCATTTAAATGATCACTTATATTTTATCATGAAAAATAATGATACTTATACCATTTAAGTCAGATAGAGTTTGTAATGTAGCATCAGAATCTTTGCCATGTGGCCAGCAGGCATTTCCTACTGTGTTTGACATGCATGATGATATTAAGAGAAGCAAAATTATCCAGTTCATCCAAATACCAAGAGGCACAAAAACTGAAAGTAATATAAACAATGAGCTGATATATTTTCTATTTAAGAACATGAGCACCGGAAGGAACAAAAATCCTTGGCCAGTAAATAGAAACCTGGGAGGGACCATTATTTGCACATTTGATACTCCAAAGGAAAACTTCTAGATGAGTTGTTTTTCTTTAAGTGCTCTAAACAAGAAGCAAAAAGATGGTTTGAAAAATTGAAGACACTAGCAGTTTCTGGACACCTGACAGGCTTGAAACAAAATGGATTCAGAGTTCTGAATTGCTGCCTGAGTGTATCCCTGGTGCTTTTAATTTTTGATGGGAGCCCTTCCAGCTGCATGGAGAATCCCTTAAGAAAGATGGTAGTTGGTTGTTCATTTATTTCCACTCATCTAAAGGAGACCCCACAAATATATTTGCTTTGTGGAAACATCTGGAATACAATGGGACTCTGCGTGTGTGGGTCTGCTGGGAGTTCATTGTGCCTAAAACCAGGGCATCGGCAGTTGACACATATGAATTCTTCTTGGATCTCAAGATTGCACACAGTTTGCTGCAAAAAAAACAAAAACAAAAAACAAAAAAAACCCAAAAAACAAAAACAAACAAACAAACAAAAACAAAACAAAAACAAAACATAAATTACTTTTCCTGTAAGTTGGAACTGATTGTATCCCTACTGTGAGATAAAACTAGATATGCTGTTTTCTGAATAAGGAATTTCATCTGTAAATCACAATTCTCTTTTTCCTCCCTGATGGTCTGATTTTCTTTTTTTAAACACATCCTACAATTTGAGTCAATTATTTTAGTGCTGTTCAAAAAATGTGCCTGTGAATGACAAGATAAAAAGTATATTATTCATCCATAGAGGGAAATGTCGAAGCCCTGGCTGCTCGTTCTCACCTCCCGAAGGCCCCTGCTTTTTATCAGTTATACAGCCAATTAGGCTGGACTGGGTGACAGTCTAAGTTCAGGAACTAACATGTACTCTCACAGATCAGTGCCTTGGCAAATGAGGTCAGGATGCTTCTTGGGGATTTAATTTTTAATTGAGAGGAGAAAGGTTGGGATAAAATATATACATCAAACTCCAAGAAGAGTTAAAGTAACCATAATTTTTACGTTAATGACGTGATGTATTTTAAAAGTTTAACAAGTACTCAAAAGACAAAACAGCTATCTTTATTTTTCTCTTCTTCATTCCTGTATTTCTTCCTTCCTTCTTCCTCCAAAAAAAAACAAAAAACAAAATAAAATCAGAAAATAAGCCTCATTGAGCCTATTGGGATCATCTGTTGGGGTCTCCACAGGACCTTTTTTGCATGGGCCATAAGATCATCAGAGAAGTATCGCTGTCTCTCAGTGCTGGAGACATAGATACTGCTGAAGAATTCTACCCCAGGGTGAATAGCTGCTCTAGTGAATTTGTTTTTTTGTTTTTTTTAAAGACCTGGTTTTCTGACGGTTCTTAGTTTATCCTGATAAATCTAAAAGAAAAGCAATCTGTGGAAAGCACTCTCATCCCTCTTGCTTAGTTTCCCTTGATGGATGAAAATCTGTGAGGAAGTCAGATCACTCAGAAGGGCCTAGTGTTTGGAGCCAGATCTGCTCTATTCTGCATGCCCTGTGGCGGAGGCAGAATGACACCTGCACTTGACATATCCTTTTTGGAACCTTTTGGAATGTTTGTGAAAGCAGAAAACCGAAGTCTGTGCACTACAGTCTGTGCTCCAATGAAATGCCTCAGACTCTAACAGAAACATGATGTTTATGGTTTCTCTTATTTTTAGAATTAATTTACCCAGTTTTAAAAGCCCCTAGTGAACTTTCAGCCCAGGGTTGTAACACATTTCAAATTAGAAGTGACAGGGATGTTGGAGAAGTGGATAAATACATTGTTTTCCAGGGCAGCAGCTACTCAATGGTTTGTCGGTGTCTGGTCACTTATTAAAGAATGATAGGAGTGCTGCAAAGTCCAACCCTAGTGAACTAGATGACCCAGTGACCTAGATCACGTTCTCTCTTCTAAACTTGACTCACCATAGCTTTGTTGAATTGGTGATATCCATCTCACCAATCAGGATGGTTTGGCCTGAAAAGCTTGTTACCTAATTACTCACTGTAAATTCATTTCTAGCGCAGCACTTTCTACGATCTTAAACATGGCTACATAATGCAGCCAGGTCTGAGGGGAGAGCACTGCCTTGGGCTGTCTTCTCTTGTCGTTTCTTGTTCCTGCTTTCTTTTTACTAATTCTCTGCCACATGTTTTAGGCACTGCACTTTGTAAAATGTGCTCTTGCCCATGAAAACTTACTCTCCGTGCCTGGTATTTAAAATTAGCTCAACTGGAGGACAAATCATTATGAACACAAAAGCAGTAATGGGGTGTGGAATGCCATTGGATGGCAGTGGTAGTGATGAACAGTAGTATTGTATTACCAGTAAAAACATTCTCTTTCCTTTCCTGAGTATGTGCATGCCAGGCATCCTAACCTCCCATATGTTCCCCAAGCTAATAGGTCTGGAAGGGATAGCTTGAATAAAAATGACTCAAATTTGGTCCCTTTATCCATCGTCCTACACTACCGACCTATGGCACATTGAGAACAGGATCTGTGAAGATAACATAGTAACAGGAGGATGTTTGAAATGTGGACTGAAGAAAGCCTAGAAATATTGTCACTGTGATTAGTTTCAGATACATTAAAAATGTGTTTGTAGAGGACTTCTAGCTGAAGGAAACTTTGAGACCTGTGAGAACAGCAGCACCTGCTTCCAGCAGAAAAGAGGAAGACGGAGGTTGACTTAAGGGGCAGGAGCTAGGGCTGTCATGTCCAACATAGATTTCAACCCATACTTGGGCCCCAGGCTTGGCTTTCTAGCTCCTGTAGACTGGAGATAGGTGAGCTTCTTTAGAGATAGTAGGAGGTAAAAAAAAAATAAGGGAGAGCTGGAAATAGGTCCACCCTATGAAGCATCCATTTTCTGGAAATACAGAGGGAAAAAATAAAATTTGTTATCAGCTTGGCGTCATCCATAAGGATAAGTTATGTATGAGATGCTAAACCATCAACACGTGAAAAGCAGCTGTGATGGCTAATATTGACTGTCAACCTGACAGGATTTGCTATCACCTAGGAGACAAGCCTCTAGCCACGCATGGAAAAATTATTCTAAGGAGAAGATGGTACCATTACCTGATCTGGGTTTCTGGATTGCATAAAAAGAAAAAAAAATAGTTGAACACCAACACTAGCATCCATTACTCTCTTCTTCCTGATGTGAATTGATGTGAAGTGATCTAATGCTGCAAGCTCCAGCATTGACTTTTCCACAACAATAGGCTGTGCCTTAAGTTGCTTTTTATAGTGTGTGAATATATATATATATATATATATATATATATATATATATATATATATATATTTGTGTGTGTGTGTGTGTGTGTGTGTGTGTGTGTGTGTGTGTGTGTGTGTTTTGCCTGCCATGTATATTTGTGTGCCATGTGCATATAACCCCCTTCAAGGCCAGAAGAGAATGCCAGGTCCCATAGAACTTGAGTTAGAAAAGGTTATGAGCTGCCATGTTGGGACTTGGGATTAAACCTGGGTCGTCTGGAAGAGCAGCCAGCATTATTAACTACCAAGTCATCTCTTCAGCCCCTTAGAGCAAAGTGACTAATACAACAGACAGTAGATTTGTATTGGTTGCATGCTACAAAACACAGTGTTAAGAAACTAGCCTCTAGTGTAAACTTTAGAAGGAGATAATACAAAAGATGAGAAGGGGTAAGTTTAGGGAGATAGTGGGGAGATGTGTTAGGAATAGAGGAAAGGTGATTGTCTTTTACACCTAAGCAAGATAAAATAAATTAGCAGTGATATAGCCAATAATAAGCCTTCAGAATATTACCACAGAAAATACCAAAGGCAACAAGAGGAAAGGTACATTACCTGGAAATCAGCTGAACAGTGGTCTTCTTATCTGAAGACAAAGGAAAAATATCTTCAATGAAGTGAAGGAAAACAACCATTATCCTGGGATTCCATTATACTTGGAGTATGACAAATGAGAAAGCAAGATAAATATATTTTCAAAACTATAGCTGAAGATTTTTACTACACAGACCATGTGGAAGCAAGACTTTTAGACAATGTGCATTAGTTTAAAAGATAAATCCAGAAGAGAGGTGGAAATACAAAACTTTCCAGGGCGTGATCCATTCATGAGGAGCAAAGCATGTGGTATCTAGAATTGTATGCATTGGATGTGTATGTAATTGATCAAGTGCACACCAACATCTGTTCTAAGATGGATTTTTAAAGCAATGAATAACTAAGCTATAGGGCAACACTGTGTTTGAATTTGAAGGAGGATAAAATGTTAAATGCCTTCAAAGTCACTTGAAAGACTGTAGCCTCAGTTAAAGATGATTGTTAAACCTATATTTGTTTAAAATGGACATGAAATTATAACTTTCAAAGCAGGAAGGGGATTAAGAAGGATTAAACGCAACGTAATTAATCCATTGCAATAAGTGAAAAAGGCAAGTTTAAAAATTATGGAAGCATAAAAGGTCGCAGGTCCATTAACAAGACTGATTCCATCAATAATGACTACCACCATAAACAGGTGATAATTTCCATTTGAAAATAACCTGGAGAATGTCACTTCAAAATTGCAGCAATATATTGCTTCTGAAAGTCAAACCTAAGCACAATGCCACAAAAGCAAGGATAAAAGAAGGCCTGCCAGACTAACACTAGCCAAGAGTAATCAGGCATCACTACATTAGTCAGAAAAGAGGTAAAGTGTATAACTGAATTTAAAGATTACTGCTTAAAAATAAGGTAGTTTCATGTAAACAAAGCTGAGGGTAACATTTAAAATTGAAAAAGTGGCAGAGTACTGAATGTATTTCCAATATTTAAATTATTTATATTTTAATAATATTTAAATATTTATGTATTTCCAATATTTAAATTGCAAATACCATTATAAAACTAAAACATATGTGTTAAAAAGATGAAAGAAAAACTGCTGGAGAAGACACAGAGCAAAGAGAATCCTTACAAATGCCTGATGGGAATTTAATTAGTAACTATGGAGGAAAATATTTGGGGATCCCTAAAAGAGAAATCTTATGTGTAGAACTACCATATGCTCCTGTAGCCCTACCTGTGCTTGCACGACCACTGGTAATCAAGTCAATATGGTGAAGGGATGTTTCCATCCTCAGGTTTATTGCAGCATTATTCACCATAGGAAAATGTGGAAAGAACTTATATCCACCAACAGATAGATACTGTGTGAATGCATGCACAATGTGAAATGCATGCACATTGGAACGCGATCCAGTCTTAAAGAACAAAGGTGGTTATGTGTAATGGGAGTGAATCTGGAAGAAATCATAATACAGGCAGTAAGTCCGGATCAGACCCAAGCAGCTCATGATGACCCTTGTAGAATTGCTGAGTATATCAGGGAGCCTGAGAAGAGGAGGGAAGTGGCAGTGGGTGTGGAGGGGACAGAGAGTTGTTGATCAAATGACCTAACATTTCAGATAAAAGGAATAGGTTTTGTGATCTATTGTAGAGCAAGATGCTTAAACACAGATAATATTATTATTACATATTTCAAAATAACTGAATTGCCAGTGCTTCACCGAAGAACAAAAGTAAGCAATTATTGATTTCACTTGATTTACTTATACAACATCATATATATACACCAAGACAATGCCAAACAAGTGGATACAATATAATTTATCAATCCAATATAATATTAATCAGAGAATGGTAAATATTCATTGAGTTGATTGTGAATGAGTGATATATCAGAAGATTATGCCCAAGATTTGGAGCCCATACTCCTAGTTTTTCCCTTCAGGCATGTACTGATAACAGTGGGCTATGTAATACGTTAGTTGTCTTGGGAAATATCAATTTGGTCATTTAATAAAAATCTCTCAGCAGTTTAAATTTTATGATTTGTGGGTTTTCCCCCTAACAATTCCAGGGATAATACATAAATTCTTTTAAGTATTAATTCTGATATTTAAACATCCTAGAGCACAAATATGTCAATGGTTTACTAAACTGAGCTGAACTTCTAGTTTTGATTGTTATTTAGACTAATGGAAATATAAAGGTTAATACTATTGACTGCTTTTAAATTAAATGGCCTAAGTCTATGGAAAGGATTGTATGGAATTTTATTGCTGATTGTTTTATTGTTTTTAGAATTGTGAAGACCTACAACATATAAAGCATAATGTCTAGACATATAAGATATTCAGACAATTAAATCAGTATATTATTAAAGTCCTTTTGTTTATGAAATAAACATTAAGCAAAAGCACCAGCTTATACTGATCAGCCCTAAGCTGTCAAGTGTTAGCCAGTCCATTTTTCCTGTCAGTGCTCATGGTGGGATTATGATGACAGTAGCATTAGTAAATACTCTGGGCTGCATATTTCAAAGAGCAACATTCTGAGTTTTATAGAAAAGACAAACAGTGGAAAGGCTTCTAATTAAAAACATAGTTGTGAAGAAACTATGGTGGCAGCTCCCTTAATCAGACCTGTTTTAACTTAAGCAACTATGTTGCAAGAGTGTCTCTAAAGCTAAGCCACGTGAGCCTTTCTTCTAAATCCCTGCAGGCATTAATGCTCAACCTAGAGATGGCACCCTTATTTGCTAAGTGCAGAGATGGTTACAAAAGAGCTTTGCTCACTTTGAGGATAAAAGCTAGAGTATACTTTAATTTTGGTGACTGCCTGGCTCATCTTAGCACCATAATAGTGATTTGGCTCAAAACCAAAAGGAACAAGTCAGTACTTACATGTCTATGGATCAAAATTAGATGAAAAATTGCTGTTTCTCATCTCCAAAGCTATTTGCTGCACATTTTATAACCCTCAAGATGCCTTTTGTAATATGTGATAACAGAGCCAACTGCAGCATCTGCCTGGAGCAAGATTACTTTAATTATGGACTCAATGTCCTATTTTCTGCAAGTGATCCCCAGAGACGGACTTCCTGCCGAAGGAGAGGTGCAAGGATGCACATTAAAGCCCAGCATCAGCCCGGAAGACGTGGGTAACCTGTGACAAGGGCAACCATAGACTGCCTGCATTGTCCTAGGCTGCACTGGGATGGAGGAGTCCAGAGTGATAGGTTTTTAATTATTCTAGCATCTGCTGTTATGACTCCACATGGTAAAAGCAAGATGAGCTTATCAGGGAACAAAACCTCAAGACAAGTCTGTACAGGAAACAGACTATATTAAATCAGTGTTGGCATTGTTCAAACTGTTATTTATGTGATTTTTCTTAACAAAAATGTTTTTCCAAGCATTCTTAAACCAAAATTATTGGATAAAACAGACTTTTTCACAAGATTAAAAATAAATATTTTGTTAGTTTACTTGAATATTGTTAGAACGCAAAGCTAAGTGCATTAGGCAGGTTCTGGGTAGCATTGGGTAACATCCTTATTAAGACTCCTGTGCCACCCAGAATGAGTTTCATTGAGAATCAATGTGGATAGCTTGTGTGGGTCCCCAGAAGTCTTCATAACATTATGAATGGCGGCTGATAGAAAATTGTTACCTTACTTTTATCCATTCCAGAAGAAGCAGGCTCCTTGGTGAGTATTTTCATGGGCAATCTTTTCAAAAGCATAGCCTGCACTCACACTTAGGTTACTTGAGATTCCATCTGACTACTCAAAGAAATATAACTTAAAAATGTATATAAGTGTATTTAACATTTTTTTAAGGTTGATGATTATAGAAGACTAAGTATGAGAATTAAGTTTTAGCTTTACAAGAAGCATTTAAGAGGATTTGGCATGGAATGATTTTCTGAGAGGGAAGAAAAGTCCAATCCACCACCAACAAACAAATATATCTACCTACAATCACATTAGGTAAAAATGAAATACTATTAATATTTATGCTTTAATAAGGAAAATGAAATCAATATAAGGAAATTTTAAAAATAGTCTAAAGCACTGAAATCAATATTTGGTACTTTCTTATCTGTAATATACACATACATTGGAGAAAAATTAAGTATGTTGAAATAGACAGAAACTTTGTTCTGCATGAATTTTGTCTATGGGCAGTTGAATCTGCATCTTCTCTATGTAACAGTGGAACTGCTAAGGAGAAAGGGCCAGCCCTTGTCTCTGTAAGTTCCTGTGTTAGGAAGGAAAACACTTTACATCTATTGGAAACAACCACACAAAGTCATCAGCCAAAGGAAGTAATCTGTAATTCTTTTGCTTTACTACTGACTGTGGAAATACATACTTCCTTACTTTATGCAGCAGACCCCAGATTTGCTGTGCAGTTAAGTACTCCATGTCAAAGAGGGAGGCTTGCAACATCTTGCTGTCATTTCTTAAGGATCCAAGAAAATCCTTTTTCTCTGAATATCTGTTCTGTAATTTCAATTTTGTATTACATGTGATAGCTTCAAATTAAACTTTTAAGTTAAGTTTCTAATCAGGAGTTACATTTGTAATAAGCTCATTTTTCTTACTGCTGTTTCAGACATTGTGCCCGGGTATTTTTTTTTAACTATTAAGTTATTATTATTGGTTTTTTTGTCTTTTCTATTTGAGTTTAATAATAAAATATCTTGACTTTTTAATTTAAAAAGAATAGAAATAAGCAAATATTTTTCAAAAAACACTTTGTTTTGAACACGTATACACATGACACTGAATATCATTTCCTTACAAACATTCTAAGATATTTTTCTGATTATGAAAACAGTACTTGTATGTTTTAAAATATTACATAATCAGTTCTTTCTTGTATATAATCACACATGTCTACTTTTGAGAACCGGAATACACCTCAGGGTGTACATATGTGTTGTGTGTGAGTGTGTGTGTGTGTGATTGTAGTGAATTTGAGGTTCTAACATTCATTTTATTTTCAATATACCTTTTTTAAAAAACAGAAAGTAAAATTCACATTATGCATGTTTTCCCCAATAAACATCCAACTGCTTTATCATCCAGGTAGCATCCTGTTATGTATCTTTATTATCCTGTATTTAATCAATCTTCTATATGTGGACATTGTGTTTACTTTTGATGGCTCACTGTTTATGACAGACAACTTTGTAGTTAATAATTTTTGCATACTTCTACTTGTGAAGATATATTATTTTTTATATTGAACTTAACTATGAATTCATTCTGATAAAAAAGAGCTAAGATATTCATAAACCTATATTTTTATTGTTTGCTGACATACACAACGAATAATAATATTGATAATTACTTCCAAGATAAATGTTAGCATCCTTACTATAATGATGTAGTTATCACTTTAACATTTTATCATTTTATAATATTTTATGTTCCTTTATTATGCAAACACAAATTTACACACACATGCATCACACACAACATTCATAATACACACATGCACACACATACATGCATGCACACACCCACACATGCACAATCACGCACATGTGCACACACACGTTTAAATATTTGTTAGTTTATTATTTAATACAATATCCTTTTACATAATAAAATACAAATCTTCCAGTAAATGGGACTTGGCTTTATTATATTGTACAAATATTGACTTTCTAAATACTCATTTCTGAGTGAATGTACTCCCTTAGTAGAGCTTTTAAAATTGTCACTAACTTATTAATATTCTTTTATGACACCATAATTTTCATTTTTCTTTCCTTCTACATTGTATTTTTTTCTTCTCTGTCAAAGTAAAATTTTAATATCAATATCATTAAGCTTTTTCCAAAAAGTGGTGACTCTATTCTGGAACACTACAGTTATTATACAGACATGAATGTGACCACAGTTGATACCAACAATTTTTTTCTATTGCTAGGAATATTCATGCTGAACTTTCTCATCAGTGTGGTAGTCATTTCTATCTTCATCTCTGGTTTTGCTGAAGTCAACGTATATTATTCCTACAGGAAGAGCAGAAGGCTGCCTGTGTGTTTGCATCCTTGGGTATCTGACTGCCCTTGCTCTCAAGTCACTGGTCCATAAATGTCCCAGAAGCATGAATCCACAGAGAAATATTCAAGTGCATTAGTGTCTCTAGACTTTCTTGGGAATAAAATGCTAACTTGCTCTGAATACACGTAGGATTAGCTGTAGACATGGCTGAGCAGAGTGGCAAAATCAGGGTCTGTATAAAATGTAAGCAATGTAAGCCAGGAAAACAATCTGAGCCACATTAGACAGTAATGTGTCAGCTACTGCACCAACAGAATCAAAAATGATAAAGGGTTAAATCTTTGAGAAGAGAGTACCAGGTGGCTTACCCAGTGCCTGTTCTGACAGGATGGACAATGGTGACCTCACAGGCTACTGTCCTGTAATTAGGGATAATATTAGATAGAGATAATTTCTGTATAAGGTTTATATCCTATTATTGCTAAAGAAAACCTTTGGAAGTATACTTATCTGTGTCCATTCGTCTCTCTCTCTCTCTCTCTCTCTCTCTCTCTCTCTCTCTCTCTCTCT
>JANHMN010000031.1:301367-324069 GCA_030674055.1 Rhabdomys pumilio | reverse complement strand
TGTGTGTGTGTGTGTGTGTGTGTCCAGAGAAAGATAGCTACTGATATCCACTGTAAATCATGCCATTTTCTTTGGGGAAGATGAACTTTCTACATATTGAATTTTTCACATTTTTATGTAAACTAAAGAATGATTTACATTTACTAGATTCTATTTAAATGTAAGAAACATTAAAGCTATACCACCTTTCTGCTGAGTCTTCATAGAAAAAATGAAATTTTTAAAGTAGACTAATGTATGTTTTTTCTTTTTTTTTTTCATTTAAAAATTCATTTTGTTTTGCTTTTTAAATTTTTTTTAAATTATCAAATTGTAATTTTTACTTTTTAACACAGAGGTTATAAATGCAAAAATGCAGGATGTGGAGAAGGGGATGTCACAGGAACATAGGTGTTCGGGGGAGTACAGATATCTTTCAGAACAGGGTATCAGCTGGGTGAGGGTTCAGGGAACAGGTCACTATGACTCTGCCTATGATTCACTTGTCCTTATCTACGTTGGTACTATCCGCCAAGGCTGCCTATTTACAAGGTCTATGACTACTCAGGCTTGAAAATTTCCATAGAAGCTGCCTGTTTACAATAGCTTATAGCCATCTGTTTCAAGGTCAGAGAAGACTTTGAGAAAAGAGAAAGATGAGAGCTGGTACGAGAATTGGTTTTCAACATTTCCATGGTTGTCAACCCTACTTCCTTCCATCTTGAGATCATTAATTGAGTTATTTTTGCTTATTTCTTTTGGCCCCTGGGCCTTAAATAGGCTGACTAACTTTGTGAAACAACAGATAGATAATTTGATAGCAAAATCTGTTCAGATTCATTATCATAAGTTAGCTATGGAGGACCATGAGACTCAAGATGAAGTTGTTACTCTATCCAAGGTGTTCCCAAATCCCATCTCCACCCCTAGACCAAGCAGAGAGGGGCCACCCAGAACCCCCTCTGTCTGGAGATCTGAATTCTTGCTTAGGTTATGAGGCTAAGCACTGCAAGGGAATATAAATAAAAGTTAAAAATGTGTTTCTGGGTTCCCTGAAGGACAAGGCTGACTGCATAGGGGTTGATGTCAAAAGTATCCTCTCTCCAGGAAAAAGACATCGGGATGGGTATGGCCCTCATGCCTCACTGGATAACAACAGAAGGACCAGAGGCATTGCATGGTCCCCTTTAATTACTGGAGGTCAGGCCTCTATCCCTGCCTTGGCAGGATTAGAATTGCCATGGCCCTTCTATACTTGGAGAAGGGAGATGTCAGGGGCAGCCCTGCTTATACACTGAAGCCCTAAAATCAGCCATAAGCCTAAAATCAGCAATAGGCCTGACATACATTCCTGCTAACACAAAGTATGTTTTTTCCTAATTTCAAAAATGTATCATGTAGCAGCTCAACTTAATATTTCCCAAACTGAAAATATAAGTGCTTTTATGAAAGAATTAACCAGGGGGTTTAAGTATCAGCTGCATTTGAAATTCCTTCTTATTGTTTTGTGCCCATTTATTCAGAACATTCTAGTACATCAGTGCTGAGGACTGGCTTGTCCTGGACAATTAGTGTGTGTATGACATTGCCAAGCATGGTAGGTCACACCTAAACCCAGAGCACTGCAAGTTCAAGGCCAGCAAAAGATACATAGCAAGACTTTGTCTCAAAGATCAAAAGCAACAGACCAAAATGTATTTTAAAGTGCTTCTCATGGAGGTTTTCAAAGTAACATACTTGCAGTATGTCCCATTTTAAAAGTCTGAGTGTAAACTTGGACTTTTGGTGACACTTCTACCAGGTCACAAGGATTACTTTTTATAACCTGTTTCCTCATACATGTGTTTTATTTTTCAATTTTGTCACAGTATCCAGTAATAACATTTAGCAAATAAGTCCTATCTGTGTAAAACTTTGGCTTTTCTAGGCACATCTAGAAATTTGCCTCATATAAAAAATAATCTCATTAGTGAAGCACTATTGTACATATCCATACTGACTTTAAAAATAGTAAGTACCTTTCTTCCCTTGCATGGTGGTTGTAGAAATAGCCTCCCAGCTTGTGAACTCTCTCTGACTCTCTACCCATCTGAAGATATGATTGCCTTTATTTAGCTTCTTTTCTTCAAATTTACTTAAGAGAAAATCAATATGAATTGCTCAAGTACACTCCTGAATGTATTTTTCTCATTCAGTTTATTGTGAGACTTCAGATAGGATAGATTGTGGGTATTATTAGCAAACATGAAAGAATGCCAAGGATCACAAGAGAAAACATGCCCCATATGGAGGAGGAAGCATTCTGGTGGCCATTCAAAAAAGCATTCACATCTTCATCACCAACCTGAAGCAGAGGAAAGACCACAAAAATTAAATTCTCAGGTAATGGTAAATGGAGAGATGTTTATGCCACAATATTAATGAGGAATCACACAAACTTTAAAGGGTCCCTAGAGATAGTTAGAAGGAATAAGAAATAAAAATGTAAGCATATGTGAGAGGAAGCAATTCAAAATACTAGAATTAGATTATCTGGAAGTAGATGACAATAACAGTAATGGAGGCCTAAGGTGATGGTAAACAGGAAATTGGATGCAAGCCTGAAATAGAATATAGTTCAAAAGTGTGTAGGACCCTTGTATGCAGGTGCTATAGAAGGGATCAGATAAACAGTTTGCTGATGAGAGCTCATTTGTAGTTCCTTGATTACATATTTATTCAGACAAGGCAAATCCTAATAAAGTAAGTACAAAGAAAAAGAAAAAAATAGCTTTTGTCACATATATATAAATGCTGTATACCCCAGGGACTCAGACACCAGCCACTCCCCAACTACAGTAAAGGCCAGTTCCCCTCACTCCTTGTCCCTTACCTTTGTGAAGCAGAGCTTTTGGGTTCTGCTTTTGAATAGTAATCATGGTTAGGCCACTTCTACCGTGATTGGTCCTCTGGGAAGAAGAAAACAAGACTCTGAGGCAAGAAAGAAGTGGACATGTGACCCAAGCAGTGTTGGAAGAACACAAAGGAGACAGATGATGACATACTGGGCAATATCAAGGGCCCCAATTTCTAAGTGCCCCTGCAGAAAAATGGCTTGGCTTGCTGACTGAAAGATGACTGACTGGGAAGGGGAGACCAAAGTCTTAGTCATGGAAGAAAGCAACTTAAATGTGGTGCCATTGCTGGCCTGCCATAGGTCCTGTGACTACAACAAGCTTCAGCTTCATTTTTTATTATATAGATTTTTATTGCTTATTTCAAATGTTACCCCCTTCCTAGTTTCCCCTTTGCAAATTCTCTATCCCATCCCCTGCACCTCTACTTCTATGAGGGAGCTCCCCTACCCATGCACTCCTGCCTCACCTCCCTAGAATTCCCTTTTGATGGAGCATCTAGCCCCAACAGGACCAAGGGCCTCCCCTCCCACTGATGCCAGATAAGGCCATCCTCTGCTACATATGTGTCTGGAGCCATGGGGTCTGTTTGGTTGATACTGTTGTTCTTCCTAAGGGGTTGCAATCCCCTTCAGCTTTTTCAGTCCTTCCCCTAACTCTTCCATTGGGGTCCATGTGCTCAGTCTGAAGGTTGGCTGTATGTGCCCACATCTGTATTGGTCAGGATCTGGCAGAACCTCTCAGGGGATAGCTTTATCAGGCTGCTGTCTGCAAACATTTCTTGGCATCAACAATAATGTCTGGATTTGGTGTCTGCAGATGGGATGGATTCCTAGGTCAGGCAGTCTCCAGATGGTCTTTCCTTCAGTCTCTGCTCTTCTCTTGTGCCTGCATTTCCTTCAGACAGGAACAATTCTGTGTTAATATTTTTGAGATGAGTGGGTGGTCCCATCTCTGGTATCTCATAAATAGAAAAACTTCTATAAGGCAAAGGACACTGTCAACAGGACAAAACGGCAATTTACAGATTGGAAAAAGATCTTTACTAATCCTACATCCAATAGAGGGCTAATATCCAATATATACAAAGAACTTAAGACATTAGACTCCAGAGAACCAAATAACCCTATTAAGAAATTGTGTGGAGAGCTAAACAAAGAATTCTCAACTGAGGGAACCAAATGGCTGAGAGGCACCTAAAGCAATGTTTGGCATCCTTAGTCATCAGGCAAATGCAACTCAAAACAACCCTGAGATCCCACCCCACACCACTCAGAATGGCCAAGATAAAAAACTCAGCTTCCTTTGCAACGTCTCATTCTTTACACAAGCTCAGTTAGCCTATTCATGGACTTGATGGCAGGACTATCATCTTACTTTTTGGTTGGATCCATAAGCTGAACACTACAAAAAGTTCCATAGCGTTTTATACCTAATTTGTATTTTACTCTAAAAAGGCGTTTTATGGGTCCATTAATCAAAATCTGTGTTAGCTTATACTTGCTGAGAGAGATCCATAATGAATTAATTCAGCTCCATGAAAATTTGTCCTTATAAAGTATTTTAAAGCCAAATGTTACCTGTTTCAAATACTGCAGCAGGGATGTTTATTTACAGTCTGGTACATATGTAGTTTCAGCTTCTTAGCATAACTTACGGGGGATTAATGACTTGTTGTTTATTGCCTAAGCACTCAGCAGAAGTGATTTATAGGGCCATGCTATGCACTGGTGGTTACTCTGCAGTCTCAACGCAGGCTGTCTCATCAATATCACTAAATGAATTCACAGTGACACAACTCTGCTACTGTAGTTTTTGATATGAGGGATAACCGAACATAAATCAGGACTCATGTTTAATTCATAAGATGTACCAATCTCTCATGGAGGTGTAAGTTAGGTTGAGATGTCACAAATGTGTTTTACAGTAGCTCTGTGATTACACTTAGGCCCTCCTGCCTGACTTTATACAGCAGGTAAAAATAGGTCACTTTTCACTTGGCCACTTCTCAGATAAATGCGTTTTATTTTTATTTACGGATGATTGGATTCTGTTGTTGTCCCACAGGATGGACATATTTTGGAAAGCAATGAAAGTACAATGAAAACCAGTGATCTCAAGTTCACAATTCTCATGTCTTCTTCAAGGAAATAGTGTTAATAATGTCTGTTTTTTTGAAAAATTCTATTCGTATGTTATTTTAAAAGCTGGAACAATTGGACACTAACACTGGTTCAAAAGAGTTTTTATTTTTGAGCCTTAACATTTCAGCAATAGCTTTTTCAAAATACTCTGATTAACTATTAGAGAATGGACCTGGTTCTTTCTCCCTGCCAGTCCAGCCAATGGACTATTACAGCTAAAATATCCTGATGAAAGTGAGTGTCCTACTTGTCAGGAAGTAAACACTATACAGAGAAAGGGATTAAGATGTGTGCTTACACTAGCTTTTCCAGAAAAAAATAAAAGAACATAAACTCTCCTACTGCCATTTTAACCAGTGCCGCAATAGCCCATAGTTATTCTTTGAATCAAACCCCGTCTGAATACACTGTAATCCATGCAGAAGAGGTAGTTTTTACTGGAGGGATGGATAATCTGCCTCCAGCAGTGTTGCAACAAGGGGTGTTGGAATAATAGCAAGATCTCCAGGTTGTCCAGCCTGTCAGTGGCCCACTGTGTAGTCCTGTGATCAGCTCTGCTGACTGTCACATAAAAAAATGTGACATGTTACTGCCAAAGAAAATAATTCCACCATATGCAAGAAACTGACAGAAATGTCTTTTCCTCCTTCCTCTGGTTCCGGTTGATTAGGCTAAGCTTTGGGTGCTGATGATTGTAAGACCTAGTTATTTAAGCCTTTCGAGGAAAGGAAGATGGATGATCTATTGCTTTCAAGGCTGGAGTGACAAAGAGATGAGAGGAAATGACATTACTTAGTGGTGTAATAAGTAATTGATTTCATAGTGCTCGGGGCAAAGGGCACAATGAATATGCGTGTGTGAGCGTAGAGGACCCCAGGCGTGCCAGCAGGAGGAGGGAGAGGAAGAGATCATTGTTGATAGAATAGGATGCCTTGAAAAAGAAATTACTAAGAAAGGCGGTGGTCACAGTGTGACTGAAGTAGTTCCTTTTGATAAGAATTGTGAACTTAACTGAAAGTAGATAATTCACTAAAAATATAGGCATTCCATAAATTCATCCTTTAGAAAATATGCTTCCTGGAATGTGCACCCAGAAGATTCTACAACATGAAAGAGAAAGACCTGACTTTGGTGTCATAGAAAAACAAAATCCTATCTCTGTTTGCCCAGGACTCAGTAAAGCCCATGTGCCTCACTGTGTGTCTCTGATTCACTAAGGCACAGCAGAGGAACGGTGAGCCATTGAGCTCATGGTTGCAGAATTTTCTTTCGTACTCAAGAGAAAATGACGGTCCTGGGTTTCTCGGGTTTTCCAGTTCAGGTGTTGACACTGGACTTGAGAAGCAAGGACAGTCAAACTGTCTTTCTGTAATTTCGGTTGGCTCAGGTTAGTGGTCTGCAGTGTTACTAATGTAAATGCTATTCACTACAGGACACATCCTCATTCTACTGGTTTTTTTCCTGTCCAGCTCAAGATTTCATTTTTTCTGGAGTTCATAGTTGCTTTTTCTTTCATTTGCAAAGGATTTCTCTCATTGTATGAACTTTCTCCAGACCCATTCATACCATTAGGTTCTCAACAGTTTGAGCCTCAAGGTGAACCTACTAGAGGACTTGGTTGAATGGCTGCTTTGGCGACTCTTCAGGCTGTATGACTGGTGGAAGGTCTTCTGCTCTGGTGACCTCATTTTCTCAGTCTGACAATCTTCTCTTTCTGAATGTGCTTCCTACTCATCCCATTCCACCACCGTTGTTTGGAAGAGAACATCCTCTGAGTAGACGGAAAACCTGTGCTGCTTCCTTGATATGAAAATACAGTTCTTGGTCTTGAATAAAAAATCATATGTCTATAGAATTCAGAATTGTGGACTGCTCTGAATTTATATACATATGGTAACATTGTATGGCTAAGCAATTGTCTTACCTATGTATTTAGGACATGTGTAACAGCTGAAGAAGAGAAGACCATATCCGTGAATTTGTGAAAGACAAAGGGGAAAGGTATAGGGGAAGAGATGAAGGAAGGAAAGGAATGGGAAAATGATATAATCATATTTCAATTTCAAAAATTAAAATACATGAAAAATTCAGAATTGGAAATCTGTTTCTCAGATTTTGAAAGCATTGAACATTGATGCCCTTCTTCATCAGGAATCAAGTCTGGAGCTAGAAGTCAACAGAAGTTTGTTTACAAATGTGTATAACCTTTTATTTTTTGAGTTGGAAATCTGAAATTTTCAGTTGTGGTTTGTTGTTATATTTTCATTTTTATGCATATTCTGAAAACCCCGTGGCTCTTCTACCTGCAAACTTGTATTCCTCAGGGCTACGAATTTTTATTGAATTCTGTCGTTCAGGAGTTATGCCGAGTTATGCCATTTCTCTTTGTGTTCTCTCTTCCTCTCCCTTTCCCTGTCTTCCCTCGCCCTCCCCCTTCCCTCCCCCTCTCCTTCTCTGTCTTTGTTCTGAAATGTCTCTATCCCAATTTTCTACTTTTATGTTTCCTTTTTTATCCTGGTTTTACCTTCTAAGTAATTGCTTTGACTACTTTTCCCCAATCTTCTTGGGTGGGATACTAAACTCTGATAGTCCCTATTTATGATAGATTCTTTCCTCCTGATGTTTTCTAACACTTTTCCATATGTTTTAATATTACAGTTTTTAAACTTTTTGGTTTTATCGTTTATGCAGTGTGTCTGTGTACGTACACACACATGCAGGTGAGTGCCTAAGTGTAAAGGTCAGAGATCAGCTTTTGTGGAAGTCAGATATTTCTCTCCACAGTGAGTTCCCTACTTAGTTCTCCAGAGCTGTGTGGCAGCTGCTTTACTTGTTGGGCCATCTTGCCAGCCCTAACATACAGAATTATTTTTACTGCATTTAATTCCTGTTTGTTTGCATTGTTTTTCTCACTTCATATTTGTGCCACCCTTCCTTTTCATAGCAGGCTGTAAGATACCACAGATCCTCCTGGAAGCTGTGTTGAGGTGCTGGTAATTGTAATGGGTTGTTGAAGTTTTTCTTTGTTGTACGCTGACCTGGTGTGGCATATCTCCTGGAATGGCATCTGATTTTAGTGTTCTTTTTTGTTTTCCTCTCAGACTCATCAGAGTTTTCAAAACAGATTTCCCAATCTATTCAAGGAAGATATACATACACCTAGCACCCGCCCCTAAGAGAGCTCAGAGCGGACTGAAGGTTGGGTTTCATTCAGCATGTATTTCCTCATTTATCTCTAGTCTCAGGACAGAGCTGTGGTCTTGATTGTGTCTGGTGTCTAGAGAATAGAACCATCACTCCTCTGCCACAGGATTCTGCTGCTGTAATGAGGCCAGTAAGGGGAAGTATAGAGTTGCAGCGAGGGAGTTTTTAAAAGATATTTAAACAGACTTTCAACCAGAAGCCTGTTTTCAGTCTCATCCTAGTCCAAAAGCTTTCCAGTGCCACTTTGTTCTGGGTCTCCTTCAGTTTGCTTGACTGCTGGTTACAGGCTATTGAAGTGTATAGTGTTAGTTAGAATTCATCCACCAGCTTTCCAGTTTCCCAGTTTTTAATGCCGTCATGTCTCCTTGTGTGCTTTCTCCTTCTTTCTTGGTGTTTCTCAATCCACCATATACTGAACATTGCAAATTCTCACTTGTCATCTACAGCTCATCACAGGTGTCTCTTCTTCCCATTCAGATCAAGAGTCAGGACATGATAAGATAGACCTTGTTGACTCAATGAGCTAAGACTTTCAGACACTAAAGAAGAGGGACTTTTTTTTGACTTAATCTACTGCCTTGAATAGATTATGTTGATTGTTACAAGTTTGAGTGTTTCTTAGCTCTAATGTGTCTAAAAGCCTTGTTTTTTGTACTTCATTCCCTCTAGTGCTTAGAGTCTTTCCACCTCCTCTTCTACAAAGTTTCCTAACCCCAAGAGAGGGATGTAATAGAGACATTCCATTTGAGACTGAGAGTTCCAAGGTCTCTTCCTCTCTGTATGTCATCCAGTTGTGGGTCTCTAATCTGTTTCCATATACTGCTTACTTCTGAGCCTCTGGAGCATTGGATGTAGGTGTGCATCCCATGCATGACTTAGGGAAAACAGTAAAGATCTTCCACACCTCCAAGGGATGAGTGAGCCAATGGCTAATATAAGCAGAACCCTTTGGTTATGTACCAAGTGGCTGGAATTTGGTTGGAATCATCAGACAAATTTTAGAGGAACTCATCCTTTTTTAAACACACACTGTGTGTAGCACAGTGTTTAAAGTATTGTAACATGGGATTGAGCTCAATGCTGATGACTGTTCAGCTCTAGAAGTTCGCACCGCTTAGAGTTGTCATGTGGATGCTTTTATGCATGTATACCCACGTGCCATGTACAACCAGATGCCTGAAGATGGGTAAAGGGTCCTGGAGACATTATGTATTAATTCTTTACACACTTTTTCCTGTTTATAAAGCACTTTCATGTCTGTTGTCATATTTGCTACTCCTTATAGAATTCTGTGAAGTAGGAAAGCCAGCTACCATCCAACTTTATTCATTCAGTTGTTGATGGGAAGGAAGACGAGCTGGTTCTAGTTTTGCTATCATGTTTGGTCTTGTCTTTTCACACTACCTGAAGGAAAAAAATAATTGTCTGCTCATATATCAAATCCTAGTTAGACATTTAAATAATTTCTGCAGTTTCTAATAAACTTCCTGATCAAAATTAAACATCCTTCATTCTTGGTAATTTATCCACTTCTGTATATTAGAAATAGTTGGAATATTGTGATGCTTAGAGGAAAAATGTAGAGAAAAATGCATCACAAAGGCTAACTCGCACTTGATAGCAGAGACAATTGTCTTCTAACTCACTTTTGCAGCTTGTATTTAAGATTTAGGGGTTTAATTTGTTGGCAGGAAATAACCTATTACTGTTTTCTGCACTGCTTCTTAGTGAAGACATATACTGCTGCATTAGAACTGTCTGGAGAACCTTCCTTCCTACTCCTTAGAAATCATTTGTGGAAGCCTGTATACTGCAGAAACAGGCTCATTGTTACTACACATTATTATACCTGTATTTCTAAAACCATGTTCCAACCTGTAAACTGTGTGCAGTTTTTACATTTACATAGCTAATGTATGCGTTGCCGCTGGCATGCGGGATGAATAGCTTACCTGACAGCCTGTGACCTGCACAGAGTAATAGGAATTCTTCCTAATTTGTCATGCGTTTGGGGTGTAAATGATAGGCTTCCTTTCAGCCCGACATTTCAGTGTCATTCTATTTGAAAACAAAATGCATTCCAGCAACTTCAGACAAAATTTGAGATTTCTTCTCATTAATATTTTGGCTTTGTTATCAATCACCCAGGCAAGTTAGACAGAATTCAAAGTCATTTTTATGTGTATCTCTTAACCTCAAACTGAGTCAACTTTTAAATTTCAGTCAATAAATACAAGTCCCAAAGATAATAAGAATTCTTTAAAAATTCCAACGATAAGAGTTTTTCCCTCTATCAGATGAGGAAATAAAAGGGTCTTGATCAGGACCCATCTTTGCTCGATAGTGAAGGAAAGAGGTTAAGCTAATTATTGGAAAGAGATCTTCTAATTACACAGCATTTGTGGGTCTTAAGCACGGAACTCGAAGATTTTTTGGTGGTTTTCATAATCTTGAGATATTTTGGGAATGTAATTTTCACCCTTAATAAAAATGTTCTGCCTTGTAAGATAGTGGTGAACCCCACTTTTCGAAGCACTCCATGTAATTGCATCTGTTGCTAGGAGAGCAGCCGAGGGAAAATGACAGTCCTAGGATCCGGAACCCTACTGACTCCTGTTGTCCTGGAAGTTTGTCATCAAGTCTCATGATGATCTTCACCCATTATAATTTGCAGGAGTGCCTGGAAAATTCTATAAGCCTTTAACTTGCTTCTTGCCTTGGAAGCTGGGCATCTTCTGCAATCTTTAAGCAATTTGATGACAGCATTCAGTTACCTGTCCCCCACTGAGCTGAGCATAAAGCCTTATACTTAGAAGGTGTCAAAGAGCATGTGTTGAATCAATCATTGGAGCATTAGGCAAAGTCCTGGAGTCAGTGTCAGAATTTTCATTTATTATCTCTCCTGTCAGATGTCTTTTAACCAATATTATGTTAATCTCCTGATTGCTGACTGCTATGAGTTTATTATATATGCAAAGTGTACTAAACATATTGAAGACATCAAGCTTATGTAGAACAAAGGTGGTGACGAGTTAAGACGCATTAAAAGCCCTAGATATGTTAAAATGTTTTATCATTTGCATTGCGATTGCATTAATGGGGGTTCCAGGGAATGAATGTCTGGAAGTGCTTCGCAGGTGAAAAGCAATTGTAAACAAAAAATATGTTCATGTTTCTCAGCTTGAGTGGGAATAAAATTGGAATAATTTAGCATTGTGTCCACAAAGCTGATAAGGCTTTTAAAAGCCAGTGAGATTATTCTTGGCCACAAATCAGACTTTCCTATGGCTTTCACATGTGTACGTGTGATTCCATGTGACCTAAATAAATAAGCTATAGATCCATTTTCTCTGGAAGGCGTTCTTCCCACCCTGCCTGAGTGTCCAGAGACCATGAGGAACCTATTCCTGAAGCCACTTGGAGCCTTTCAGTGAAACTGGTGTTGTGGTTTTGTAAGGAGGCTTGGGGCTCTTCTGCTTTAGACGTCCAGTTCATTTTCTCAGAGATTAAATGTACAGTGCTAATATTATTCTTTGTTATTGAACAAAATGCTAATCAAATTCTCAAATGTAGGTGTCATGAATGTATATGATTCCCACAGCACTTTTAGAGCAATTTAAAATGCTGTAAACCTTAATCTTTGAGTGAATTTGGTATATGAAAATACAGGTTTATAGGAAAAGACCACTTAGAGAATTGTGAATTTTAAAAATACTCAGGTTTGTACCTACCAGTCACCCTTTGTTCAACTACTGGTACTCTCATTGACTATTTTAATTCCAAAATATAGTTTTATTTTTGTTAAATATATGCACTAAATGAATGAAGCAAATGTCTATTTTAATTCTGGAATTTGGGTGTTAGATTTTAGTTATATTTTGTTACTAAAAATTTTTTAACACTTGATAATATTTGATTCATTTCAAAGAGTTTCTCAAGAACTGGTAATTTTGTTCTTGAAAAATTTTTTTGAAGTTAATTTTGGGGTATTTATTAAGGTACCTTATTTTTCCCGTGAGTGATGAAAATTTCCTTGTTTCATGTTGCCTTTGTTTTCTGCACTCCATGGGAGAGCACCTCTCTCCTATCTGAATAGGAAACTTTGGATAAAAGGACCCCTGGTTTGCATTTGTTTTCTTCTTCAGTAATTTACCATGTGGCAGGCATGATGCCAACTCTAGAAATACAAGTAGAATTGGTCCTCCCCACATTGAATTGAACCCTTGTTGTGGCCAACAGTTACTGAGCAGTCTCTGTATGCCAGCATAGATGCTGTATGTGGGGTTATTTTTAAGCCTCTACCAAACCTTATGCAGTGGATGTTGTAGTTGGAGTGGATAGAAAAGCACATCATTTGTTCACGTGCTGTATCCCAGTAAGCACCCACATCAGAATTGGGATCAGGCTCTCAGGCCACAGAGCCTGTGCTCTTGACAGCTCGACTCTGCTTTACATAAGTAAAATGTTCATCACAATAGTGATAGACTTCCTGAAGGGAAAGAAAATAACTAACAATGGTAATAAGGAATTAGATTTAGTGTGTGAGAGAAAAGGGCATGCTGTGGAAGAGACCTAGAAGATGAACTCCAAGAGTGACTAGGAGTTGGTCGAGGAAAAGGCTTGGATCCACCCAAAGGCTATTGCATAGTGCATGCCAGTGTCCTGCAGTAGGAAGTGTTAGGGGTTAGGAATTCAGTAACTACACTGTGACTTTAAGGAGATGAGGAGTGAGAAGAGAAGGCAGGAATACAGAATGGCTGATCCCTCTCCACAGAGGCACAATTTATTGGGCAGTGTAACTTTGCCATGGTTTTAATGAAGTAGAATTCAACTAATAAACTTGAATAGAATCCATCTAAAAACTCAGATTGCTTACTGGTAGATAACTGGTGGCTTGAAACTAGCCATATCATTTTTTTGTGCCATGGAAGGTGCTAATACAGACTCTCAGAACTGGCCAAAATGCAGAGAACACTCAGCCATAAATAGGACTTCTGTCATGTCCCCACTCCTCCACAGGTTGAGCGACCATTATGGAAGAGGAGGTGTAAAGGTTGTAAGATCCAGTGCTTGGAGAGGACCTGAGTGGAACAGTATCTTCTCGTCATGCAGGGAAGCTACACCACAGCATATTATCAACCTTTTTCCTTGTCAACATTTCCACTGATGGGAGGAGAATTAGCCCTATCCCTATCTAAAGAGCTGTTGTCAGTTGATGGCTTCTGGGATTTGAGACTCAGTTTTTTTTTAGGCTTGTGGCACCTGGTAGATGGACCACACTCCAGTGGATGGTCCCATACCTATGAACAGCCCAAATTGGTCTCAGTGGCATATCTGTATGTAAATTAACAGGATATAAAATTAGGAGACTTGAGAGGTAGTAGAGGAGTTGTCAGGGAGGGCATGGCTACGATCAAAATACATTGTATACATATATAAAATGCTCAAAGAATTAATAAATGTGTATTTTAAAACTAACTGTATCTGAAAGCAGAGAGATAGAGACATAAAATATTTGCTTCCACAAGCCCATTTTTTCTTCTGATACTTCCTTTTAAACAAAATGTCTCAGTGCGATCCAGGTTGGTCTGGAGTTGAACTGGGTTTGGCTCGCAGCACCCACGTGGCAGTTCATTACTGTCTGTGACTCCAGTTCTAGGGAGTCCAGTGCCTTCTCCTCACCAGGTCCACATGTGATACGTATACATGCATAGAGGTGAAACACTCAAGACACCTAAATAAATCATTTTTTAAGGAATGCATTCAGAGCAAGAGCAGCTAAGGCAGAAAAGCAGGAGGCAGAACTGTTTCAGATTTGTTGTGAGTTACTGAACGTTGCTGTTTAGGGCTGGGCACTCAGAGATGCTTCACAGGGAATCACTCTCTCAAGGGAGTCAAGAGCTGAAGAAGCAAATCATTGGCTGACCAATGGCAGGAATCCCAGCACATGTAGGACCCACATGCAAAGATTTCAGTCTGTGACTTATTAACATAATTAATGATTTCTTGTTTTCTCTCAAATGAAAATGAGTTTGTCTGATGTGATTGAGGGAGCTAATTACATGTATCTGCATAGGCCTGCCTCGGGTGGAACTGGATGTCTTTTGGCTTTGATTGGTTGCCTCCTTCTTTGGCAGCCTGTCCTTCCCTTTATAACCCCAGTCTGGACCCCCACATGTCCAGGTTTTCATGCTGCCCTTATCATTCCTTAGCAGAGGAAAAAATAAATAGATGTAATGAATGAGTTCACAGTAGGGTTGGTTGGAAGTTTAGAAAATTTCCTGGCCTGGAAATTTTTGTATTTACAAAAGGGATTTCTCTAAGGATGATGTGGTACCCTAGATTAGAAACTGGGGCGGAGGTTGTTAGCAGAAAAGCTGGAAAACTGGAAGGATGGTTTCTTGGTGTTAAATGAACCATGGTTATGTTTATGTTGATATTAGAATCTGCATGAAGACATATGAGACTCTTCTTTTCTATATATCTAAAACCATCTAAAGATTAAACATTGAATGCATAGAATGGATCTTATAAAGGTACCAAGTAATGTTCAGAGACAAATTATGACATTTGAAAGGAAGGTAAGGCCTTCCTACAGATTTTTCTCATTTACTTGCTAAAATCTCTTGGTTGGGTAAACATTAGCTATTTTACCCTCGAGCCATGTCACCTTTGCATGTTAGGAAATGTGTCTAGGTCACAGGTATGGTATCTGTTCTTCCCGTTGCAGTAAAATTACTACTGAGAAACAGGTGGGGGGATCTCTAAATTAAAGTTGCAGTATAAGAAGTGTTCTTCCCCTCTTGGAGAGGGGTCATTGGTGCTAGTATTCTGAATTAAGTAAACATTCATTGATGAGCTAAGAAGGAACAACATCACTAAATTGCCACTACCTGAAGAATAAAACTCACTTGGGTTTTGAATACCTGTCTAGGGTTTCTTCTTTATGTAATGGCAATGTGGTGAGTAATCAGTATTTTTCATGTGGCCTATTTAAAGGGGAAAAGTGCTTAAGTACATATATTCAGCCCAGTAACCTCAAGAACTTATTGTGTGTAGCTCTACAGATGCTAAAATTAGGTAAGTACTGAAAATTCACTCTTTTCCTCTTGAAGTAGGTAGACTAGTTGGCTTCTTGTCAGATGAGACATAGAAGTCTTCTCCATTATTTATATCAATTGATTGGTTTGGCAATCAATTTCCTCCCCAAAGCTGGGATTACAGGCATGCACTGGTACTCGGGCTTGTTACATGGGTGCTGGGCATCTGAATTCAGGTCTTCTGACTTGTACAGCCATTTGAGCAATCCCCCAGCACCCATGACTTTACACTGGAAAATATTGCTACCTTCTTTTGTTTTCTTTGAAGGATTGGTTTTGCCTAAGTAGAGAAATTTCTGACAGGAGATGGATAGATGTTTTCTGTAACACAGTAGTTGGGTGAGAAACCAGAGAAGAGCCTTGTGACCTCAGTTTATTCAGAAATACAGAATTATTCTTGGAATGTGCTTTTGTGTCTCTCTCAGGTGTAGCAGATAGGAGTGAGTTTACTTTAGATTATTCATTACAACTGGCTATTGATATTTGTTTATATGCTTCTACAGAAAAACATGGTTTTGCCATGTGTGGTTTGTCTGACACATGCGGCTTGTTCCTGTGATAATACACTTTACTCACGTGACTTTTTAAAAAACTTTTTATTGATTCTTTGTAAATATATACCATGCATCCCACTACCACTCATTTCCCTGTTCCTTCTTACCTGTAGTGTGTCCTACAATACACCCTTTTTTCCTCACACCTTTGCTTGTAAATGTTCATTACAACGAGTCATTGGTCTGGTAGGCCTCTTCCTTTTGCTACGCTATCAATATTGGTACTTCACGGGGACTCCTCTTAGATAGTCTGTTGTTGCCCTGTGACATGGAGATCTTGCAGCTTTGAACCTGTAGAACTGGTCCCTTCATAAGCTCCAGAAGTTCACAGATGAGGCAGATGTTAGGGTGGAGCAAATCAAAACCCTAGATCTGGGCCTAGGAGGTATCTGGGCTGGTCAGCCTGCCAGCTCTCCTGCACCCACATCACTAGGTGAGCTCAGATCTGCCCCAGCTAGTTCATCCAATGCCACAGCCAGCCAGCAAGGGGCAGAGCCAGCTCTCCGGCTCTCATAACCTCAGGGCCATCTCACCCATGACTGTGCCAGCAGGGCCAACTCTACTGTGCTGCCCAGGTGAGATACAGGAGCCACAGTGTTACAGCCAATGAGGAACAGGACAAGTTCTCCTGTTCCCATAACCCCAGGGTTAGCTCTCTAGCCTACCATAGGTGGAGAGGGGCAGGGGGTGGGGGGGACTTATCCCCACACAACTGACAAGTTTGTAGGATGCGCTCTCCTATGCTCATGCCCCAGTGGGCTGGCTCACCTGTGGTCCTGCCATCCAGAGTAGTCAGCTCTACTGTGCTGCCCTAGTGAGGTGCCTGTAAATAAATACCTTTCCCAAACACACTTTGAAAAACGCACCCTTTCAGGGATCCTTAGGCTTGCCTGAGAGTGAAGCTGTTGTTGAACTGAGAAGGGGACTGCAGTGGTGGAGGCACTTGTGCCGAGCTGGATGACCTGAGTTCTGTCCCCCAAACCCACAGGGTCGGGTAAGAGAATAGATTGCAGAAGGTTTTCTTCTGACTTCCACACACGTGTTACCACACACTTACCTCTCTGCCCCTCCCCCTACACACCCATGTAAATAAATGTAAAAAAGCATTGAATTAGAAGGACATGGAATTTGCATCTACCAAAGAAAGTGAAATTTTGAAATAAATGGGACTACAAAGATCAGTTTTATCTTTGTTTACAGAAAGGAATAAAACAGCCAGTTGGTTGGTAGTAATGGTCACTGCACACTGGAAAATGTTACTGAAGGGCCAGGACAGGATAAATATATAACATTCTTAAGGTATGGATGTTGAAATATTTAACACTTAATTTTGAAAACAGTATGTTTAGTGTAAATACTATAATTTTGGCATGAGCTGAGTTCTTTCAAATCCATGCATTAACGTATCAGCTTCTCTTGAGACCAGTAGCTTTCTATCCATTCTGTAGGGATATCAAGTACATCAGATCTCACTGAGGATGGGGACTTATCATCTCTGCATCTAAATACATTTACATTTCTAGAATCACTAGTGTAGCTTGCTTAATCTGAAGATATGTTATCAAAACATGAAAACTACTTCCGCCTAACAACGTTGCCCTGCCTCATGCACAATGACCATCCTCATGCTTGCCAACCCACCCCGCCTCTTTGCCCAAAGCTTTACCTGTGGCCTAGCTCTGCCCTTAAAGAATCTCATGTTGTCTCTCAGGAGCCACTATGTGTTTTACATTAGGCTACCGACAGTTCTTACCTGACCTGTGCTCAAACTTGGATTGTTCTCTAACCAGGCTGGCCAGGAGCAGAGCTAGCAAGGTCCTGTAGACACTACCAACATGGCAGCCCTGCAGCTTGCCTGAAATAGTGAGGCACTTGGATTTATTCTGCTTCTGAGTAGACATAAGTAAATGTATTTGTGGGAGAAAAACAGACAAAACATTGGCCTTCATCAAGAAAAGCATCCTAAGCATTCTTCTTGGTTAATTCAGTGTGAAAATTTATCAAAAACAGTACATTTGGCTGCTGTTAGATGTGTTAGGAAGAAGTGTAGTTTTGCCTGAGCAGAGCCAAAGTTCTTCTCTTTTATGCTGCCTAATTTAAGAGGACTTTCAATTCATCATTATATCAATAATTTAACATGTTTTCTTTCATCTAAATGTGTCCTGGGGCAGGTAAAAGACTGCTCATATATTGTAAGAAGACAAGGTCTTTCTCCCAGCCCTCAAAGTTGCAAATGATCTGTAGAAATTAAACTGAAGTTTAATTGAAATTTGGTTGTAATTTGAAGCTTTATAGCTTCCTTGGGCCACCTGCTGCAAATTTTAATGAAGCATTGAAGGATTACAGCATTTACAAATACCAATTTAGCTCCGTTCTCTGATGGTGTGAACATTAAAGCCCTTCTTTTTGTTTAATGTTGACCTCACAGAGTTGAGATATCCCCATGCACACCCGTCCAGCTTGTAGAGTGTTTGTACTTTGATGTTTTTATTTATTAACATGTGTGTTACGTGCACACACTGAGGAGCCATTGTGCACTTGATGATGCATGGGCACAGAGACCAGAGGAGCACTGAACCTGGAGTTAGGCTGGTGGCAGCCAATCTCCCATGATCTTCCTGTCTCTACCCTCTCCTCCCCAGCCATACCTGGCTTCCTCCATGGCTGCTGGGTACCTGTGCTTATACTTACCCAGCAGGTGGTCTTGTCTGTTGAGCCATCTCCCTAGCGCTGGGTTTTGCTTTTAATAAGAAGTTTGCTCAGATATAATTAACAGCATAAACGCTAACGTTTTAGGAAATGATGAAGTTGCTTTTAGTATAACCAAAAAGTTATATAATCTTTATTAAAAACTTCAAAATATCTTCTTTTTTTTTTAACCAAGATGCCTGGTTTATATTAGCAGTCACTTTCCACTTGGATGTGCATTTGCCTATTCTGGAGATTCCACATAAACAGAATCAGACAATTTGTCGGACTTTTTTCTTTCAGCATAGTATGTTCATGATTCCTCAAAATTTTATCATGTAAATTAAGTACTTCATCCCTATTTGTGGTTACATAATACTCCATTTTATGGGTATACCACACTCTATCCACCCATTCCTCTGTTGCTAGACATTTAAGTTGTTTCTGCTTTCTGCCAGTTATTTGTGATGCTCCTCAAAATATTTGTGTATACATTTTTGTCTGAATTTATGTTTTCAGTTGTTATGTGCATGTGTTTGTATGTTCCTGAACATATGTGTATATGTACATGTGGAGGCCAGAGATTTACGGTGGGTGCCAGTCTTATTGCTGACTACTGTACATTTTCAGCAGAATCCCTCCCTTAACTTGAAGTTCATTCCTTAGGGAAGTCTAGCTGGCCAGCAAGCCCCAAGATTCTCCTGTCTCTCTACCACCCCAGCCTTCAGACTGTGCGATCGTCAGCCTTTATGTGGGTGCTGGGGACTGGTGCTCAGGTTCCCTTGGTTACGCAGCAAGCACTTTATTATGCTTTTTCACTCAGCCTCAATTGATATGTTTTTCTTTAAGTCTGTATCACACTGATTTATTAACTGCAACTTCATGGTCAGTTTTGAAATCAGTAACTACAAGTTCACAAATTCTCTGCTTTATCAGGCTCGTTCTGAGTCTCCCAGTCTTTTGCTTTTACACGTGAATTTCAGGATCCCTTTGTCAGTCTGGAGGCTTTTTGGGATACGCTGTGCTTAGTGTGTAGATTCATTTGGGTATTGTTACCATTGTACCACTCACATTGTATGACAAAATGGATGCCAAACGCAGCTTTAAGAAGCCAGGCTTTGTCTTGGCTCACCTTTTGAAAGGACAGCCCTTTGTGGTAGAGGAGGCTAGGTGGCAGAAACAGGGGCCAGCTGCTCACATAGTCCCCACAGTCAGGAGGCACACAGTCAGAGGGATGAGTCATGGCCCCAGTGTGCTTTCTGTCTTCTTTCCTTTGGATTCAGTCCAGGACACACCAGCCCTTGAGACTGACTTTACAGAAAGTACTGGAAAGTAGTGCTCCTTTTCTTATCTTAGAAGATGTTATTGATTATGCAAAATTAGTTTTTCATTCAGAGTTGTGTAGAGTTCACTGGTGAAGGGATCTTGGCTTAAGATTTTATTTGTGAAAGTTTTGGGGTTTGGTGTGTTTATGTTCATGTAGGTAAGTACATATGTGCACTGGTAGTACATAGAATGACAATTACAATGTATATACAGAAGCATGTTTCTGTACCAGACAAGTAGCTTTTTAATTCTCAGAGAATGCCATATGTGTGTACAATGTATTTGATCATATTTATCCCTCATCCCTCTCCCCCACAAACTCCTACCAGAAATACCCTCTATCCCTCACCCCAAACTTTATAATTACTTTTCCCCCTAAAGAGGAATATCCTTATAAAATGTGACTTTTCTTTCTCTGAATCTATCAATTACAATGGTTCCGCGACTAGGGGTGGGGTTTCATTAGCTACCACCACTGCCCTCCCTGAAGTCTGTTGTATGGATTCATCTCCTGCAGTCCTGATGGACAGTCATGGCTCTGAGTTCATGCATGCAACTGTACTGTCGTGTACAGACAACTTTAAGTGTGCATGTAGAGGGGCCAGAGATTGATACTGGGTTTCTTCCTCCATCATTTTCTGTCTTAGCTTTGAGACAGGATCTGTAGAACCTCACTGATGAGCTACATCAGCTGATGAGCAGTCCATGGGATGTGCCTGTCTCTGTCCCCTCATTGCTTGGTTTACAGACACATGCCACCATGCCCAGGGTTTCTGTGGGAGCCGAAGCTGCAAGCCTAATTCTTATGTTTGCAGGCGTTTTGCCACTGAAACACTTTCTAAACCATGATTTTTTTTTTAAAGGTTTAAATTACAAAGTCAATCTCTTTTACTTACAGAACTATTTACATCGTCCACTTCTTGAATAAATTTGAGTACCGTATATCTCTTTAGGGAACGTAGTTGTCTGATTTTCTGCAAAATGACTTTATGCTCCCCTGGATGCTTTATTTTCTTAGAATTAGTAATGATGCTCCAGTTCCTTTTCTCCTTGAAAGTCCCAGGCCATTTTGAGGTACCTAATGGGTTCCAGTTTACTACAGAATCAAGGAGTATATTACTTATATTTTTCTTTTTTGAACAACTCTTCATTTTGTTGTTGTTGAACAAGTAATTGCTTCTCTGTTTTCACTTTGGGGTCGTTTTTCTTGGCGTATTTTCTCTGTTACTTCCTGAGAAAATGTGCATGTAAGGTGTTTTTCTTACTCTGAGTGACAGAGGTATTGGGGGCTGTTGAATTAAAGTGATATTTCCTGAAGAGTGTGGGGCCTCTGGGCCATAGGTGTGACACCTCGGTATGGTTCAGCTGACTTCGGTAGGTGCTCTGCTCTTTTCCTAGAAGTTTTCTGTTCATCTGTTTACTCTTCTTGGCTTTCAACTTTTTGATAACTTTATAATGAACAGGAGGTGTCTGTCCCACATCCCATGCATCCTCCAGACCTGTTCTTATTCAGTATTTATTGAAAGAGTAGGTCAGGGTAGGTAATAGTTCCCTACTATTCCTTTCATTTTTCCCACTCGAACTCTTCACTTAAGTCCGTCCTCAGATTGTTGTAGTCACTCCTGACAGAGTCAACTTGTATTTAACAACTAGAAATAAGCATAATACTCACATTTGTAAGTCTAGCTGAACATTTTCATACTGTTTTCATATGATCAAGTCAGGAAACATTAGAAAATAGTCTCCAGTCCATTATTTTCTTTCTTATTTGAGTTATATAGATGCTTTAGAAAAGCAGCTTTATGAATACCAAACAATATCATAAAATCACATAGATAAAATATTAAAAATAGATTCAAATTTTCACAAAATGTTATATATACCAAAATAAGTTCCTTGTGGACAGATAAAGCTTTCCACAATAGAGTGTATACAAATATTCATTTAATTGAGTTGAGAATGAGAAAGTCTTCTACACACTGAAATCTTGCAGCCATATTAAGAGCGAACTGAAACATTTTATTACATGAAAACAAAACATTTTTTCTTTTTTAAATTTTAAAATGATATTTACTTTATTTGTGTGTGTTTCTGTTTGATGTCTTGGTACATGTATGTGTATGCCAGACAGTACCTTTGTAAGCCAGGACAACATAGGGGAGTCTGGAATTTTCATCTACCATGTGAAATCCAGGGTTATAGTTGGGTCACCAGGCTTTGGGGCTCTGGGGCCTTTACTATCCGTGAAGCTTTTTTTCTGAAAAAATAAAAGTATGAGGTCAGCAAAAGTATAAACTTCATTACAAATATTAACAACCAATATAGCATTGGGCTGATAACCTAAGCTCCTACGGAACTCTTGGAAGTGTATTTGAAAAGCATGAGCATCTGTAACGTAATGAGCAGGGACATAGGTAGTTTGCACAACTGAAACAATGTAACCAGAAACTTGTAAAATGCTTCGCTAAGAACCAGGAGGTTGGAAACTAAGTAACACACCACTGCTTGACTGAAAATGGTGGGCTGGAAATACTTCCCACAGAAGTGGTGGGAGGTGAGCTCTCACATACTAATAAAGAGAAGGGCTGGGACAGGGCTAAGCAATGAAGAGTGCTTGTTGCTCTTCCAGAGGACCCATATTTGAATTCCAGAAGCCATGCCTGGAAGCACAACTGTTTATAATCCGGCCCCAGGGAATCCAATGCCCTCTTTTGGTTTTCATGGGCACACACACACACACACACACACACACACACACACACACACAGAGAGAGAGAGAGAGAGAGAGAGAGAGAGAGAGAGAGAGAGAGAGA
>JANHMN010000031.1:279198-301357 GCA_030674055.1 Rhabdomys pumilio | reverse complement strand
AGAGAGAGAGAGAGAGAGAGAGAGAGAGAGAGAGAGAGAGAGAGAGATTCATTCAGATGAAAGTAATCTGTTTTTTTAAAATGAGAGAGAATGGCATACTTTTCCTGATAGAATGTCATTAACTATGAATCACAGCGTAGTTGGCTTGGGCTACTGTGACAAAGTCCATAGGTTGGTGTCTGAGTTAAGGTTTTATTGCTGTGAAGAGACACCATGACCAAGGGATCTCTCATAAAGAACAATATTTAATCAGGACTGGCTTACAGTTTTAGAGGTTCAGTATATTATCAGCATGGCAGCTTATAGGCAGACATGGTGCTTGGAGGAGCCAAGCATTCAACATCCTGATCTGAAGACAGCCAGGAGCAGACTGTCTGATGCATTGGCAGAGCCTGACCGTAGGGCCTCAAAGCCCACACCCACAAAGACACACATACTCCAATAAGGCCACACCTACTCAAACAAGGCCACACATCCTAATAGTGCCACTTCCTATGGGCCAAGCATATTCAAACTACCACAGTTAGATAGCACAAACAGAATTTTGGATCCTAGACGGGCTTCTGTCTTGTGCAACCTAAAGCTTCGGTATCTTTCTTTCTTCTTTTAAACTGTTCCAATAGTAATGTCATTTTATAAAGTGTTTATATAGCCTGTACATACCACATGAAATAATTAAAACAAGTCAGTTATTTATTATCTAAACACTTAATACATCTCTATGGTAAGCTCATTTGAAACCTCTCGACAATTTTGTGATGACGGTTTTCTCAGGCACTGTGCTGTGCAGTCGATTTTCCTTTTTAACCTTCGTTTCCTTTCCTGACGTTCTGGTATCTGTTGATGGCCACTGTCTGTAACATTCAGTGCAAACTCTGAGCCACCATTCTGATTTGCTCTCTGTGCTGATGCGTTAGTAATTTTACACAAAATAGATTTTCTATGTTTAGGGAGGTTTTTATTTTTTATCTCCTTCAATATAATACCAATATTTTCTAAAATAACCAGTAAGAATATCATTACCATAGTGCCTTATATTTTTACAAAATTTTCATAGAGTCAGTCCACTCTGAAGAATAAGAAATATCTGTTTTTCAGCCCTGTATCACAAAGCAAATGCTTGAGTAAGGTCAATGTAAACCTTGGTCCATGCTCAGGCTCCTGCTTTCTCATTACAAATTGATGTTTAAACTTTAGAAATTCTGCAGCTTGAGCTGGAGATATAGCTCAGTTGGTAATGTGCTTGCCTGACGTTAACATAGCTCTGAGTTCTGTTGCCAACACTAAAGCTTAAGTGCATAAAGCTAAGTGTGGTGGCAATGCCTGTGATCTCAGCATTTTCCAGGTACTGGCGAGAGGACCAGAAGTTCAAGGCCATTCTCAGCTATCTAGTGAGCTTGGGTCAGCCTGGAATACACCAGATTCGCTTAGTTTGCCTAATAGGTTAAGAAAAGGAGATTGACTAAAGCTGAGTGACAGGGTCTGGATAAACAGCAGACCTAGAATAAAAGCCCTATGCTTCCTGGGTGAAACTGGTACTTTTTTTTTTTTTTATTATGCTTGGACACAAAAAACTCAATACTTTGCATGGCTGTTTCAACACAAAATTGTTTATGTTTTGTGTTACTTAAATTATTATTAATTTAATTATCAAAATATCTATATTTAGTATGTACTTAAACAGTTGATTAAAATATTTTTTGTGTCTTGCTAAATTATAAATTATACTTTGACTTGAAAATAGGACATGTAGTGGTCACAAGGGACAGACAAACATTGGGATTATTGAGTAACAATCATCATGCTGAAATTTGTTTTCTAGGTTAGAAAACATTGAACTTTTTGACAGTTCATGAAAACAATTATATACCTTTACAATGACAGAACAACGAAAATTTGAAAAAAATTAAAAATTTTCCACAATGTATGCCCTATAACCCATCACTGAAGAGGCTGCAGGAGGAGGCTATAGATTCTTATAGGATCTTATAAGTTAAGAAAAGGAGACTCGCCGGGCGGTGGTGGCGCACGCCTTTAATCTCAGCACTTGGGAGGCAGAGGCAGGCGAATTTCTGAGTTTGAGGCCAGCCTGGTCTACAGAGTGAGTTCCAGGAAAGCCAAGGCTACTCAGAGAAACATTGTCTCAAAAAACCAAAAAAAAAAAAAAAAGAAAGAAAGAAAGAGAAAAGGAGACTCATAAAAGCTAAGTAACAGGACCTTGAGTTTGAGACTAACCTGGGCTATATAGCAAGAGAGTAATTTTAAAAGAACAAGACAAGACAATGGAGACAATTAAATAATCCCTCCTTTTAAAAGTCACAAATAAAAGAGAAATATTTTCCCTCTGAAGTTCACATTAGTCATATGTATATGTTGTGAAGCATTTTTCTTGTTTATTTAGCATAAAGAAGGAGGTACAGAGGTGGCTTGGTGGTTAAGCAAGAGTTCCACTGCTCTGGCAGAGAACCTGACTCCTTTCCAGGACTTTCCTCACACATATCAGGTGCCATGCGATCACCCATAACTCCAGTTCCAGGAAGTCTGGCACCATTGGTCTGTGGGGACACCTGTACCTATGTGGTACACAAAGCCACATGTAGGCACACACGAGTACACATTAATAGAAAAACTACATCAATCTTTTGAAGAGCCAGCATAAATCAGTACCCTCAAATCAGAAAACGTAACTTTGAAGATGGTATGGATGACATTTTGGTTTTGCTTTGATTCCTTTGAGATATTTTATCAATTCAGATGACTTCCATTCGAAGTATGTTGTGAACTGCAGCTTGGCAGTGGTTTAGCATGCTGATATTATGTGAGGCTGACTTCATACAGCTGATGAATGAATACTTTTCCCAGCTGAAGTAGGACAAGATAGACCTCACAGGGGAAACAGAAGTAACCACCACCACCATCCTCATTTTAAAATGAGGCAGCTGCTATTATTCTTCATGTTGATGTAACCAAGTTGATTCATTTAACATATAAATAACTCTCTTGCGAATCTTAGGAGTTTGTGATAACCCTGTCAAACATCTTCTGCATTCCTTCTCTGGTAATTATTGGATGTCCATAGAAAAGAACATAGAAAACAAATTTTGATCCGAAAATATAATTTTGACTTCCTTCTATGTTCACTAAGTCACTATAGCTGGCTTCTTGTGGGAGGGGGGCATTAAATTAGTGATTCTCCTCTTCCAGAAGCTTGAAACTATTTGAAAGACTTAAGGAATGGACATTATGTGACAGTAGTTATTTCAAGTCATTTCTATCTTTACATAGGGAGTGTGAAGCTAAAATGTTTAAGGAACTTGTCCATAGTCTGTAGCACATGCTGGACAGCTTGTGGTATTTAAAACTGGTCCTACTCAGTGCAGAGAAAGACTAAAACAACGTGTGTATACTTCATGCTCAGGTGCCTTGGACACCAGCTAGCCCTGTTCAGTTAAACTGAGGGTATCTCATGCTTTCTCCCAAATAACTGCACGAGCTATTTTAAAACCTGAATGTGCTGATTATAACGAACTGCTTCATTTGGAGGATCTATAGAGCCTGTCAAATGATAAAACTGAACAGCCAGATATAATTTTAAATACGTATTTAATACAGACTCTTGTTGGCAAGCTTGCTTTAGGATCTGTGTGTCTTCTGAGAATGTAAGTACTCATCAGAAACATTTTAAGAAAATTGGTCTATACTCCAGAACTGTGAACAAAAAGGATATTTTCTGATCTCCTCTGAAAAAAAATTACTGCTAATTATACAAAATTGAGTTCAGATAGTACCAACATAGTTATTAGCACCACAGATTTGATGAGCTTTCCTCTAAAAGGAACTATAAATTATAGAAAATAACGATTATGATAGTGAATACGGCTTGTTATTGTATGTCATGGGTGTCTATTCTTAAAATATATTGTGGTTTAAAAATTGGAGGACCTGCTTTTCGAAGTCTTTTAAGTCTTAAAACATTTCTCGAGTCTGTGTATGTGCATATTTATATTATAATACATACATTTCCATGGATTAATCAAAATCAGACTACCTCAAACAATTTTATAGATATAAACATGTTCTAAGTAGACCTGATGTCACTGTTACTAGTATCAGGTAGAAGGCAGACTGGGCATCTTGTGGGAGGAAGTAATGAGACCTGACCTGCCTCTGGGTTTCTGCTTACACCATTCTGCAAGATAAAATGCTAACATTGCAGACCTTGAAGCTCCCAGGATAGGGCGAGACATTTTTATATAAACATGCAATCGAGGTGTCCTGAGGTTTATAAAGAGAATGGCACCATGGTGATTATGTGGCTGCCTGCACAGGTACTGTGGCTGAAAATGGAGAACTGGAAAGTGTTAATATTAGTATTGGCTTGTTTGTTGTTTTTAAGGCAAGTTCTCACTGTGTAGCACAGGTTAACCTACAACTCACTATGTAGCTTAGGACTGCCTCAATCTTGTAGCATTCACATGCTTTGGCCTTCTGAATGCTAGGATTATATGTATAGGATGCCATGCAGAACTCGTATTTTAAAAGATAAATTTCTTCTAATTGCTGGTTTTGTGGCCAAGATTCTAACTAGAACCAGAAAATAAGCTGACTTATTCAGAAGATTAAATTAAAAGTTCAGAAGGATTGAAGTAGAGTCCAAGCCACAGCACATATGACTTTAGAGGGTGGATCCTGTCACTTTAAAGGGTGGACCCTGAAAGCAGGCTCCACCCCAGCCAGAAACCAGAGCTACTGCAACCTGCCATTTGAGTCAGGTTAGTGAAAATGTAACAGAGTGCTTAAAAGAAGGGTCCAACACTCAGAAAGCCTGGACTTGAACTCTGACATCACATCCAATTTTGTGGCATTTGTATATCATGCAAAGTTCTCTGTTTCAGGAAAACGAGGATTTTACATTCCTTCCCAGACAGTATCGTGATTCAGTTGATTTCCTGTAGACTCCAACAACAGTGCTTAGCAGGCGGTAAATTTTAATTCTAAATGGATGTTACAATAATAACCACGGTATATACCAGCCAAATTATCGTTGCTATGCCTATTGCTTTTTCCGAGTTAAGAACACAGGATAATTGTGTGGAGCACATGGCATGCAGTGTTCCTCAAGGCAGTTTTTAATTACTGCCACGTTCTTGAACGACATTAATTAATGAGAACATATACTCAGCCCCTCAGCCCTGGTGCTCTGCTCTCCTTGGATGGACCAGTGCCCCAGGCACTTCCTGCTGTGTCTCCCTCCGGTGGCTACAGGGCGACTCCTACAGAAGTTCTGACAGGTCCTGGAAACCACAGGCCTGAAGTCAGGCCCTGTCTGCCTTTAGCAGACTGTATGACCTACATTAGGCCCTAGAATTCCTTATTTATATGCTGTTGAAGGCTAGTAACTTGTGGCCTTCAAAATTCCTCAGGGAGATGTAAGGAACAGACTATGCAGACCGTGTAGAATGAGGACTAATTTTAAAAAGCCAGAGTTCAAGTTTTCTGTCTTGGAATTCCATATGTATTTGATGAATTCTAATTAAGTTTTGACTTCTTTGGGGGTAAATACCCAGGAGAGGTATCATATAGCTGGGTCATATGGCAGGTCTGGTTTTAGTTTTCTGAGAAACATTTACACTGACTACCATAGAAGCTGAGCTAGTCAACATTCCTCCAGGTAGCAGAACACACTAATAGTGTATACAACGTCCCCAGCAGTTACCATTGTTTTCTTGGTGATAGCCATCTTGGACTGGGGTAAGATGGAATCACAACGTTGTTTTCACCAGCATTTCTCTGGCCAGTGGTACTAAATGGGTTTTTGTACTTCTTGGCTATTTGTACTTTTAAAAGTTGTCTGTCCATTTTATTAGCTCATTTGTTAACTGAGTTATGTAGATTTCTTTTGGAGTGTGTGTGTGTGTGTGTGTGTGTATGTATATGTGTGGTATGTGACATGTATATGTCTGTGTGTGTATGTATGTCTGAGGTGTGTGTGTGTGTGTGTATCTGTGATGTGTAGTATGTGGTGTGTGTGTGTTGGTGTGGTGTGTGTCTGTGTGTATTTGTGTTATGTGTGTAGTGTATATGTGGTGTGTATGTGTATGTCTGTGCATGTGTGTCTGTGTGTGTCTGTGATATATGGTATGTGATGTGTATGCATGTGTGTCTCTGTGTCAGTGTGGTGTGTGTATATCTGTGATGTGTGATATGTGATGTATATGCATGGTGTGTGTATCTGTGTGTATATGTGTATGCAGATGTAGTGTGGTGTGTGTGTCTGTGTGTGTGTCTGTGTTGTGTGTAGGGTATATATGTGGTCTGTGTGTGTGTGTGTGTGTGTGTGTGTGTGTGTGTTCTCTGCATCACAGAGATACTTGCACATTCCTAGAAGTTATACTATGAAACCACCCTAGGTGTTCATTAATAGAAGAATGAGGAAAGAAAATACCATTTATAAACACGATAGACTTCTTCCCACAAATCTAGAAGAGGGAAGTTATGATGTTTGCAGAGAACTGGATGTGATAGACTATAGTCACCCTGAATGAATTAAGTCAGTCTCTGACAATAAAAAGAGTTCTGCCTTTCTCTTCATTTTTGGTCCTAGACAGTGGGAAAATAAAACCATGTATGTAGAGGAGACATAAAATCTGAAGAGGTGGAACACAGGACAGCAGTGGAAGTGGAGGGATAAGGAGGGAAGATAGAGGGCCTAAGACTGTACCTAAAGCAACTTAGGTCCTTGCAGGGAAATTGTCTTTGTAACTATGTTTAATAAACATTTAAAAGACAGATTATAGGTTTAAAAAACAACTAAAAAAATAGAAACTTTGCTTAGATGATGAACTCAAAGGTTCCTTTAGCTGCAGTTACTCTGTATGTGCTGAGATGTCTATAAAATTGTTCACTGAACCAAAGATACAGAAGTAAATCTATGATAAAGGCATTGCATCCTAGACCCAAGGACACCAAATAGCAGGAAGTATGAAGTCACATGGCACTGTGCAGTGTGAGGCTTTTTCACACTTGAGACAGAGCTGAGGGGGGCTTCTGCTGCAGGCCTCTCACCTCAGTGCTGTGAGGCAGCCTGTGTGTAGAGAACACAAGGGCCTCATGCTAACTCTGTGGACTAGAAGCACAACTCTAATAGAAGTGTTACCTGCCTGCTCACAACAGTTAAGTGCCGTGTGCTGTAGCAGTCCTCTTGCTAGTTAGTGATTTCTGAAAATATCCTTTTAAATTACATGTTTACAATTATGATGCTGTGTTACTGTTAGAGGTAAATGGGAAATCGATCTCAGAAACACTTAGTTCAATTGATTTGAAGAATACGTGAGGGAAATAAAGTCACCAATTTCTCTCTGGACAGAAAACCTGTACTAATCAAGGAGTCAATAGGATATGAAAATACTATGGATTAGCCAAATGTTTTTTTTAAATTTATTTTTTTATTGGATATTTTATTTACATTTCAGATTCATCCCCTTTCCCCATTCCCCTCCTTAGAAAACCCCTATCCCATGCCCCCTTTTCCTTTTTGCTTTTATACAATTTTTTAAAATGTTAGTCAAAGGCTTTGTAAGTTTGGTAATGCTCAGTCAGAAGTGTAACCCAATACTCAGCCTGGATATATCAACTATCTTTGACTGGTGGAGACACGTGAACATCTGCCTCCATGTCCCCTCCCCTCTTTCTGTCTCTTTCTTTTTCTCATCACCTAGCTTCTCCTGTCCTTCTTCTCCTCCTCTCCTTACTCCTTTTCTTCCTCTCCATACTCCTCCCACCTTAGCTCCTCCTACATATCACCCTTCCTGTTAAAATATAACTTTTCTCTTAAAATACAATTAGTGCATAATTGTGCTGATTTGTACTAGTGAGGTACTAGTTAGTCCTAATAACCAGTCCATCATTTTGTTGACCAACCAGAACTTCTGTCATCTCTCCTAACTAAAACACTTAGTTCTGAACCTGGATATATTTTTTTTTTTTGGATTAGCCAAATGTTAAGGCCTCATTTTCAACTTTATGAGAGTAAAGAAAACATGCATGCTTATAAACACATGCACACAAATGCCCAAAGAAAGATTGTAATATTTCTTTATATGTCATTTTGATAATGATTAATATATAACAAGAACTTGATAACCCTTGCAAGCTTCACATATGCTTTGAACTGAAGACTACCCATGAGATTCCTTATCAATTCCCTAATCTCTTCTACATTCAGTGAGAGAGAGAGAGAGAGAGAGAGAGAGAGAGAGAGAGAGAGAGAGGTAATTGGTAATTAATTATACTTTTTATAGTGGCACTGCTGTAGAATGTTAGCATGCAGTCATATCACCTATTAACACTTCAGCATGGAAGACTCCATCATTATTTCCAGAGATTTGAAATTTGATTAGTGACACAGGGGCACAGGAACAATTCCATAGAGAACAGAAATCAGAAAGTCCCACAGCATGAAGAAAGAAGGTTCATCCACATGGAGCCAAGATGGGAGATGTCAGGAGCCAGAAGGTCCTATTGAATCCAGCAAAGACAGAGATATTGACCAAAGGCTGTCCTGTGGAGGGGTAATGAGGACAGCAAGGTCTGTCCTCTCAGGAGTTAGCTCAGTGTGTTGTCTATAATCCATCTCCAGCAGATGTCGGCAGAATCAAATTATTTTTGTCCTAGCATGAGTTGGGCAAGAGTAAAGAGTTAATGTTAATATGTTTTTAGACAGTCAATGTATTTTTGTATGACTTATTTTCTAAAAAACAGGTTTCTCAAGGAAACATGATTTTATGCTCTAATTTCGCTTAGAAAATACATTTCACCTCAAAATAATTCTTTTGAAGGGAAATCAGTTCACATATAGAGAACAAATCATTCTTCCTTTAATAAGACATTTCCAATTATAGCTGTTGAATAACAAATCTGCTGTGAGAAGCTGGGTTTTCCAGTGTTCCATATGCACAGCTCTGATTAGGAGAAAAGAAAGATGCCTATCTCCTGCAAATGGTGAATTACACCCAGTAGATGGAAGGGGGAGGTGCTTTTTATTCTGACAGTTGATTTTTAATTATAAAAGCTTTGACTAGCCCATGTTTAGGGAACATATTCTTTTAAAACTATTTTTTACCCTTAACTCTCCATCTTTTATAGTGACCATTGTTTCAAAAATCCAAAAGGACTTTAGGAGGATCTGTCTCCTATACTGATAAGATACTTGCTCTACGAAACATTTTGCATCACTGGCAGAGAACTTGATAAGCGTCCTTGCCATGTTTCCATCCAGGCTCTGCCCATACCTGCTGTTCCAGAATAAGCTACAAATATTACAGTGTCTTTTTAAAGCAAGACCTAAAGATAACAATATTGACCCAGAAGACGTTATTTAAGCATTCATTCTGTTGTTTGCTTACATTATTATTTTAAGAATTGTATCTGTAGATTTTAAGTTATTTTAAAAAATACTTTCATATCAACTATATTACAGCATTTAAATGAACTGTTTCCTATTCAATTTCCAGGGCTACTGCAACACATAGGGGCCAGGTGATTTTCAAAGATGCGTTAGCCCAGCAGTTGTGTGAGCAAGGAGGTAAGTTCATCCTTGACTTGCTTATGTTAGTTGTGTCTACATTATTTATGACTGGTCCTCTGTCTGACTGACCTATCATTTCATTAATGTTACTTTATCATGGTGTTTTAGAATTGAGTTATTGAGTAGTTCATATCCCTATTCATTATTTATTCATTGATAAAGCTAGCAGACTTCTGAACATATTCACTGTGAGTGAATGAACCAAAAGAAATTTTATAATATTTTTTTCTGAGTCACATTTAGTTGTCCTAGATGTGACAAGTTTTAATAGTAATTGTAAATTGTACAAAAATTCACTTTCTTTAATTTACCACTTAAGCTTCAAGTCAAACGTGTTTCTGATTATTACTTTATACTCTCATATCTCTGATTTTGCTTTAGTTGGTCATATCATGAGTTGCCTATATACCTATATCTGTAGATACACGTAATCAGCATGGTTGTACATACATAGTATGGTATTTGATAATTTGTTACTCTCAAAAAACTAATTATTTGCTTACAAATTCTTCACTCATAAAACTCCCCTCCATAATTTCAAAAACCTATAATCCATATTCTTTGGTTAAATTAACTTTTCTTCTATGACTTTTAAGAATGCAGACTTTAAAATATGTCTGAATATGCAGGCACAAGAATTCTATTACAGTATAAATTTCTTCTATGTTATGAAAATATTTACTGAAAATATAGAATACCATAAAGAAAGGAATATCAACATTATGAAAAATACATAATGCTGAAAAAGATATGTTCAATTCACATTTACTAGTTCCTAAAACTAAATTCTCTTAAACCTTACAAGTTCAATTCTGTTGCATTATAATTGAATTAGACTATTTAAAATAAAATAAAAAGCTAAGAAAATTAATACAAAAAATTCTCAGTGAGTGAGGGTAAACCCTATCTTATATGATAGTATTTACATGCACCCATTTTTTTCATTGATTTATTTATTCATTTTACATCCCCATTGCAGCCCCCTCCAACTTCTCCTTCCATCCCCAACCTACCATCCTCCTCCCATTCCCCTCTCCCCTTCTTTTTAGAGAAGAGGAGCACCCCCTCCCCTGTTACCACCCTCCTCCAGCACATCAAATTCTTACCAGGACTAAGCACATCTTCTCCTACTTAGGCCAGATAAGGCAAACCAGGTAGGAGAAAGGGATCCAAAGACAGACAACTAAGTCCAAGTCAGAGACAGCCCCAAGACAATTGTTGGGGTACCGACATGAAGACCAAGCTGCACATCTGCTACATATTCAGACTCCATATCCCCTGCTGCTAGGGTTCTCAGCTGAGTCATCTCAATATCCTTCCAGGTCTCAGGCTTGTCCCAGAGATACCCCCACCTCATTTCCCTTCTCTCTCCTACCTCTCTCACCTAACACCTCTAGTCTTCCAACACTTAATCCCCACCCTTATTCCCCTCCCCACCCCCACTCCAATTCAGTTCCCTCTCTCCATCCAGTTCCAATGTTTATTTTATTTCCACTTCTGAGCAAGATTCACCCATCCTCCCTTGGGTTCTCTTTGCTTCTTTGGATCTATGGATTGTAGCATGGTTACTCTGTAATTTATGGATAATATTCACTTATAAGTGAGTACTTACCATGTGTGTCTTTCTGGGCCTGGTTTACTCAAGATATTGTCAAGTTCCATCTATTTGCATCGGAATTTCATGATGCCCTTGTTTTTAATAGCTAAGTAGTATTCCATTGTGTAAATATGGGTCACATTTTTTTTAATCCATTTTTCGATTCAGAGACATCTGGGTTGTTTCCAGTTTCTGACTGTTAAAAAATAAAGCTGCTATGGACATAGTAGTTGGGGTAAGAAAATGGCACCTGGTCAGACTTGTTATCGCGCAGCCACTATCTTTCCACTGCTCCTCGGCTCTGACTGGGGCTCTGGCTAGCTAGATGTGCAGGCCCTGGCACCCACAAGACGCCAGCATGGGGGATGGCTCTGCCAATCGTCCACGCTGCATCTACAAAGCTTGGCTGAACCCCAAACAGTGTCTGTCATCCTCCCAGTACTGGGTAAAAATGAGACTCTTAAAGCTTAATGATTATCTAAAGGATTTATATATTTAGAAATGGTCAATCAACAAGATGCCCACACAATTAGAGTTGTTACCCAATATCTAACCTTTTGATAGAAGTTGCTACCCAGGACAGCTTTTGACCCATCTGTGGTTCTCCATAGCCTCCTTCTCCCCTCCCCTGCCTCTATTTCCCCCAGTTCCATCCCATTTTCTACTGCCTAATCACCAAGCTCCCCTGCAAATACAATGTAGCAGAATAAGTATCCTGCTACACATAGTTGAATGAGTGTCCTTGTAGTATGGTAGAGCATTGGGTATATGACCAGGAGTGCTATAGCTGGGTCTTGTAGAACTATTCCCAATTTTTCTGAGAATTTGCCAGATTTCCAATGTAGTTGTACAAGTTTGCACTTTCACCAGGAATAGAGCAGTGTTTCCCTTGCTTTGTATCCTTGCCAGCATGTGCTCTTTTGAGTTTTTGATCTTAGCCATTCTACTGTGTGTGTAAGATAGAATCTCAGAGTCATTGTGATTTGCATTTCTCTGATGATTAAGGACTTTGAACATTTCTCTTTTGTTTCTCAGCCACTAGAGGTCTCTCTGTTGAGAATTCTTTGTTTAGCCCTGGACCCTATTCTTTAATAAGGTATTTGAGTTGTTGGTGTCTAACTTCTTGGGCTGTTTATAAATTTTGGATATTAGGTTTGGTGAAAGATTTTTTTTCCTCATTCTGTAGTTTGGTCCCATTGACAGTGTTTTTTGCCCTACAGGAGCTTTTTAATTTCATGAGGTCCCTTTTGAAAATTGTTGATCTTAGTGTCTGAGCTGTTGGTGATCTCTTCAGGAAGTTGTCTCCTGTAGCAATTCGTTTAAAGCTATTTCCCATTTTCTCTTCTATTAGATTTAGTGTATTTAGTTTTATATTGAGGTCTTTGATTCACTTGGACTAGAGTTTTATGCAGGATGATAAATACGGATCTATTTGCATTCTTCTGCCTGTAGTTAGACCAGCACCATTTGTTGAAGACACTTTCTTTTTTATGTTGTATGGTTTTGCTTTCTTTGTCAAAAATGAAGTGTCTGTAGGTGTGTAGGTTTATTTCTGGGTTTTTAATTCTATTCCATTTATCAGCCTGTTTTTATGGAAATACCATGTGATTTTATTACTGTTGCTCTGTAGTACAGCTTGAAATCAGGGATAGTGATACTTCCAGAAGTTCTTTTATTGAATAAGATTGTTTTAGCTATCCTGGTTTTCTTTTTTGCATATGAATTTGAGAATCACTCTTTCAAGGTCAGTAAAAAATTGTGTTGGAATTTTGATGGGAATTTCATTAAATCTGTAGATTGCTTTTGGTAAAATGGCAATTTTTACTATGTTAATTCTATTGATCCATGAGCATGGGAAATCTTTCCATCTTTTGAGATCTTCTTCAATTTTTTCTTCAGAGACTTGAAGTTCTTGTCATACAGATCTTTCACTTGCTTGGTTAGAGTTACACCAAGATATTTTATATAGTGAAGGGTGTTGTTTTCTTTTTTTTTTTCATATCCTGTTTATCATTTGTATAAAGGAGGGCCACTGAGGGTTTTTAAAGTTAATTTTATATCCAGCCACTTTGTGGAAGGAGTATTAGTTGTAGGGAGTTCTCTGGTAGAATTCTGTGGTTCACTTATGTATACTATCATATACTTTAGTAGTGATGCCTTGACTTCTTTCTTTCCAATTTTAATTCCCTTGTTCTCCTTTGGCTGTCTTATCACTTTAAGTATTATGCTGATTGTAGTATTATATTGCTGTGTTTTGCCTTTATTGTGTTTAGGTATAGGCCTTGTATCCTCAATATCTCCAAGACTTTTATTATGAAGGGGTGTTGAATTTTGTCAGAAGATTTTCAGCATCTAATGAGATGATCATGTGTTTTTTCTCTCAGTTTGTTTTTTATGTGGATTACATTGATGGATTTTCATATGTTAAAACATTTCTGCATCCCTGGTATGAACCTTACTTTATCCTGGTGGATGATGCTTTTGATGTCTTCCTAAATTAGGTTTGTGAGTATTTTTGCATCAATGTTCATAAGAGAAATCCGTCTGAAGTTCTCTTATTGAATTTTTATGTTGTTTAGTTATGACTTATACTAGGTATGAGAGTCATGGTTACTGTGGCCTTATAGAATGAGTTTGGCAATGTTCCTTCTGTTTCTATTTTGTGGAATAGTTTTAGGAATATTGACATTATCTCTTCTTTGAAGGTAAGGTAGAATTAAGTGCTGAAACCATCTGGCCATGGGCCTTTTTTGGGGGATGGGACTTTAAATGACTCCTTCTGTTTCCTTAGGGATTACAGGATTATTTAAATAGTTCACCTGATCTTTATTTAACTTTGGTAAGTGTAATTAATCAAGAAAATCATCCCTTTCATTTAGATTATCCAGTTTTGTGGTATAAATGATTTTGAAGTAAAACCTAGTGATTCCTTGGATTTCCTTGGTGTCTGTCTTATATCCCCCTTTTCATTTCTGATTTTGTTAATTTGGATCTCTGTCTCTTAGTTAGTTTGGCTAAAGGCTTGTGTATCTTGTTGATTTTCTCAAATAATGATCTCTTGATTTCATTGATTCTTTATATTGTTCTCTTTGTTTCTAATTGATTGATTTTGGCTTTGAGTTTGATTATTTTCTGTCCTCTACTCTTGAATGTGTTTGCTTCTTTTTGTTCTAGAGCTTTCAGGTGTGCTTTTAAATAGCTAGTATAATATCTTTCCAATTTCTCTATGGAGGCACTTAGTGCTATGAACTTTCCTCTTAGCACTGCTTTCATTGTGTCCCAGAAGTTAGGTATTTTGTACCTTCATTTTCAATGAATCTAGAAAGTCTTTAGTTTCTTTCTTTATTTCTTTCCTGACCCAGTGGCCATTGAGTGGAGTGTTGTTCAGTTTCTATGGGTTCGTAGACTTTCTGTTGTTTCTGTTGTTGTTGAAGTCCAGTTTTCATTCATGGTGGTCTGATAAGATACAATTTTCTTTTATCTGTTGAGGCTTGTAGCGCACCTCTACTGGCAGTGCCCCAGGTGGACCTAGGAGGGCAGGGATCACATGCACACAGTTTACGTTTGGTGGGTACCGTGTTGTTGAAACATAGCCCAAGATGAGAACAACAAGCTTTTCCTTGACACATGAGCCACAGAAATCACATTGGTGCAAACAAGATAAGGCAGGGAACCCAAGAAGAATGTCAGCTTCCTGCTGTGAGGAAACAGGTATAGCCCTGTATTTATTTTGAGTCTTTCTACTTTTAATTTAAACATTATTTCCTCAAATAAAATAATATAATTCTTCTTGTAATGATTTTCTATATATTACACAAAGAATACCTAATGTATTCATGAAAGAAAAAAATAGCCTTCTCTATTCTATGCACAGGGCCTTTTATTTATCATGTATTTTAGAATGTTGGTCTTAATTAAATTAAGCAATTCAAACAAAGCAAAGTTTGTTTTGTGGAAATTGGGAACAGGATCATTTTAAGATTGTATTGTGGGCTAGGCATATTGAGAAAAAAGTTTCAGAACACATAAGTGATGCTGTCAGTGGGTCAGCAGCCTTGGTCCACTTCCTCAGAAGACTGTTCTGCAAATCAGTCCCAGCGGTTTTCAGGCTTCCACCTGGACTCACAGCCATTCACTGTGTGTTTCCACCTCACTCAGACTCCTTTCAGTCACACCCTAAACCCCCCTGAGTGTGCCTTAGCCCATAAACCCAGTGCTACTTGCACCCAAAATATCCCTTTTTCCTTGCTCAGATTAACCTTTTATGTCTCTTGTTCTGGCTGACTTGGCTTTCTGATTCAAGTGTAAGAAAGTGAAACATTTGGGCTTGATGGTAATAAAGTTGTGGTGTTTCTCTCTCCACCCATTGTCTGCACAGAGTGGCTTTATCTGAAGCTCATTGTCTATGTTCCATAAGAGAACCCAGGGCCCAGCTGCGGGGCTAGACCAGCTGCTGGATGTCAGGGGCTGCCCCTGTCTCTCCCTCTCTCCTGAGACTGAGGGGAGAAAGCAGTCATTCACTTTCAGGTTTCAGGCTTTACAAGCCTTTTTGCAATCAGGGAGTTGTAGTTGGAACTAGGCTGGTGTGACCTTCTCCTTAGAAAAGCTAGCAGAGGCCATGCTCAGCAATCAATGGGAAGACTCCAGCAAGCAAGGTCAGCTGACGTAAGACGAGCTATGCAGGGGAGGAGGATGTGAATAATTCTTTTCTTCTTAAGCTTACTTGTATTTTTTTTTAATTTTACAATGAAATTATGTTATTTGAGTTATAAGAAAATAACACAAGTTTTTTTCTATCCCCAAATTACAACTATGTGTTTCACCTTTTGAAGAGGGAGGGGAACATCTGCTGAGCAGGTAAACTAAGTTATTTTTCAAGAATGGAAGACAAATGCAGAGTGCCCTTGTCTCTCCCATATGAGGACTCTCCTGACTTTTAATATGGTCTGCTCTGTTATATCCTAAGTATCCGCCGAATGTTCATTTCCTCTACCTGGGAGCTTTTGGAAAGAGGAATATGCTTTAATTTGTTTTCTTTAACACTTAATAAGCTTGACTTAACACATGTACTTAATAAATGATGAAGAATCAACTTAAAGGATTTACTGTTGAAAACTCACTGCCTCTCCTTTTCCCTTCGAACACGAAACAGTCGTCCTTAAACTGATGTTGATTGTAAAATGTAGGTCTTGTCATATTGAACTCTGTAAATTAGGACTGGGAAGATGGCTTAGTCAGAACTGTGCCTGCCATGCAAGCATGCAGACCTAAGTTCAGATCTCCAGCACTCACATAACAGGCTAGGCATGGCGTGCACTTTCAGCTCCAGTGCTAGGGTGGCATAGGACGAGAGAGGAAATCTGCAGAGTTAGTTTGCCCTCTAGTCTAGCTGATTCACTGAGCTTCAAGATTAGTGACAGCCCCATCTCAAAGAGATCTAGCATTGGCTTCTGGCCAATATACCCATGTATACACATGTGCATGCATACCCACATGCTCACATGCATGTATCTCTCACACGCACGCATGCACACACGCATGCACACACACACATTCACCATACACACAAATAGATAAATGTGTATGTAAATAAATAAAACTGAGACTCTGAAAATTATTCACAGATTTCCATTTTGACTCTAATAGGTCACACATTGGTATTTTTAAATCATCTTATATTCTGAGGTTCTAGAAGTAGCAATAAACAATTCACAGATGGGTTCTTCTGACAGTCACGGTGCAGACAGTGGGCAAGAGTGTCCTCTTCGCCATGCTGGAGTTACTGCTGTTTGAGATGGGGTGGAACATGGCGGCTGCATATTCACAATTGATTTAAAGTGGAAGATGCTTATGTTCATTCATTTGTAATTAAAAAAACAAATAACAAAAAATCCCCAAAATCATCTAATGGTCCTTTCCAAGGATTACTGAAAGCTCGCTCACTGTGGGTGCCAGCCTCTTTGCTAGCATAGGTCATGAGGATGTCAATGAGCAGAGCTCAGCTGGGTAGGAGTTGGGAGAAAGGGAGACTACAGTTTTACAAGGCGTGGCACCAGATCAGGTAGGTCTCACTTAGGAGGTGATGCTTTAGCAAAATCCAAGGAAGAGCAAAGGAATTAGCATGTGCCTCTCCAAGAGACCGCCCAACATGCCAGTAAAACTTTAAAGACAGAAATGGTGGTGAAGTACTGCTTACAGTGATCAAAGTAACTAAGCATATTCAGAATGGGACGAAAACTTGGGAGGAAGTGGAAGAGACTCATCCTCCACAAGAATTATTATTAGACAAACTAGAGAGATGGAATCAAAATATATTCTGAATCACATAAAATTAGTACCAACTACATAGCCTAGGCTATCCTCGTTTGCCCAATTCCTCTGTGTCCACTGCACAAGTGTTGTGATTACAGTTTTATGCCTCTACATCTAGTTCCATGAATATTTTTGATTTAAAAAAATACACTTTGAAAATTCACATGAATTACATACACCTCAACAAAAATGATCATCATGGCCAACATTCACTGGGAGCATAGGAAATTCTTACTCTTCAGAGGCTTATCCAAGTGCCCAGTGTGATGCTGATGTGAGTAGGGCTGACACTGGACTAGTGGTGCACACAGGGCACTGCCAAGGGTGGATCGGGTAGAATAAGTGTGTGCGTGTGTACACTGTCTCCGACCTTCTCAGCATGTCTTCCTCACAACACACATTAGCTATTTGGCCAGGCCAGATGGCACACTTAGCCTGACAGCAGCCGTGCCCCACACTGCCCCCACAGGTGCACAGCATTTACAAACCATGCTGGTATCCTCTGCTGTTGGGTTAAAGGTGGTGGATAAAGCTGAATGTGTTTTGTACCGGAAGGAATGGCTCAGGTGTACAGCTGATACAGACAAACTCAAGCAATTTTGTTTTCCAGCACTCTCATGTCTGGGTAGTAGACTCATGGTGGACTGGGTGGACATGCTTTCCTGAGCACTGGGTTATGGTCATAGGCTCTATTGTGTCATCAGATCAGATGTCAAATTCTTTAATTTTTAAATCATTTGTCTTAAGGATGGTGAAAACTGCAAGGTAGAAGGGAGGTAAAAGTTGAATAATCAAACCCATAAAGTAAACCAGGTATTTAAATTAGACGTTTCTCCAAAACTTTCAATGTGCCTGCAGGGTGGGATGCATCTCAATGGTAGAGCTAATAATAATGGTGCTAATAATACATGAGGCCTTGGGTCAATTCCTGCAATGCAGTCAGTCAGCGATATTTTAAATATCATTGTAAGTCATATCTACCAGTTTTTCTCTTGGCTATTCCCTTGTTATTCAATAGCTTAAATTAATAAATAATTTAAAAATAACCTACAATGCAAAGTCTTCATTAAAGCATTCTCCTTTCACAGTGTTAGTCAGAGTTATGTTTTGCCGACTTTCACTGTTGGAAGGGGAACTGATTCACTTGAATGTTCCCAGTGTTAAAGATTTGCTTGTCAAAGACATTCATTTCCCCATGGCTGTTTTGTGGCTTGAATTTCACCTTAGCAGCTACAACTCGTGTTCCTGGCATCCCCAGGCTTGTGATTTACAACAGAGAGAGCTGGGTAAGAGGCTGGGGAAGCTATCCAGGAGCCCCAGTCTTCAGTGTCTGAAAAAGTACCCTACCCTGTAAAGGAGAGAACTGGGGCATCCTGGCTCTGACAGACACAGTGTCCCTGAGTGATCCAAGACTGCCAAGATTAAGAGGAATGACAAAGTCACCTCATATGGCCACTGTAAAACTTCCTGCTAGTGTCCCTGGGTGGGTTGGGCTGCTTTTTAAGACTCCCAAAAAAGGGTGTTTTAGATTGATGCTGGTTTTTCCAAGGTGATTGAACAAGGGTGTAAACAGCCTTCTTTTCCATTCTGGGGGCTGTATACATTCCCACTTGACAGCTTTATCTGGTCTAATGTCAAAATACCAAGATTTATGCTTGAAATGAACTTGACACTGGCTGCCTCTGAATGCCCGTAGAGCCTGCTTTCTACTCAAACTGCTATATAGTGTGCTGTATTCCCTCATATTTTAAAGGACAGAACCTAGATTTGAGTGTATGTAATTACTTGGGAGTGAAATTGCTGTCAGCATACATCAATCATGTTTTCATTTTTTTCTTGTGAAATATTATTTCACACAACTTGTTAATTCATTCTTATTTTGATGTATATATGAAAATATACTTGTGTCATGTTACAAATTAATATAGGTTTTCATAAGTTTTTAAGAATTGAAATGCATTCCTATTAGCATTTATTGTGCTCTGTCATCAGTAGGCATATGTGGTACTGTACCAGACCCCATGGGAGTTGTGTGGCAATATGAGGCTGATTCTCTATTCTCAGTTTGTAGTATATAGATGCTAGTCCAAAATAAAATCATATATATAGTCAGTGGAGAGTTATCATGACATGTCCTTTGAGGCCCTTGCTCAACTGTTTTCCTCTCTGTCTCATAGTTTCAGCATCTTACTTTTTAGAACTGCCCACCACCAGCAGTATTTACGCTGCTGAAGCCACCACTCTTTGGGGCAGGAATTTCAACTTTGTGTGTGTTTCTCTGACTGTTTTTTACCTCACACTGCAGCTTCTTGAAAGAGCATCATGTGTCCTCAGGCTGTACTCCCAACCCTGCTGCCTGGCTTCCCATGCCGGTGCCACAGGAACTGACATCTGCAAGGGCACCAATAGCCTAAAGGAACCCAGCCAGGCCAGTGCTCTGCTAGACTTGCCTCTGCTTGGATTCTTTATGACGCCTCTGCCTCACAGTGTTCATGCTGGGGCTTCAGGGTATTCCATTCCTCAGCTGCTTATCTCACTCATGTGACCTTACACCTCTGAAATCCACACTGGGTATGATGTCACATCTATGGTTTTCATCTGTGGAACTCTGTCTATTTGTTCTGCGCAGACCCAGAGCCAATACCACAATATGGTTGAGATCATGTGTGGATCTCTGCACTGAGAACATGGACTGTGGCTCTCACTCTGTGTGAACTTCTGTCCTCAAACTGTGTGACTATGAAACTTTTCTGTGTCTCAGTGCCCTTGTCAGTTAAATGGGAAGAATTGCAGTACTTGCCTTCCATGTCATCCCATTATTCCTAAGGAGTATTGTGAAGGGATTAAATGCCACAGAGGTCTGCATGTCATAATGGCTGGCACCTTAGTGAGTGTTAGTTATCATTCTTAGTTATCAGCATGTTTTAGTCACTTTTTTCATTACTGTGACATCGTAACTGTTGGAACAAGCCTAACGAAGGATGTGCTTAGTTTGGTCACAGTTTGGCATTGCAGACCATCACGGTGGGGAAAGGGCAGGGACATGGATATGAAACAGCTGCTCATGCTACATTCGCAGTCACGAAGCAGAGAGAGATGAATACCCAGCATCCAGATCACTTTTTCATTTTTCTATTGTCTAGGGACCCCATCCCAAAACATGGTGCCACCCATACTAAGGTTAGGTCTTCCCATTTAAATTAACCCAGTTTACAGGCTTCTTCACATCAATGCCGAGAAGGATCCATGGATCCTAAATCTCATCAAGTTGATAGTCACGATTAACCATCATGGAGGATTTTCATTGAGGAGCCATTTTAGTACCTTTAACTAACTCAGTTCTAACCTGGGCGTTTTCTTTCCTTGGCTCCACCTCTTTTCTTGCAGTTCTGTGTTTTAGTAATCAGCCCAAACACTAAGCAGATGCCCGGGGAACATCCTCTGCTCATTTCTGTCTTCCATGCTTACACCAGTGTGTTGAAGATCAACTTGCTTAATCTTCTTAGTATTCCTTGAAGCACTTGTCATTTTCCATAACCACTGCCACTTTTGACACAATCAGTCCATCCGTTCATTTATCCCTTGACACAAACTGCATTTGAAATCATGTGACCTTAGCTCCCCAGTGTAGTCTGGCTTTCAAGGCCCTCTTCAGACTGACCCTGCTCCTCTCCCCCTCTACTCTTCCTCCTGCCTCCCTCTTCCTGCATGCCCCTTCCTCTTCTACTTCCTCTCATTCTTCTTGTCTTACTCCTGGTTGCTCCAACCTCAAAATGTTATTTAAATTGTAATCTCAGATTCTGGGCTTCCAGTTAACTTAATAATTTTTTTGGAATTCACGAAGTTCTAGAATTTTTAAATTAAAAAACATTGTTTTAAGATAATCTACCCACAACTCTATATTATTTTATATTCTTTTTCACTCAAAATTGTTATTCATGGCATGGCTAATTTTTTAAAAAAATATATGACTATTTCTCCAAAAATATGTGTGCATGAGCCCAGTAGGACAATGTGTCACAAGGTTTAGTCACGAAGGTCCTGTTATTGATAGCTCATAAAAGAATCAGTCTTACCTGAAAGAGTTCTCTAAGTCATAAAGATATATTTTGTTCTGATCCTACTCAATTTATTTTAGGATAGGAAAGATGATAAGCTGCTGAAAACACAAATCAAATTGAAGTGGGGAATGAGAAGGAGGAAAGAGAAAAATAATTGCTAATACTGTGGGCTTCTGTGGATAATTTAGCTGCTTTAAATATTAAGTAATCTTTTATGTTGATCATAACTATTTCCTGAATATAGGGAGAACTATTTTCATTCCAAATTTATAACATTTTTGGAAGTTTAATTATCATACTTGAAGGTCAAATGGTGCTTTATTGCAGTAAAATACAAAAAGTAATAAAGAAATTATTCCTGGGGAGATGAAAGTCTCGGTTCATAGCTCATTAAATACTAACTTCACAGACCATGTCTAATTTGTCATATTTAGCTTTAGAAATTTAATACATTAGAATTTCAAATTAGGTGTAAGGATACATGAGACAAAACTACCTAGGGCCTTTGAATTCCAAAATGATTTAGGAGGTAAAGTTCTGATAGCCTAATGCCTGATGTGCATGAGAGAGAGAGAGAGAGAGAGAGAGAGAGAGAGAGAGAGA
>JANHMN010000031.1:217172-279188 GCA_030674055.1 Rhabdomys pumilio | reverse complement strand
GAGAGAGAGAGAGAGAGAGAGAGAGAGAGAGAGAGAGAGATTGCTTACCTGATTCAAAGATGGTGCTAAGCACCCAGTGATATCAACAGTCAGCTCAACTTCAGAATCAACAGTCATCTCAACTTCAGACAGACATCTCCTTTCTTCTCAATGTATTGAAGTCTTCATTGTACTGAATATTCCGCTCAATAAATGGGCTGAAATTTATTAGTGCTTTGAAGATGCATGCTGACTTAAAAGCTTTCTTTTAAAATAAACCTCTGAAGAGTAACACAGTCCTCGAAATAGCATTAAGTATAACTTTGTTTTCCTAGCATGCCTAGGCTCCTGTGACTGTGTGGGATTCTGGCAGGCCCAAGCTTTAAAAGAGTATGAACAGATTTCAAGTTTTGATTTCTGCTGCATTGAGTAACTTAGATTCTGTGCCCACTTTTTGAGTAGCAGTGATTCCCCAATAGATTCCCAGTACAGAGCTCCCTCCTAACTCTAATTCAGCCTCGTCCAGTGGAAATATAATGTGAGCCTTATGTAATTTTAAATCCTACAGTGCCCACATGTAAGAAACAAAAGTAAGATAGTTAATATGTCTACTTAACACAGATTATATAAAATATTAAACATTTCAATATAATATAGACACTATAAAATGATTAGTAAGACATTTAACAGTATTTTTTCTTGAGCTAAGACTTGAAAATTTGATATACATTTTATATGTGAAGTGCATTTAAGTATTAGAATATCTTGCTTATTTAAGATTTTATAAATTTTCAGTTAAAAGTAGCATCACAGCCCTGCCTGACCTAAAATTCTCTAAGTTCTTCAAAAACAGGACTGAATGTTGCAAAGGCCCATTTTCCTTTATATTGACATAGTGACAAAATTTGTTCATGTTTCCTTTTTTAAGAAAGTTGATCTCAAGTTGAAGCAAAGCATGTGTGTATTTCAAAACTATGTACAAATGTTTTTTTTTTTTCAATTTTTAGCAACCTAGTATTGTTAATATGTAACTAACAGGGATAGTACGTGAGCTGAAAAACAATGTTTAACAGGAAGAAGCTAGGAGATTTTCTAAGGTTTTGTGACAATTTAGCTAACACTAAAAGTACAAGTTAAAATTTAACATTGATTCAGATAAGGAAATCTGTACAGTCTATGTTTCTAGTTCATTTTATTTCTGTGCGTGTGTATACATGTGTGTGTGTGTGTGTGTGTGTGTGGTATATACATGTATGTGGAAGCCAGAGGCTAGCAGCAGCTGCCTGGCTTTATTACTTGTCTCCTTATTTTTAAGATACAGTCTCTCACTGAAGTTGGGACTCACTGGTTCAGTTGCACTGTCTATGCAGTACCCTGGACCTGCCCGTCTTCCTCCTCCTTTGCTGGGGTTTCAGGTGTGCACCACCACGTTGGGCTTTTGATATGGCTTCTGGGGAGCCTTACTCAGAGCCTCTTTCTTGTTCAGCAAGCACCTTAACCACTGAGCTATCTTCCTAAGCCGATATATTTCTGGGTCTGAAGTTTTTAAAGTCAAGCCTGGTATCATAACAGATAACTGTAATCCCAATATTTGAAACTTGAGGCAGGGAGATTGCTATACATTTGAGGGCAGATGAACTATGCAGTGAACTCCACGCACATTGAACTGTAGACTGATGAGACCCTGCCTCCAGAACACCAAAAACCAATTCAGTTTCAACCCCGATATGATATTCCTGCTCCCTGGAGACTTTCTGCTCAGTCTGTGCAGATACGGTGTGACACAGGAGAACAGGCATCAGTGAGCCACAGTCTGTCTTTGATTCTTGAATATTTGGCAGATATTACTTTTGTTTGAAGAAAACATTCATAGTTAAAACTTCAGTGAACCGTTGTTGTAGAACCTTAGCAACTTAACCAAACAAAACACAAAACCTTGAAATATATTCTTATATTTTGTAAGAGTTTCACAAATGACTTTAATAAATTAAAACCTGGCACTTGCCATAGAATCTACCTTTTAAAAATCCACAGAGATATCTTCAGTATGCATTATATGTTACTCTGGAGCAATAAGACACACCAGTCTTATTTTAAAATGCCGTTAATTCTGAATTATTAGTCTGGCATAACTGAGCTACTGCCCATTGTGGGAGAAATTGATTTTTATATCTAGTCAAAATTCTTCTTTGAAAGTTAAAAAAGAGTTTTGAGTATGTGTCATGAAATCTTACATTTAGGTAGTGAATTGACATTCCCTCAAACTTGGAAATCATTGTGGGACAGGGAAGAAGTGACTTTCAGCAGTGAGCTGGGCAGATCCTGTCTGTCCATGCTAGTTATTGTGCTTCCATTGCATGCACGTTTGAACATGCCATCTCCTTCATCCTTCACTCATAAGTGTTCAGAAGATCATTGTATACTTAGGACTAATCCCACAAATGTCCTTAGCTTCCACTGTCATAACCTTGTGTGCCCAAGTGTTTCATCTCCCTGCCTTTCTCTGACATTTTCATCAAATCATGCTGCACCTGAGGTCTTCCATAGGCCATCTTCTTCCCTCCTTTATGTCTGTTTGTCTTTCTATGCTAGTATTGAAAAATCAGCAGGGAAAGTGTCTTCTCTAAAACCCTCTCCAGATACTCCTCATTTCCTAGTCAGCCTGTCTTAGAGTCCCCCTCTTCTCCCCCAGCCTCACCCCAGCACCCTCTGAACACAGTACACTCTGTCACAGCCATTGCCCCTGACAGTGACCACTTTTAGGGGTGGGAACACATGATGGGCTTTTGTTTCCATTACCTGAATGGCCAAAACAGCTAATTTGAAGAGATGGGCTCTCAGAAAGAGCTCAGCATAGCCATTAACTGTTACGCTTTATCTTGAGAGCTTACAGGACACTGCCAGTAAAATGAGGAGCTTTATTCATTGTAGGAGAAACAATAACTTTTAAATATAATGAACAGTGAGTTGGCAATCTTATTTTAGGATGTTTGTTAGCATTTTCCCCCTTAATCCTACAGAGTAAAAAGGCCCTATCTGTGTGAGTTATCTCCTGTGAACTAAATTTCACAGCTGCGTTTGGGATTACTGGTCACTGGATTTTGCTTTTGTCACCAATTAGTCATTCTCTCTTCTTTTGTTCCAGCTCCCACAGAGGCCACTGCTTACTCACACCTCGGTAAGTGTGTAAGACTCTGATGCCATTAGCTTCTACTTGGTCACCTGCCCAGCCCAGCCCACCCCTTCTCTGGCCATGTGAGCACATGCTGTAGAGGGGAAACTCTTCATGGTCTTGGTCTCTGACCTTTACTGAACTCAGGTCCAGTCTGTGCTGGAGCAGAGAGCCTCAGGGGAAGCTCCTGCCTGCCCCACAGGAGTTCTATATGTCAGTGCCCTTACCCTTAGAAGCCTGTTTAGTGTCACCTCATGGCTGAGCATCCAAAGGCAGAGTTTCCCCTGCCCTTCATATCAGAGTGCAGAGGCAGAAGCCATTGGTGTGGATAACTTGTGTCAATTTAAATTTAAGATTTCTGCTCAGGTCCTTAGGTTGAAAAGAGAGACCACTCAATTATTTCTTCTAACATTAAATGGAAGCTGTTAAGTGATTCTTTGCTTTAAAAAAAATCTATGATTTACCATCAGTACTGTGTGCTCTGTGATCCCAACTATTTAAAGGGTTATGGGATGGTTTAAAGCTCAGAGTCTGGAACCAAGCTGCCTATGTTAATATCATCTCCACCACTTGGCTGCATGTTATGACACTGATCAAGGAACCTGTCTGTACCCACATGTAAAATAGAATCAGTAACAGTACCTACCTCCCTGGGTTGGCATACAGATCAAGAGGAATTTCAAACTACATAATAAAAGGTATGTTATTGTCTCGTGATAAATACAAAATGTGTTTATCCACTGAAGGGAGGTTGTCTCTACAGGACAAGGAACCATTAAGAGTTAAATTTACCATGTTGTGTAGAAAAGACTTATTTTAAAAACCATTTTCCTAACTTCTGCAATTTAATAAAAGCGAAAAGAGTCATCTTGGCCTGCGCGTCTTTCCCAGTGTCTCTTACTATGCAGCCTCAGATAGGTCCATTATTTGTCTCTTGGGCTTTTCCTTTCAACCTACAAACCCAATTAATTTATTTTTCTCTTTGGAAAAATCTGCCTTGAGAAGCTTTTGCTTTTATGTAATGCTACAGCTTGGGGCTCCTCTTGGCAGATGAACATAACTGCTTAGAAGCATGCCTTCTGGCAGCCACAACAGGCTGGTGACCACAGTGGTGTAGCAGAGTCTTGGCCAAGCTGCGACCTGAGAGAGCTGTACCCCGCAGGCTCGTCAGACAGCACATCCAAGTGCTTGGAGGAATCATTAAATCACACCCATGCTCGAAGTCTATCACTACATTTTCTCCAGTGTATAGCCAGTCTCTCTCCCCATTCTCATGCCTCAGGCTTTGGGGAGGAACAGCCAGCATTCCTAAGTGCATGCTGATTCACTGGTTCTGTGGTTCATTATATACTTGCCTGCTGGCATACCTACTATTCAGGGGTTGCGGACTACCATAGGTGGGATGTCACCAAAGAGAATTTGAAATCATCTTCCCTGATATTTGGAAGAGATTTTAATTACCCAGTGAGTTCAGCGAGTTGTGTGACTGAGCCCCTATAAGCAGAAAATATCAACTTTGAAAACTACAAAAATTGTTAAGGGTCTCTGTTAGTCAAGTGACATGATTTTAATTTTTTAAAACTGATTAGAACAAACAAAATTGTAAGGAAAAGAGCCAGAGGATTCATGTTATTCAAAACATCCAGGACAAGCCTCAAAAAAAAATGAGAATGGTTAAAATAGTAATTAATTTCTCCTTTTATACATTGAACACACTTACATTGAAGCTGGCCATGATAATTTTTGTGTCTTTCTGCCGACCCTCTTTTCAGAGTAAATAAGCATTCTACAGCACATGAAGGTATTCTTTGGCATCTCCAAAAGACTAATGGTTAAAAACAGGTGTTGAATACAGCTGCATGGTAGTGGGACTGTATTTACCACTATGGCTGCCATCCTAGCAACCCCTGATACAGTCAACTTTAAGTTGACTCTATAGTTAGACATATAGATTAGTTAAACATATAGAGAATATTTTTCCATGCAATTTTTATGGGAAACAAGGTAGCAACTAGGACATACTAGATGAATAGTGAGAGAATGTGGGGAGTTCTAAAAATCAACCAGGGCAACAGGGTCTACAGGAAGCACAAGAGAAAATGGGTCAGAAGAATATATGGTCATTTTTTTGGCTGCTACAGTAAGAGCCATTGTTCCATGCCTTAGTGAGCAGAGGCATGTTTTTCTGGGCTTTGTCTCTGTAGACATGGATAAATATGGGTCAGGAATAAGTAGCAAGCTCTGTGTGACCTCTCTTCTTTGCCCTTCCTGCTTTTGACCATTCAGTGGTTTCCCTTTTGGGGGTTCTAGATTACAGACTTCAAGAAGTCTAAACAGCAAAGCCTTTGCCCTCAGTGTTAACAGTCAGAGCAGTTGCAATCAAACACTTATTTTAAAGTCAGTTCTCATTTAAAATACGAGTGTCCTTCATAGATGCAGCATGTTGACACTTGTAGCTAAATCCCCCTCTGTAGTGTAATTCTTCTCTGAATACTTCCTTTCTCTCTTAGCTGAAATACACAGTGACAGTGTGATTCTACGAGATGATTTTGACTCCTACCACCAACTGGAATTGAACCCCAATATATGGTAAGTTACAAGAATGTGTTGAAGTTTGAGTTGTCAATGATGCTGACTTTAATGAAAAGTTTTTCTCCCTGGAGGGTCAGTTCCTGAACAGTTCTTTAAGTACTTATGTATTGGTGGGGATGGTTAACTATGGAATTCACTTGTATAGTCAACTGCTCTTGAGTACTAATGCAGTGGTGAGAATGGCTAACTGCCAATGGGCTACACTTGTATACCAGAAGCAGTGCTTGCTTTGTTTCTTCCTTAAAATCAAATGTCAGCGTTCTTCAAATTCCTGAATGTGTTTAGACATATTTTAGTTTTATAAGATTTCCATATGTTATTCTAGTTTACTTTGTTGTTACTGTGATAAACACCAAGATCAAAAGCAACTGAAAGAAGAAAGGGTTTATTTAAGCTTACATTCCCAGGCTCATCACAGAGGGAACTCGGGGCAGGAGTCCGGAGGCAAGATCTGAAACAGAGACCATGGAAAAACACTGCTTTCAGTCTTGCTTCCAGGTTCATGTTCAGCAGATATATATATATATATATATATATATATATATATATATATACATACATACACCTAGGGATGGTACTGCCAACACTGGGCTGCCTAAGGATGATCCTGCCAACAACAGTGGGCTAGACTCTTGTATACCAATTAGTAATCAAAAATGCCTCATAGATCAATCTAATGGAGGTTCTTCAACTAAGGTTCTCTCTTTCCAGCTGTGTCAAACTGACAAGATTAGCCATCACATATCTAAAATCATCATGCTACAATGTATCTAATAGTTAGTGGTAAGTGGAAAGCGGAAATGTCTTATCCAAAGTGACAGATGACTTTCATTGTAACTTGAAATAGTTTCTCATATAAGCTTGACTTCATTATTTGCACTACAGGCATTCTTTAGAAAGCTTTTAAGTATAAATTTCATGGGATTTTGAGGACAAAGAAATAAACTTAGGTCAGAAACTTTTGTGTCTAGTTTGATATCTAAACTTGTCGGCAGTGTGTTACATTTTTGCTGACCTTAGAATAGGTCTGTCAGTCCACAGTTATTTGGAAGAGTATGTGAATTTTGGGCTTTATTTAATATGGCATATGATTGAATAGATAAAAAAAGAGTAACTAAAAAATACTAAACTTTGAACCTGAAGTGAAAACCCAAGTAATACTCAAGGTTGGAAAGTGAATGGCAGTTACCTTGAATGTCACCAATGATATCACTTTGCCTTGTGTTTACCTTTCCTGTTTTAACAAATATTTTACACTCCAGTGACACAATCAGTTACCATGCCATACTCACACAAATAGTTAGCAGTAATTATTTAAGTGGAATTTCTTAAAGTTGCATTTCTCTCAGGTAGTTAATAATTCAGTAGTGGCTTAGAGGTCATACAAAAGTTTGAAATCTTGGACAAAAATTCTTAAATGTAATAGAGTGGACCCAGAAGAGGAACAATGCCCCCAGCAGGATTCTCTTAAAGAAAAAGGCCTTCAGATTGAAAGTTGAAGATGACACATGGATTTCTGGAGCTTCAGTAGAGTGGAGGGTACTTTTATGTCTTCTAGATAGAAATATGAGCCCAAATAGTGTAAAACAGAATAAAATACTACTAACCCAGACAGACTCATAGTGCCTCCTCATTTACATATTATTTAAGAAGACAATGAATCAAATAGACTGTTATTCTCTGGGGGGAAAATCCAAATATAAATGTCTTGAAATAAATAGAAATTTTATTAAGAAATTTTATTAATAAAGGCAAAAATAAAACATTTTAAGTACCATGTTTGACCAAGAAAAGTTCTTGCTTTTCTTTTGATATTTATGCTTTTGTATATCATTAGTATAGATGTTAGCAGATGATTGTGTATTTCAAGGAAATCTTATTTCTGCCAAGTTAACTCAGTTTCTTCAGTTTTCTTGACAAATATAAAATGTGACTTTTATGTGATACAAAAATCTGGTTTTTTTTTAAATCAATGAAATGTGATTGATTTTACTTCAACCATTTTCATGATTGATTGGGTATGATCTTTCCTGGCCAAGATTATGGATTTTATGTCACTTTTATTTAAGCTATGATTTTTCTACTCTTTTTGACACCTCTCCCTTTTTAGCCTTTTAGAACCATGTGCTTCTACTATATGCGCTTTTAAATGAGCTTGCTTCTCCTTGATGACCACAACCCTTCTCGCCTCATCCATCCATCCATCCATCCATCCATCCATCCATCCATCCATTCATTTCTTCCCTTCTTTTTCCTTTACTTCCTTCCTTCTTTTCTTTCTTTCTTAAAAACGAAACAAAACAAAACAAAACAAAACAAAACAAAACAAAACAATCATAGATGATGGCAGTGCTATTTGAGAAGACATCGAGAAATCAAGCTAGAAATGCTACAGTCTCTGCTATCGGGCCAGTCTGGTTTAACTTCTGAGCACACAGTTTGCTCACTGAGCACCCTGGGAAATCTAAAGAGCTCCCTTCTTTCCAGGACCTCCATTTCTTGCAGCAAAAAGTGAAGCATTGAGAAATAAGGCAGCATGACAGAGGCTGCTACGAAGGACAGGAGTTCATCAGAGTCCATTCCTCCCCCAGGCCATCTCTCTTCCTCTTTCCTTTCTTTCTGCCTTCCTCCTTTCTTTCTTCTTACCTCTCCCCTCATCTTGTTTTTTTCTTGCTATTCTTCCTCTCAGCCATCTGCCATATTCTCTCCCTCCCACATCCCTTTTCTCCTTTCTGTGAAGGTATTTATACAATGGACTGTGTTTCTTCTAAACTCTGACATGAGTCTTAAAAATAATCTTAATCCATTTACTGGAGTCTTTCAATCTTATTTATCACATTTACATGAAAAACAAACATCAAATTAAACCTATCTGCATTGTGTTCTCTATGAATGAATGGAAACAGAATAGTAACAGAATCACAGGAAGGACAAAGAGCATCCATCATCAGGGCTGGGAGCCCTTAAATATAAGTTCTATAAACTCAGAACTCATACCCAGTAGAAGCAGATTTTCTAGTTTAGTAGTGTGTGTGAATGCATATATGCATATGTGTTTGTGCACATGTGTATACATGTAATGAGAGTGTACATGTGTATAGAGGTCAGGACAACCATGAGTGTTGGTCCTGGCTTCCCACCTTGGGTCTCTTTGTTATTCTCTGAGGAGTGTATCAGAGTATGTAGCATGTGAGCTTCAGCAGGTTCTCCTGGTTCCTCATATCTTGATGTAGGAGCATTAGGATTGCAGCTGTACACCACTGTGGATTTGAATTCAGGTCCTCATGCTTGTTTCACAAGTGCTTTATCCACTGAGCCATCTCTCTAGTGCCCACAGTCTAATATTTTTAAGAAAATGACAAAGTCTCACCTTGCTTTGAAGCCTTCTGGATAGTTTTCACTCTCCTGAAATCTGTTTTCTTGGCACATATATGTCTCAGATGAGACCCTTGTCCTTTGTAATATCTTTGAGTCTCTTTATGTCACAAAAATAAAAGCCTGCTGGAAGCCTGGTTACAGCATGGAAGGATCATCTTGCCTGCCACCTCTGTCTCTGTGCCCATGCCACAGGACAGCAGAGAGGAGCCCAGTGCAGGACGTGGCACTTCACCAGCATCCCCACAGTGAAATACCTCACCAAATAACCTGCCTGAAAAGGAACGCATGGTACTTACGTGTGTCCCCCTACATTGTTCTAGAAGCTTCATGAGCATTGTTCTGTTCATAATTTCTATGGACAACCAAAAAAAAAATAATCAGAAATAAGCTACAGTTGTAGCTTTATTGCTTGTGTGGACAGTCAGTGGAGGAGAAATGCAGAAACCACAGTGTGGGCTGCTTCATCTTAGATCCATCGCTCGCCATTCACTTATTTTCTGTTAATTTCTCCTAATGTCCATTTTGACTCCACTTCATGCAGTTTTTACTGTCTTCTTTGTTGTCTTATTACAGATAATTACAAATAAGATAGAGTGAAAAGTAATATTCCTATTATGAACAAAGGGACAGGGCTGTGGCTCTCCCAGGTTTTTGATGGCCATGGTCTAGAATCAAGAAACTTGTTGTGCATGAATGTATTAGTGAGTGAACTTCATACTAAACAACAAAGATTTAGACTGATTTTAAAAGTGATCTTTTTATTCTGTGAGATCAATAAATAAAAGAAGATAAACAACAATAAGTCCTTTCCCTCTGTATATGGCTACTGACTATGGTAATAGTTTCTCTGTCCTAGAAATTATTTATACAAACACAGTGTAGTTATGAATCTCAGTCTCAAACTTAGATATTAGACAGGTAAAGCTTTCTGTATTATTGTGTAGACATCTATTTATCTCTTTGCCCATTAAGTCTTAATTCCATACAGTTCTTGTTTGGCCTCTCACATTTCTCTAGATTTTAGATAAGTGTCAGGAGTCATATTAGTAGAATGGCAGATGATAAATAGGGATGGCCCTCTGGTGCCCCACCATGTTTCTGTATGTGCCCACAAGTCCACTCTTTGGTGACTTCTGAGCAGTCACTGCTTCTATTCCTGCATAAGGGCTTAGAAACTCCCCTTACCAGGGAAAGGGAGGTGAGGGGTGTATCTCCCAGACACCTCCTACACTACAAGCAGCTGTTGTCCTGCCCCTAGGGTGCACTTTGTCCCATGGACCTTCTCACAGCCTTTTATCTCTCCCACCCACTTCTGGTTGTTTTTGTTTGAGAATTAACTTAGGAGTGAACACAACAAGCAGGCAGATTGAGGAGTTGGTCAGACTTGAGAAAGACTTAGTTTCTCTCTGCCTGGATGGTGGGCCACATGCAGGCCTACCTCTGAATGACAGCAATATCCTCAGCAATTTGCAAGTGTCACTGAACTCAGAGGTGGGAGGGAGGGAGAGAGAGAGAGAAAGAGAGAGAGAGAGAGAGAGAGAGAGAGAGAGAGAGAGAGAGAGAGGTGTGAGTGCTCAGTTTCCCATCAGCACATGTGCTCAGGACAACTGTGTAGCCACTGATAGAGGGATCGTTAATGCCTTCACCATGCACAAACAACCTTCTGAACCCCACCCCCACAAAAGGGTAGAAATTTCATATGATAAAATTTAAACTTAAAGCAAGATTAGAAACAGCAAACCTGAAAGGCTGTAGATTAGCTCAGAGGTCAAACATTTATTTAGCACACCCATGACTTTATATTTGAATCCCTGTATCTCCAGAAACAAGTGTTTCACATTGATACTTGTGGGGTTCTTTTATGAAACAAACTAATGTGACATCATTGTTATGAAGTAATAATGCTCTTGAGCAAATATATGTACGATAGATGTGCATATTTGTTAAAATAGAGCTATATGCATTTCAGCTATATAAATATATCCCAATTTAAAAACTCATAAAGGGTTGGAAGGACAGCTCAGCAGGTAACACTTATTACCACACAACCATAGTGACATGCATTTTATCCCCGGAAAATGTAGAGGTGGAAGAAGAGATAACTGTGTAGATTGTCTTCTGACCTCCATATGTGCACTGTGGCATGCACACACCTACACACAATATTCATGAATAAAACAATAGAAAGGAAAAAGAAGAGTAATATATAAAGTATATTTCTAGCTTACAGTGAAAGAGAAAGAATGAGGGGGAAAAGAGAAGCAAAAATAAATGAGTTCTTAAAAGTGATTAGGTTTAGTTAGAAGTGACTTTTCCTTCCAGGCAGTTGTAAAGACAACTGTTGCAAAACAATTGTAAAAACATTGTTTTGTCAATGTTATCCCTTTAAAGCTTGTTTTCTGAGGACTGCAGAAGGCATTGGGCTATATTACCCTGGCTGCTCTTGTGGGAAGTCCAGGGCTGCTACAGGATACAATGATAGATGGCAAGGCGAGAACAGCAGATGTTTCCCCTCCAGCATAGCAATAGACAATAATAACAGCAAAGTGTGTCCTGCAGCCCAGACAGGATCAGGAGCTGCTCCTCCAAAGATGCTTGTCTGCCGAGCATGTTGTGATGCCCACAGGGATGTGGGGCATCCAGAAAAAGAGAGGTTGTCTCAGACCCTGTCGTGTGGGAAGGCCTCTGTGAGCTAGGTACGATCCATAAAACCTCAGCACTTACAGCTAAACAATCAAAGACTCTGCTGCATCTGCTTAATTTGTTGAAACAAATTAAGATAAATCAGATAGAACAAAAGTGGTGATTTGATATTTTACAGTACTTTTTTACTGAGAAAATTGTCTGAATACAGAATATAAAACCACGAAGGTGTCGGAGTGAGGAGAGTCACCGTAGTAGAAGCTACATCACTGGACACTTTGCCAACACAGGGCAAGGCCAGGCACATGGTTTTGCCACATTGTGGTTCACCAATGTGTAGGAGGCCTCATCACTCCATAAACACAAAACAAGGGGTCTCTGCCATTCAGTGACCAGGTGTGAGAAGTACAAGTGGAGTTTCAAGTTAATCCATAAAAAAGCAAAAAAGAAATCAAGTGAAATTACCTTACTCAGGTTTGCCTAACAGAATTTGCTCAGTGTCCAGCAGTCCAGAGACAGTGAGGTCAGAGTACAGTGATGCTGGCAGGAGAGAATAAACACCACACAGCTTTTACAGACTAGGTGACTTGAAGGGATTGTAAAGGCAAGAAAAGGAAGAAAAATATATTCTATGTTGGCATACCATTGCCAGAACCTCTGCTGTATTTAACTATATTTTATCTTTGTACACTTTAGAACAGTATCTGATCTGATATGAGTCTTTTGCATGTTTTCTTGTTATTTCCTTCCTTCTGATTTCTTCCTATTGTCATCATATCATCTCCAATTTCTTTCATTAATAACCTTTTCCTTTTATTGCAAAAGTTATGGCTCTTCTTTTGCATTTAATACTTTCCTCTGATTATTTTTTTAACCATGATATAATTGCTCTAGGGACAGTCTTTCTCTACAATAAAAAGGTTAACCAGGAGGTATCCCACTAATACAATAAGGTATAAATCTGGAGGCTTATTACTTCCTTTTTTAATCTGTGTTTGAGATGACAGCAACAAGGGCTCACTCAGTGGAATTAAATGTCAAGTGCATCTCTGAAGCAAGTGAGAAAATATTTCTTCAAGCAGTACGGCGTCGACTTTGCCATAGTAGGAGATGAGAACACAGTGCACAGTAGTAAGATTTTCAGAGGGGTTATTTTTAACCTTTTTGTCACTGTACCTGTTAATGAAGAAGAGATCGGGTTTTTCAACTCCCTGGTGAAATCAGAAGACTTCTCTTGCCTTCCACGATGAGAAATAATGAGAAAGAATGAGCTATAAATGGAGATTGTCATTTTCACCTCTAAGGCAAGTTACCTCCTTAGAAAAAAAGGCATGCGATAACTGAAGGTGAGATTACTCTTACAGAATAACTGTTCCTCGCTGTTTTTCTCGGCAAGGACTCTTTTCTACATTTACAAAGAGAACTGAATGAATTTTTTTTTTGAAATTTACTTTTAAAAGCTTGATTTTTAATTTCTTCAGAATATTTACATAAATAACTCCCAAATGATTGGCTATACTCTCTTGAGTACAAAACCTTTGTTTCAAAATAAAGTTACATGTGGTGCACATGCATTCCTGTAATCCCAGCACTAGGGAGGCAGAGACAATAGGATTGCCATGAGCTCAAGGCCAGGCCAGCCTGAGCTACACAGTAAGTACTAGGTCCATGCAAGATATATAGCAAAGCCTTATATCAAAAGGAAGAAAAACAAATAAAAGACAAAATAAAATAAGGCCAGTGGTTGCAGTAGCTTGATGAGAAGAACCAGGTTGCATTGGGATCTCTGACTAGCTCAGAGATTGATCAGCAACAGCTGGCCTGTGGAATCTCACTTCCTCTGTGAAATCACTGTCAGCCTCTATCAGCACACAATGTAGACTACACTGGGGTAGACACATTATCTTTGCACCAAAGGATTATAATAATTTCCTTTTCTTTCACCAGTTTTTAAGAACATTTTATCAATAAAACAAATATTAAAATTATTTTAATATCTCCGTACAAAAATGCTGGTGAATAGACAATTCTGTTTCACTAAATGGCAGACTGCTTCTTTGTGAGACTGAGTATAGTTTTGACCTCTTTAAAAGTAATAAGTTATGGATAGATAATGCTGTGTCCTTGGGGACAAAGGCCATGTATCTCAAATGAGAATCTAATGATAGGGTTAGTGACTAACTCATTCCAGTGGAGTGCATGACCAAAGGCTGAGCAGTTTTGCTCTGACCTGATAGAATGAGTCACACCATTTGGTGCTCGAGGAAATGATATTCCAATTACTTATTTGTTGCTGTTGGGATGATGTCAGCATCAACCATTTATAATTCTGCAATTGTGCAAAAGAGCTCAATTCTCTCATTAGTACTCCCCCTCTTTCCTGTGTCCCAGAGGCCCTACCAGTCACTGTAGTGCATGAGTCTCTGTCTCCTGATGCACATGGCAGTCCTGACTCTCCTGTGTGCTGACCAGGTGGCTGAGTGTGTCATGCCCAACAATCTTAAAATCAGAATAAATGACATAATTATGCCTTTAGAAGTGTGCTCTCTACCCAAATTTACATTATACAAAATTCTTTGTTTCAAGATGAAAACATAAACACCTAAAGATTACTTTTGTTTTTGCTTTATTTTAAAAAAAAAGAAAGAAAGAAAGAAAGAAAGAAAGAAGGAAAGAAAGGGAAAAAATCTCCAGTTTAGAAGGTGCCTCAGAGTTGATTACAATAAAAGCAAAACCCAACCAAAGAGCATCTTCATCTCTCCTAATCAGGCTCACACCTGCCTGGGTTTGTTGGATAGCCTTTGTATTTATTGATTGTTTCATATTTTTGAATGCAGAAGATAGAAGGCAGAGTAGAGAGGAGGAAGTGAAAGCGTGAACATAAAACAGGTTTTGATTAGTTATCCAAGGATAGCATCCAAAGGTGCTGCACAGAACTTCATTCTTATACCCACCAGTCCCTGTGAACTAACTCAGTGTTTTCCCATGAAATCCATGTCATTACATTATTTTTATAGGATTTTATTAGTGAAACCAAATCTCTTTGTCTTATAAATGAAAAAATAACCTTAAGAGCAATTTCAAAATAAACGCTGCCAGTAAAAATGGCCAACATTCTTTGCAACACACATTCCTTTTACAGAACTGGAGGTCTTGTCCCTGCCGGCTGGGTTCAGGGTCCACTGTGGCAACCTGAATTCTAGTCCTGTTTTATTGTTTATCAAATGCAGGGAGAAGGGATATAGTGACATTGCAGGTCCCCTTTAACTAGATCATCTGTGAACTCCAGTCATAGAAGAGACTCTTGTGTAACCAAAGCATTCAATAAATAGGTCCAGAGAAGACTTAATAAATTCCAGTCTCACAATATCTTTGAAAATTACATGCATTTTCATTAAAATATATTTTAATCATGTTGTTCATGATGGAATATATTTTGATGTGAACAGTTTGCATAATGCATCATGGTGTCTGTTAAATTCTTATGTACAACTTTTCCAAGCTAGGGAAATAGGAAAAAAGAGAAAGGATTTCTTAAGGAAACATTCCATAGTTTTACCATTAGGTAGAGAGAGAATTCATTTCTAATCCTTAGCCTGGGAGGTCACATTCCTTTTTAAATTGAGAAACAAAAGCCTGTTTAACTGGGATTATGTAAAAGTTCCTCCTTCCCACACATCTGGAAGACTACTCTGCCTAACTCTACAAAGCCCATCATTTTCCTCAGAAGGAGATCAGAGGAAGAAACCCAGCAATGAGGCCACAGATTCAAATGTCACAGCAAACAGCACCTTTCATTTTCCCTCTCTGAGCCTTTGTAACATTGGGCTTCTTGTCATCATATTTAGCCCCAGTTCTTGGAAACTCAAACTGTTCCACAGAAGAATTAAAATTTCAGACATTCAGGGGTTCGTTTTTTAAGAAAGGAGGCTAGGAAGAACAAACATGTAACACATAGGATCTGTTTTGAAAGCCTTAGTTAGCCAGGAATTACTCTTCAAGTTTATATGGTCATTTGCATCTGTATAGTTTTAAAATCCACTTTTGTCATTCAGACATGGATCATAATTCTCCTCTGAGAAACTCCGAGGTTCTGTTGTACTGTTCCATCTGGTTTCCCTTGTCGTGAACTGATGGCTTCTCTTGGCCTTTGTGGTACCAGGCTTCACATGTGTTGTTGTAAAACCTTGAAGAATAATATGTCTAAATTTCAATTTTAGCATCTCTAAATAAGAATGATAACAATTGAGGACAATGATTTTATGTGATTGAGGGTTTGTTTAAAGATTTCCCTAGTACAGTCCCTCAGTCCCTGTAGGTCACCCAGACTTCAACTTTTTAAGGCTTCAATTTGCCATCTTTTTCTATATGTACCTGTTTGATTCCAGCCATATTGACCCACTGAACTAAAAGTTCAACTCATAGGTTATAATTTTTGTGTATTCTATTCCCTACACACATTGACCTCACCTTCTTGCTTACTTAATTTCTAGTTCTGACTTAGAACCACATCAGCAGCTACCTTCCTTAGAAACTTTTCCTTTCCTACTTTTGAAGTGGTCCCACTAGTCAGGGTATTTTGCTATATTAAGGACAGAGTAACTGGAATAGGTTATAATCCTTTGGTTCAGATTGTAATGCTTCAACTTGATAGCTGCATAACTTTGAATGTACTTTCCTATCTGAAAGTCATGATTCTTATTAGTAAAAAGAAAGACAATAGCCTCTATCATCCCAAAAAAGAACTTAAAACCTTTAAATACACTTTAGGGAACTCAACTACATTAAACACTGCAGTTACTACCGTTGCATGGGTGTCTTATATTGAATCTGTTTACTCTTCTGCTTTTCTATATGGAATGTAAACTGCTGAAAGAAAAGGCATTGTGTCAGTTAGCCATTGCACTGATAAAGCTAAGCAAGATGCCTGCAAATCCTTAGCCTGGTGGAGAATGCAGTAATAAATGATGAGAAAGTGAACCACAACACTCGAGGGCAGCTGAGAGAAGGGCTAGACCTGACCACCTGAGGGATAGGCATGTAGGGTTAATTAAAATAAACTATGCTGACAAACACAGTCAGATTGTGAGAAAAATCAATCAAAGGACATTTAAAAGCATTGGTAGAGATCCCACTGATTTATCCCATCAGTCCTTGTGGAAGACTTTGTTCCTTCAGGCAACAACCCTGTGAGTGATAGCTGGTACTTGGAAGTGTCTAAGTTCATTAAATTCATCCTTGTAGGATGCCATATGTGTGTGTTTGTGTTTGTGTGTGTGTGTGTGTGTGTATGTATCCTCTTCCCCTATACTTATGTTATTATCACCCATTATTCTTCAAAGTAGAAATGATCCTCTAACCACACTTCACGCCTCTTGTCTAGTCACTAGTTCTCTAACTCCAGGCTGTCAGGCTTTCTACATCAGACTTGCCTTTAAACAATAAATATACTGATACGCAGATTCTTCCACATACCTCCTCAACTAAAATTATAGAAGAGGAAGGCTGAAGTGCATGCTCTACACACATACTGTTTTCCTTATGTATGATTGAGTGAGAGCTCCTGGTGAATATATTTAGCTGAAATGGTTACTATAGAAATTCAAATAGCCAACCTCAGATTCATATGAATAGATATTTTTAGTGAAGTGGTTTTAGAGCAGTGATTCTCAACCTGTGGTTCCCAACCCCCTTTGAGGGTCAAATAACTATTTTACAGGGGTTGCCTAAGACCATTGGAAATATAATATATTTATAATTCATAACAGTAGCAAAATTATAGTTATAAAGTAGCAATAAAAATAATTTTATGGTTGGGGTCACTAGAGCATAAAGAACTGTATTAAAGGGTCATAGAATTAGGAAAGTTAAGAACCACTGTCCTACAGGCTGATAGCATATACCTCAGAGTCCTAATTGTCATGTGGAAGAGAGAATATTGACATGATTTCCTACCCCTGGAACATGGCCAGAAGGGCATGGGCCTCCACAAGTATTGGCAGTAGCTAGGCTTAAGGATTGTTTGTATATTTTACTTTATGTTCCTCCTTTGTGGGAGTGTCTTCTCTGCCAAGGTTAACTCCATGATAATCAGAGACAGCACAAGTCTGAGAGGCAAGGCTCTGTCTAATGTCCTTAGAAAAATGGTACATGTTACGGCCTTCAGGACAGCTCTTAAGGCTGTGGGAAAGCACCCTGAAAACATGAGTTCAAGAATGTATAATTTCTCAACTATGCAAAATATAAGGATGCAATATTGATTACATGAGGGGCTTCACAGATCCAAAAGAACAGGGACAGCTGTACTATGAGCCAATGTGTCAGGAACACATTAAGGAAGGAGATAAAGAGATTTGGGGAGTGGTGATCACAGAGCAAGATCCCACCTAGTCAAGTTTATTGTTTGTGCTTACAAAAGCAGGCAGATTCCTGAATTCAAGGTTAGCCTAGGACAGAGTGAATTTAGGACAGGATCCTACCCAGCAAAGTTTATTGTTTGTGCTTACAAAGGCAGGCAGATCTCTAATTCATTTGACATGGTTTTTTGTTTGTTTGTTGTTTTTAAAATAGTGTACTTGCTGTCTTTTTCTAAGAATCAAGAGGCTAAGGTCATAAAATGTTAATTCATGGGATAATCAGAAGGGAACCTAGGTAAATAACTGAATTGATATGTAAACAAAGGACTGGGTTTTTGATCTTCATGAGATGAGCTAGCAGAGAGCTATAGCAGTTCTCTTTTAGATTTTTTTCTAGCAGGAGTTCAGCTGTCCGGAGAAGTTTGGAAAGTGAACACAGCTCTTTTAGAATTTTTTCTAGCAGTTTTTCTGACTTTGGTTGGAAAGCCCCTGAGCTATCTAAAGAGCTTTTAGAATTTTTTTTCCTAGCATGAGAGATCAGTCTCTATCAGACAGCTGTCTCAAGAAGAGAGCTGTCTCAAGCAAACTACAGAGCCAAGAGCTATCTACAGAGCACTGTCTAGGGAGCCATCTCAAGGAGACTATAAAACTATAAGCTTGTAACCCATCATTTGACTTTGAGTCTTCTTTTTGCTGCTCCCAAACACTCCTTCCTCAGGAACCCTCTCCAAGCTGAGACTGGTCCTTGGCAGTTAGCTTGAAGTTAGTTAGTTTCAATATTCTTTTTTTTGTCCTCTGTCAAGTTAGATGTTTGATGTTTCTTTCAAGCTATTTCATAATGAAAAATTTTAAATAATACTCATCTATCACAAATATAAGAATTCCTTACTAATGAAAAAAATCTCAATATAGTTTTTAAAAATTATATGAATGGATATTTTGTTTGGATGTATGTCTGTGCACCATGTGTATTCCAGAAGAGAGCATCAGATCCCCTAGGACTGGAGTAACAGATGATTGTGAGCTACTGTGTGGGTGTTTGCAACTGCTGAGTCATCTGTTCAGGCCTCACTCAATAAAATTTTTATGGTACTTCTTTATGCTTCTTTTATACTCCATTTTTAAAATTAAAAAACAATAGAGATCAATTCATGTAACATAGTCTATATCATGGAGACAGGAATCAAATATACCAGTTTTGTAGCAGTCAAAAAGGGTAGAAATTCATGAGAAATTAGTAGTCATAATAATGTTATTAATAATAATAAGGTAATAACTCATGTATAGTATATGCCAGACAGTATTGTGAGAGGTTTTCTTAGGACTTCAGGTCTTGAGAATAATTCTGCTTATAAAGTTGAAATGCATTTAATTATTTATTCAACCAGTATTTATGAATACTACACATAGTAAATAAACATGCAAAAATGAGTATAAATTTGGTTCTTTGCACTTCTGAAGCTACTGTGTTTCTTCTAACAGCAAGAGCATTTTATTATACTCCTGTATCATAGTAATCAAGAAATGATTCCAACTTTCTGCTAAGATTTATGATACAGTGAACTACACCATAAATCCTTAATAGAAATTCTTTTCTGTTTCTTTGAAAAAAATTAAAGATAATAGGCATCTCTGATCTTGTAGTGTGGGCATGGCTGAAAAGGCTAGGATAAGCTGCCATTTGCTCTGGGTGGTAAAGTGAAAAAGAGGGCACTTAGAGCTGTCTGCCAAGTTTATACTCACTGTGCTTCTGCCTTTTGCCCTCAGGGCCCCTGTGATTTCTCTCCTCACACTCCATCTTCCTGTCTGGCAGAGAGTCACTGCCTCCTCCTTGAAAGCATAAACAATAGAGAGGGCTAACACAGTGACCTGCCAAGCAAAGGGCACAGTGCCCTTTCCACAGTGTTTGGCACCTGGAATGTGAAGGTCTTTGAAAATATTCTTTCTGCATCAAATAAAGCTCTCACGTGGTTTGAGGACCAGACAGGGAAATATGGATCTTTCTTCCTACATGTCAGATGTGTGATGATTGTAGGAGGAAACGTTAGAGGGAAGAACACTATAAATTTACTGAACATAAACATACCCAAAGCAGATCCAGAGGAGGCATATGTCCAGTCTCTGCTAGACAGACATGAAAAAATAACCTTTGATCCTGTCTTATGTTTTTATTAACCACTTCAGTTTACAATAACAAAATAAACAGAGGATTAAATTCTATTCAAAGTTAACATGGGTCAGTATCCAAAATTTGCTTGTATTAGAATCTCTGTATTTTCCCTAATTATATGTAGATTACATCTGGTTCCATTGTTTTTAACATAGTGGAATGTGAATGTGTAACTTTGCTTGAGAATAGTTACTTAAATTTTTTATATTGACTATAACACAAACTATTTGTGAGACATATTTCCATTATAGAGATGTAGAATTATATAAGATGTTCACTATATAAGAGGAGAGTACTTTGTTTATTTTTAATCCTTGAAACTGTTCTTGTATTGGGCCCATTGGGCTCCTGTCTATTTTATGTAACTATTGGTAATACCATATTCATTTATTAAGGCCTATTATGGGACTACTTTTGCACTGTCAGTTTCCAGGTAGTGTCTCATTTAATTGTCACAATAGCTGTTCGAGACTTAGGTCTGTATTCTACCCTCATTTTATTCATGAGGAAACTGAAACTTTGAGAGATTAGAATTTTCCACCACTATACATGACTGACAGAACTAAGGTTTACGCTGAAGCCTTTCTGGCTTTGTGCTTTTTGAATCTTGTCAGAATCCAGTATACCATTACTGTCCCATGCAGTGGCAATTAGTTGAGTAACTGTCACTATGGGAGCAAGAAACCAACGTGTACTGCTTAGTCCTGAGACTGAGAATGCGTTCTGTGTCCCTGCAGGGTTGAATGCAGTAACTGTGAGACTGGAGAACAGTGTGGCACCATCATGCATGGGAATGCTGTCACCTTCTGTGAGCCATATGGCCCTCGAGAGCTGGTAAGTATGCGGTACTGCAGTACATTGTTTGACTGTGGTCCTTATGCTTTTTGTCAACAACCATTTATTTTATTCTCTAGGAGTTCAAATGAAAGTTTGAAATAGTACCTGCACTATTTTGATATCTCAAAATTAGGAGAGGTAATAAGCTCAGTGATAAAACCAGCAGCATTGGAGTGTCTTACAAAATGTGATTCATCACTATAATTAGATGGGTTAAGATACACATATGAATATGTATATCATGTGTACATAATCCATGTCACATTGGGAAAAATTGTGACCTTCCTAGTTCTTATATAAAGCCTTGATCTCATCATCATTATTAGTATTTTCTCTCTGTAAGTCAAGAGTTTCTTACTATACTACTTTAAAACTATACTTCCTAACAATAAATAAACCTTGATGGATTTTTTTTTCTAGAGAATGTACTGATAACTGAGCTTATTTTAAATGTAATTCATGCCAATTGACTCCAGAGTAGTTACTCTCATTTAATTTAGGGCACTAGCCATTGCTTGAGAGGTTAAGATCTGGAATTAATACATGCAATGAACATTCTAAATTACATGCAGTCAACCTCTAATCACCAGTGTATGGTAGACGGGCCTTTGCTGCTTTGACCTGATCCTCCTTTCTGACATGAGGACTGTACTCATTTCACATTCCTGCAAAGGATAAGAAGTGCTATCCTGACTCAGTTGATCTGCCTCTGGCATGCTCTGCACTTCTGGTGCCCAGGCTCTTTGCTGCCCACAGCCACCTCTGCAGGGATTGTGTTTTCACCTCTGTGTCACACATTGTCTTTCAAAATCTCTAGCTTAAAAGTTGTTTAAAGATTAGCTTCCATAGTCAATAGATAACCCCTCTATGTGCAATTCAAAGAAGATTTATTTATCAAAATGTGGAAGCCAAGCAACTTTGCAATGTGATCTTACTTTATCCTGCTTGAATACCCTTTTTGTGGCAATAGGTATATTTAGCCTATTAAGGATATGCAGTTCAGGACATTGATGAATTGAGTTTTCAATTGAAACTAGATCACAAACAGAATTAATTAGATGCAAATTAAAATAATAGATGCTTATAATTCAAGTCTCTCAAGGTGTTATAATACCTGCAGACAAATAGGACTCGGGTAGTGAAATTCTTTCTGAAAAAATAAATTTGTTAGTATGCTTTAAATAATATACCTTGATTGAATTAATTATCTGTAATCCTCAAAATAAAATTAATTTTACCATAGTTAATTGAACTGAGAATTACTGCCTATTTTAGGAAGTGCTCATTCAGTAATATTTCTGAAAGTATCAGCAATGGGATATAAAAGTAATAAATCTCATGATATAATGCCAAAATTTGTATTTCTGTAAATTCTTATGTTAAGTAAAAACTGAAATATCTATTTTATTTCAGCAACATGAATTGTAGCTCAGTGTGTTTATTATTAGATTTGATATCCCAATTGTTTAGTTTTGAGTTGTTATATAAGAATACTCTTTACTCATGTAGCAATATATAATCTCAACATGAGGCTGAGAGGGCAGAGGGGTGGTGATGCCAGCCTGAGATACCAACATAGCAAGTCCCTGTCTCAAAATGTCTAAATAATAATCTTCTAAGATATAAGAGTGGTATGCAGTTGTATATTCCCATCATAAGTATTTCCTGAAAATAAATGTGTTTTGTAGAGCCAAAGAGACATAGTTCTTTTGTTTGTTTGTTTGCTTGTTTTGAATTTTCAAGACAAGGTTTTTCTGTGTAGCCCTGGCTGTCCTGGACTAATTTTGTAAACCAGGTTAGCCTCAGACTCAGAGATCCACCTGCTTCTGCCTCCTGGGTACTGGAATTACAGGCCTGAGCCACCATGCCTGGCTATGACAGTTTTAGCAATAACAATTATTTAATTTTCAATAAGTCTTATATTGCATTACTCTCCTAGGGACCAAAGTATACATAGTATCCAAGTTGTGTTCATAGAAAGCAGTCCAGTCAGATGAAAAGTGAAGGAGTCTGTTAAAATATTTACTAAAATTTGAACATTGTCCTGGAACTTCAACACTGAATCCAATCTATGCTATTGTACTTCAGAACTGATGAAAGATGCCAGCCCCAAATCCTTGCTTGTTAAGCAACAAACCAGCTTGTTTTTCATGATCCAGTTTCTAGAGATTACTGAAGGGAGGGAAGAACCACAAGCCAAAAGTCTTAGTCTGTTATGGCTTTCTCTTTCGATCTGTAAGTCTAAGTCTGCAGGTCTGATCTGAGAGTTCCAAGGCCTAGGTCAGAATTCTCCCCCAAGGATCACCCTAACAATAAAGACACACATGATGTAGAATCGGGGAAAGCATTTGATTCAATGCCAAGGACACAGGAAAGATGTCTAGTGCTCTAAGAATTGCTGGCAATTGCTCCAAGACCCCGTAGGAGAAGATATGGCAGAGTGTATCTGACAATCTTAGATGGGATGTCCTCTGGTCATTGTGATCTCAGATCTGGTGGTGTGGGTCTTCCTGGAGCCTTTTTTGATCCTGTTATAAGATGTTTGCATGCAAAGCTCCTTGCTCCTGATACTTAAAAATATGGAGTAAAGAAAATTTAAAATCAACAAAAAAACTAGCCAAAGGAGCAAAATTGAGTTAGCTGGGACAGAGTATGGCCTCCTTCATGGGGCTTAAAGGAGAGAACAAAAGACAACATAAAAGACCTGCTGCTAAGCCTGTATTCTTCAGACTTAGGTTGTTGTAGCATGCCATTTCACACATGCATTATAGGAGCATCTGTCTCCACCATCACAAGTTTTGTGGCGTCCTCTGACATTTTGTTAGTTATTCAATCTGCAGACTTTAATAATGAAGGTGGTGACACTTCATTATTTCGCTAGTGTAAAAGGAAGATAAAGAGAAATATATTCTCAGAACTTGAAATGAGTTGTGCTCCTCTCTTTGAAAAAAAGTCTTATTTGCAGTGCTGTAGGATCAGACACAGGGACTCACAAGCTGGGCAAGCACTCGAACACTAAGCTGTGTTCCCTTCCTGCTGTTTCTTTGCAAAAAGAATTTTTCTCATAGAGAAAAATTGGTAGAATTTTGGGAAAAAAATTTGCAAGGGTGGAGGACATAATGAGGGGCCTCAGTCTACAGCAAGTTATCCAAATTTATTTAAATTGCCATTGTGCTTGCTACAGTTTGAAACTTACTTGGTTGTCTCAGAGCACTAAGATATGTTGAGAGAAAAACACTTCATAATTACTATACTATCTATCAAAACCCTGGTTGAACTCTAGTAATAATTATTAAAACCCAATTACACACATAGACAAGTGGATTTCATATCTTCTTTTTTTGTGTTCATCTTCCCTACTTTTTGTGTACTCTAGTGCTTGTGTGTGCACATACATGTGAGTGCACATCCCTCTGTGTGCATGTATGTGTGGAGGCCAGAGGTCAGTTTTGGCTATCTTCCTCTGTTGTTCTCTACATTATACTTTAATTTATGGTCTCTCACTGATCTGGAGTTCACCAACTCCGTTTAATGAGCTGGCTAGTAAGCTCTAGGGATCTACTTGTCTCTGCTGGATCTACCTGTCCAGCTTTGGGTTGTAGATTAGCCCCTTCAGGTCCACACTTCTAGATGGGTCTGAACCTGGTTCCTCACATTTGTACAGCAGACATTTTATTAGCCTCACTCATCTTCAAGGCCCTCCTACTATTTTTTGTAGCTGATAGTTTTACTTATATGAATGAGTAGAGTAATGAGATGAGCATCAGATGTTACAGAAGTCCTCAGCATCCCATCGGAAGGAATCAATGGCTAACCAGAAGCTACAGTTACAGTCACCTCGATTACTCTTGAAATTTGGTAGTGTTCCTGCATTAACTTGCTACTCAGCAGAGGTCACAGCTGTGTGACTTGATCAGACATGTGACACAATATCAGTTATTACATCAGCTAGGGACAATGTGTGGAGGACTATTAGGATGCTCTGGGCACTAGCAGTAGCAATAACCACAGTGCTTTTAATTTATGTAATACCACTATTTCAAAGAATCCACTTTCAAACTGTTTTATGATTCATCTGGGAATCTATTCAGTTACATAAAATCATTCAACTTATGTGGATTTAAAAGAAAATTTCTCTGTTGGTTGTGCACACCTTTAGATTTTAATATGAAATTATCCAAGGGGAAATCTATGAGGGCAGAGAGTTAAACTTACTTTAAAAGCTATGGGGGTAAAGCAGATTTCTTTTTAAATTATTGTTCATTTTTCTCTGATAACTCTGGGGGAAGGAAGAAGACAGAAAGCAGAGGTCTGGGCATGGTGGGTAGATTCAGACTAAAGACAGCTAGAATTCCCTTTGTCAGTCTATGCCAGTGATTTATTTCTGGCAGAAAGTAGGAGCTCGTACTGACTCTGGCTAAAGGGCTTATGAAATGTCCCAGGACATCCCCTCTTACCCTGGCTGCCTCTCCACTGGATTTTACACTCAATGTGTTATTTAAAAGTGTCAGATCATAAAGAGACAGATGTAAGACAACATGCTATGCTGCCTCAGTGAGCATGCATTTACTGAGTGGCTGTTTCCAAGAGTGGAGTATTATGAGGCTTCCAGACCTTCAGTATATGGGACTCAGCAGCCCAGTTAAATGAGAACTTAACTTTTGTCTCATTAGGGAGGTGTGCCTACTCCAAAGAATAAATAACTTTACACGCTGTTTATCTGTGTCATTTCTCTTTCCCAAGTGATATTTACCAATGACACTTCATGACACTGAGATTTAACAGAAGTGTGGAGGAGGCTCTTTGCATACCTTTATTCATAATTTCTCTCCCTCCTGTCTTTATCCCACATTTCTTCATGCTCTTCCTCCCCTCTTCTTCCTCCTCTTCTCTCCCTCTCTCATTTTAAGAAATGTTCTATAATTCAGTTACCAAACTATATAGTTATTATCATGATTGGTTTTAGACTGTTTTTATTATTCCTCAAAGATTATGACATTTAAAATAGCTGTTTTAGTTCTATTTACTTAAAAAAAATCTTTCTGCTTACAAGCATTTGTTTTTTGTGCATATTAGGGTAGGGATGGAGATGCCAAAGTATAGATATGAAGTTGAAGGACAACTTGTTAAAGCAAATTCTCTCCTTGCATCACCTGGGGCCTGAGCTTGGACTCAGGTTCAGATTGCCTAGTGTCCTGACCCGAGTCAGATCAGACCAGTGCCTCTCTATCTGCTTTTAAAAATGATCTTTTTCTAGTCATTTACTCTTATCTCACAATTTTTGTCTTGCTGCCTTTTTGTAAGATTCTGTTAGGCTCTTAGGCTGGTAATAAGGTAGAGAGAGGTGATGCATTCTGTGTAGTTCTACTAAAAGCCTTTGCAAGATGACCTGGAGAATTGTTTCCGTGGCACCCTTGAGAAGTTCGTTGTGAAAGCTTAAGTTGGGGTCTCACAGTTTGCTTCCCAAAGGGGAGTAAGGAATCTGCCTATGCTCTGGCATGCAGCTGAAAATGGATGAGCAGCTGAGAAAGTGCTGCTCTGGGTGGCACTGTTTCCAAGCTTGTCCCTCTCTTGTCCTCCTGCCCTGACTCTTGCATGTTTTCTCTCTAGACCACCACATGTCTGAACACAACAACAGCATCTGTCCTCCAGTTTTCTATTGGTAAGTGTCTGGTAGCAATTGTAGCAATGTAACTTAGAAGTGTCGCATTAATCAGAGTGTACAATTGTGCCAGGTGCTTTTAGAAATGACAAAGGTTAAGTCTTTGTAGCAAATAATCTAAAAAGTGAAATTAAACATTTTAAAATACTGTTATTTGTTCACACTCCTTTATCAGTATTGATTGATATTTAAAGTGCTATGAGTAATCTGTAACACTTTAAAAATTTTTTATTATATCCCATTTATTCGTGGTGTGTATGTATGTGTGTGCAAACAAACACACATGTGTGGAAGTCAGAACCCAGCTTGATGGGTTTGACTTTCTTTTTTTAACCATGTAAATTTTAGGGATCAAACTAATCTTCCAGGACTGGCAGCATCACCTTTGCCCCTGAGCCGACTTCTAGTCCTGAAATACTTTTATAAGGGATATACATATGGATATTGAATACATTGAGTTACTCTGTTGTGGCAGAAATATCCTATAGTTATATTTGCTTGGTTTAAGATAGAAATTACTAAGCTCTGACTGGTAGTATAAGATAATTACTAGTGGCTGAAAAAAACTAATTAAGATTTAATTTTGACATAAATAATCTATGTTTAATTTTGATATAGCTAATGAAAAAAATCACTACATCTGAAAATTATTTCTCCCAAGGGCTTTGGATTGAAAAGCAAAAGTTCCTATCCAAAATGTCTAATAACAATATTTCTTTAAATGAAGTGGTAGCAGTTTTGCTATTTATTCTATTCTTTCTTAATTTTCATAAATATGTATATATGTATATGCACACATAAATATATACATACATACATACATACATACACATGTATATCTGAATCAATAAGCTACTTGTACACATTTCCAAGGAGAATATTCTACAGAAAGGAAGAGCCTATCCTCTAAATGAGACCTAGGTTTGTCTAAGTCCTGAGGTTTCAGGCATATAGTAGTCATGTCCTGGTCCTCCACCATCTGCACTCTTCATCTTTGGAGAGCAGCTATTGGTAGGAAGAAGGTCATCTTCCTCAGCAGCTCCTGTTCTAAAACGCATGTCAGTGTCTACAGCAGAGCCCACTGAGGTTGACTGTTCCACAGAGGGTTTTCTGGTCATATGCTTGTTAATCTTTCATCAGCAAGACTCATTTAAGTTTCTGTAGGTGTATGAGCCTGTGTAAGTGTTTAAGCTTTTGTAGGTGTGTAATCAAGCTTATGTAGGTGTGAGCTTGTGTAAGCAAGATTATGTAGGTGTCTAAGCAAGCTTGTATAGGTGTGTAAACTTGTGTAGGTGTGTAAGGTTGTGTAGGTGTATGTGCTTGTATAGGTGTGTAAGCAAGCTTGTGTAGGTATGTAAGATTGTATAAGTGTGTGACCTTGTGTAGGTGTAGAAAACTGCCCAGTTATAGTTTGGATGGCTTCTCCTATTAACAGTATGACCTGCAGAATTTTATGCACAAACCAAAAGTACATATTAACTGAAAAACCTTGCTAGTGAAATGAGAAAATGTTGAGAGTTTAAATGGTTTTCTCAATCTGTCAGCATGGCCATACTAATCATGTTTTATAATCAGGATGAAACAGTTCTTTTTATGATTATAATTTGACAAGAACAATTTTTTAAAACTATAGCTTAATAGGAAACTTCATGGATCTTAACCAGAATTAATGTGTTCTATTTATTAAACCACTGAAAAGTCAAAATAAATAGGAATAATGGTTTCCAGTTTATCTGTATTAGGAGTATCCTTTTTGTTAGAAATAAATATTAATTTCAAATATTATATTTAGGCAATGAAGGACCACAAAAAAATTCACAATTCCAGTAGGTTTTTCACTCTGTTCAAGGGAGAAGAGTTCTAGCATCACTGAAATTATTTTTATTATAGGAAGGAAAAAGGTCTATTTTTATGAAAACAAATCTGATGTAGATTATTTAATTCCTTACTTTTTTCAGTCAGAACAATTGCAGTATCAGATCAGTAGAACTGGTAAAAGGGGACCAAGCAGAGAGCATTAGGGAGTTGGCTAGAGAATGTGACATTCAGTATATGACATTCAGAACACAAAACAGCTCAGATAGAACTCCTTGGGTTAGACCTAGTATCTGACTTAGCACAAACTTTGATTTCCCTACATGTGTACAGACCAGCTTGTACAACATAGAGCATGGGTTTGAAGCCTGGATTTTACATTAAATGATGGGAATCATTACAGAATCAAGGAGGAATGGGTCGGGAAGAAAGAGAGAGATGAAGACTTGAGTTTATTACCTACAAAGCACCTCTTTAAAATCTTTCTGGGTGATGGTTTTAACATTAAAAAAATTTAATATAGCATTGGCAGTGAACCAGTATATTTAGAGAAATTATGGTTTATTGCTTAGAAACTTAATTGGGAAATTTGTTTGCTACATTTTGAGACTAGAAGTTTTCTGGTGTGAAAAGGGTTAAGATTGCCTACCTATGTACAATGTGTGGTAACTATAAAGTTATAGTTGAAACTCTTTCCAGAAATGGTTTTATGTATCTTGTGATTATTCATTTATGTGAATGTTTGTGAAGTAGAGGGTACTGGTATCCCTCTGTTGTCAAGGATGTTATGTGGGCCCATCTAAGCATACACATAAATTTTAAATGTGCCATAAATGTGTGGATTTATTTCAGACTTTACGTGTCTGTAGTAATAAAATATCAAAATAGTGACTTCCATGTAATAAATGTTTCTTCTAAGCATTTCTTCTATACTCAGGTTAAAAGTCATGCAGAATCAGTTATGTGTTGTGAGCCTAACATTTATGTTTCTTTATATATTTTGAAATTATCCATATCCAAATATATACTATTGATGTGCTTATAATCAGTCAGTTTCAGTGCCACTGTTTGGGAAGCCATGTGGCATAGTCAGTGCCTATTGTATATAATCATTTAGATGATATATAGGTAATTTCTAAGGAAATTCATCATTATTTATGAGCTCATTGATGAATTACATTCATAATTAGGAATTTTCATATTGCCCTTATAAGCAGTTCCAGGCATGTTACAAATATAATTGCAGGGAGTCCCAAGTACCTCAGGGATTTACATACAGAAATTACTTATATCACTAAGGCATGTCTTAAAGTCCCTCCAAATATGTATAATGTGAATAAATATTACATGCATATTTAAATTGGTATATATACATATATATATAAACCAATATATATATGCATATATATATATATTTCCTGTGTCTACGTGCATATAAATATGATAGAACATTCTTAAATAGAATGCTTTTAACATTAACAGCATTCTAAAAGCCCAGTTTTATAGGCTAAAATTTATCAGGTTATCAATAGCTAAGCTATATTAAAAAGTGTCCTGAGATATTCTAAGAACTTTTATTTTTCTACTCCTATGAAAGAACTTGTTTCTGTTTTGATGCTGAGGCATTGATTTGCTGTAGTTCTCTCTTGAATCCTTAGATTCAACTTGTGGAATTTATGGTTAGAGCCTTAGGGGCCTTTACCCATTCCCTGTTGATTCCCTCTGGGATGGGAGAGAGGTTTGAGCTGATGCCCCTGGTAACCCATTATCTTACAGTTTTCTCCAAGCTGTTTTCCTAAACAAACTTTTCTTTCCAAGGGAAATACTGATGGGTCTTTGTATCTGTTATTCATTTAACAGACTTACTGGGCACTTGCTCTTCATTGTCTTGAGCTAACTTTAGCTATTGTACAAGAAAAAGTGAGATGTTATTTCAGCAGACAACTGGAGCAGTAGGAGGCACTTGATACATTTGCAACAAAGACTCTGCAATGTCAAGTTGTTAAAATAATGGGTATATGCAGGTCTCAGGGTGCCAGGGCCCAGTGGGTCTTGACACTGGTATAATTCAAAGGCAGGGGTTGTGGGGAGCTTCTTAGCTAGAGGCATCCTGAGAGCCAACAACCATAGTGGCTTAACAGGTCAGGAGCAGGCTTTCCGAAGAAGACATGGATTGAATACAAGGAGAAACGTGGGAAGACCTCCTAAGCCTGGGCAGATGTAGCAATGTCAGATAAAATTGGGCGTCTCTAAATAACTAGTTCAAATATCCTGAAGATTTTAATAGAAGGCTAAATGAAAATTGTTACTCAGTTAATCAAACTTATTTAAAAAGGCATAAACCCCGCACTTTGGATCCCCAGGCATGAGGACTGAGAGTTCAGGGCAGTCTGGCACACATAGTAAGTTCAAAGCTAGCCTATGCTATATAGTCATATCCTGTGTCAATAATAATAATAATAATAATAATAATAATAATAATAATAATAAATAATAATAATTTGTTTAATGGCAATGGTTTTAAAGGTGGGCAACAAGGGTGCTTCTTAAACAATAAGGAAATATAAATGTCCTGATTGGCTTCAACTGTCAACTTGCACAGCACAGAGAAATCTGAAGGAGTCTCAATTTAGGTATTATTCAAAAAAGATTCGCCTATGGCATGTCTGTGGGACACTTTTATTAGTTAATGTAGGAAAGGTCATAGTACTGCAAGCAGTACAGCTCTTTTTTTTCCCATTTTTATTGTTTATTTTATTTGTTTACATTTAAAATGTTATCTTCCTTTCTAATTTCCCCTCCACAACCCCCCAACTCTTCCCCCTCCTCCATTCACCCACCCACTCCTGCCTCAGTGCCCTAGCATTTCCCTTCCCTGGGTCATGGAGCCTCCACAGGATCAAAGGGCTCCCCTCCCAGTGATGCCTGATAAGGCCATCCTCTGCTACATGTACTGCTGGAGCCATGGTCCTCCATGTGTACATCTTGGTTGGTGGTTTAGTCCCTGGGAGTTTTGAGGGGTCTGGTTGGTTGATATTGTTGTACATCTCATGGGGTTGCAAACCCCTTCAGCCCCTTCAGTCCTTTCTATAACTCCTCCATTGAGGTTTCTGTGCTCGGTCCGATGTCAGACCTAGACTATGTAGGAAAGCAAGCTGAGTAGAAACCAAGGAACAAGTAACTCACTGAGCAACTTGTCCATGGCATCTGCTTCATTCCTTCCCTGGCTTCCTACAGTGATGGATTACATCCCAGAAATGGAAGCCATATGAACACTTTCCTTTCCACATTACTTCTTGCTATGATGTTTATCATAACAGAAATCAAACTAAAACAATGGTGAACTGAATTCTTTGATTTTGTTTTTATGGTTGGGTTAAGACTGGACTTATAATTCTCTTGAAAGACATTTGCATTGAGCTACTCTATAAGAATATACTGTACACTTTACCCAGCTCTTTCTTTAGATGAATGGAAATCACTTGCCAAATGAGGACTGAAGATAAACAGACACCATAAAGAACAAATAATGTGGGCTGCAGAAGTAGCTGGCTCAGTGGGTAAAGTCTTTGTGATTTGGTCCTTACACCAGAACTCTCATTTTAAAAGCAGAATGAACATGGCAGTCACTCGTCATGATTGATTTTCAAAATATGGCCATACAAAGTAGGCAGCTCTTCTTTGTTAAGATACTTTTGCATGTTTCGTACGGAAAGTAACTCAGGCCCGAGTTCTTTCATATACTAATATCTAAATATAAAACAGTATGATCTCGTAATGATATTCCGATTAAAGCAAACCAAAAGCAATACAAAACAGACTCACAGCTCTCCAACATAAAAATACAAGCATTCAAACAATGTTGAGTATAAAACACACACTCACAACCTCCCAATACAAAAGCACATATATACAACTCCCCAATATAAAAACACAATAACCTCCAGTCACCCAACCATCTATTGCCAAAAACAAAAACAAAAGTCTCGACATTTATTATTAATAAAGCAAAATTTTAAAAGATAATTGATTTAATTTTATGAATCTTCAACAAACAATAGATGTTTTGTTATAAAATTCTCAGGTTTAAAATTACATTTATGACTTGATTTTCATGTCTCTAAGGATACATATTAATACACATAAACCTAAATATGTATATATAGAATACATCTATATTACTTTACTTTAATAAATAACTATGGGGGCTGGTTTCAGCCATGGAAAGCCTAGTTTTTCATCACAAGAGTGGACTGTGCCTCTGTATGGCAGATATAGCTTAAAAGATAAGTTTAAATTTAAAATATAAATACTTCATTTTGAATATATTTATATATTTTGAATCTTTTTCACATCAAACAACTAAGTACTATTTTAAAGAGAATCTTTTTATCAGTTTTAATACTGCAGTAAAATTTTACTAAGCATAAGTTTCTGGGAAATTTTTTAGATTAAATTTTAATTACTAGAATCAATAACTAAATAGAAGACGAACGGAATGCTGTCTAAATTCGAGTTCACTGTTGGAAAGTAAAGATGATGTCCTTCTCTTGAAATGTTCACTTTGTCATTCATCTGATGGTCCTTAAGAGCAATCCATTTTTAATCAGCAATCCATTCATAACTAATTCATTCATAACTACACTCTTCTAGTGTTTATCAGGGATTTCCCTCATAGAAGGAACACGTAAGCAGGTGCAGAATGGAAGTTGATCATCAGTGCAGACAGTGTCAGCGAAAGGGCCTGATGTCTCTGGACCTTCAAATCCTCAGAGTTTTGTCTGTGATATCTACTTCATTCTGTTTTGACTTATACACTGTCCATTTCTACACATGCTTTAACTTTCTGTTGCTTAACTGACTGGGAATGTATATCTCTCCTTGCAGCTTTAGATACATTGGAACTAGATTGAGTTTAATTCATAGCTGAGGAACATGACTGAGTGGTGTTCCACATTATACTCAGGATCATACCCATTCCTGATTTCTGTGGCAGTGGAGTAGGCTGAGGGAAATGAAGGTAATTGGAAAAGAGTTGATACCTGGAAGGGCTTAGTGGATGTCACAGCATTTGTGACATATACAAATTGCAAAAAGAATATGTGTGCCTCTTCCTATGGTGGGCCTGTTACAATGAAGAAAATGGGGAGAGGACTGAAAGAGAGAAAGGCACCAAAGGGGAGAACAGCAGTTTACTTCCTACCCTGTGGTCACTGCCCATCTGCCGTAAGCTGGAAGAGGTCCCCTACGAAGTTCTAACCAGGAAGGTGAACAAGATATGATAGGTGAGACGCCATCACATTTCTGTCTGACAGATTCAACCCCAAGCAGAAGTCATTGCTCCAAGGTATCCTCATTTTAAGAATAAACAGATACCAAATAGAAAATGCAACATTTGCTCTTAAACATGGTGTTCCCTCATCTGGGAAATTTAAAAGCAACATGGTTTCTACAGAAGTATTCTATAGAATACTTCTGAGGGCTCATTAATTTGAATATTCTATTTTGACTGCTCCTAATCCTTGATATCATTTTGAGTAAATACTTAAAAAGAATCCTCCTATGCATAATAATTCTTTTTATAATATTATATTTTCTCAATTATAAATTATAAATATAATTATACTTATAAATTATAATCATGTCAAGCTTTCCCCCAGGAGTAGTTTTAGTGGGCACAATAGCAATGTGGACATTAAACCCTAGATTTCTATACTTAAATAATTATTAATTGATAATTCAATGCTGACCAAATATTGTGGACACATTCATTCCTCTAAATTAACAATTTCTATTAATAAAATAATTATTAAATCTATTAACTTTGGTTGTCTGATTTTATCAAAATCAAATTCATTTGTTCTTAACAGGTCCAAGAATAATTTCAGGACTTTTCTTTGTACAAAATGGAACAGTTCTTAATTAAAGTGATTATCTGTGGTGTCCTTTCAGCCATGATTTTCATCTATGTCATTTGGAACCTAGAAGCCCCAGGACATTTCCTGCCTAGGCTGCCATGAAACATTATCTGATGGAGTAGGCATTTTTCCCTGCCCAGCTTTTTACCCATGAATCAAAACACTGCCCTTTGGCCTCAGCCCCTGAACTTCAGCAGGGCATAAGCTGCCAGCTTTTCATGAAGGCACAGCATGGAAAGATAAAGCCTGCCTTTCGTGAAATCCAGGAGCAGCCCTGCATTCAAGGATGTGTAATGCCATCGGACATGCAGTCTTCAGCTAAGAGCATGCCTCTTGTGGGCTACAGAGCACAAACTTAGCCAAGGACTGTCTCCCTTTGCATCCATTCCTTAGCATTTATTTTGACTCATGATCTGAGATTTAGTGGAATAACATACTTAAGGCAAAACCTTCATCTTTCCTGGTAGATTTCCTCACTTGTCTTGAACATTTATTCCATGGCATTCTGTGATAGCTGATATACAGTAAGACAACAAGAATAATAAAAACAATCTACTTGGAGCTGTATTAGAAATAAGCTAGAGTTCTATTAGAGAAGAAATAATTATAATTTATACAATTTATAAATTATGCAAATTTGTTTCAGTATGTAACAAGATAAATCAATATGCACAAACAGAAAAATGCTACAATAGTGTAAGTTTGTAGAATGGGAGCAAAACAACATGAGAACTAAGTGGTGCTAGTCTGACCTGAAGATGACAATAATGTTTAAACTTGGGGTCATATTTTAGTTACAGCTCGTAGGTTAATACTTTTAGACTTGACATAGTTACAATACTGCTCTCATAGTAAGAGTAGGTCAGTTTGTTACCATGACAAGTAAACCAGGAATCCTAGAATGTTTCTTGCAGGTTCTGTAAATATGGAAATATAACTTTAAGTGTAAGATAGTCATTTTCTGCATTATTACTGTTAAAAGATAAATAAATATGCATAGCTCCCTCCAGTGAAATAGTTAAACAGACTCTCACTACCAAAAATAAAAATTGATTGTGTAGATAATGGTAGTCTTGATTGGGGAGGGATGATTTTAAAGAAAAATTACAAAATAGCAGATGAGCTTGTGCTATTTTCTTTGATGCTTTGGGGCCTCTGTGATGGTATCTCTACCCCCAGTGAATCATAAAAAATTACTCATAACTAAAAAAATTTTAAAGCATTAAGTATAATTACCAGTGTAGCTGTTATGGCAGTAGGTTCATGTTGCCCATCACATTTTCCAATGTCAGTCTGGAATGAGGCACATCTATTTCTTGATTGCTGCAGCTTAGAGTAGCAGGTAAGCTTCTGGGAGGGGCACTGGCTAACCTTTTAAAAGCTTTCTCCAAAGTCACCCGTTCATCTCTTTCTTTCCAATCTCGAGCCTTCCATTTACCCATCTTGAAAGATGAAGGGCCATGTTGATCCTGCTAAGATTTGTTTCAATCATAGCAAGGAATTCTAAGCAGCCAGATTTCATGCACTTTATAACTTTTTGATGTTTTTATATCAAATGCTGTCATTTACATGCTCATCCCAGAGGCTGAGGTTTGAGTGATGGCAGCTGTGATGCTTGTACATTCAGAGTCCTCCATGGGGCCCTGTGCAGACACTCCTCGAGCCTGCAGTATTTATGGCTCCACTATGTTATCTAGAGGCATGATTTCTGCCAGTGTTCTTCCCATCTATCAATTCCGTGAGATGGGTCCTCTTCTCCTTCTGTGGCACAGTGCTGCATTTTAAAAGGCAGATTGTTTTCCAGGCAGACCTTTGGTGGTTGGAGGCTGCTTTGTGCAGCCAGTACCAGTTCCCAAGAGGACAATGCCTCCTTCTACTGTGCTGTGTTATGATTTACTTTAGAAAGTTTTGAGATTAGTGGGAAAGGGCATAACCATGTAAAAAACTACCTAGGCCTTGAGACATGAAATGCCAATTGATTTATCCTGTTACTATAAAGGGGAAAGAAGTAGAGGGAGCTGCCAGAGATATAAACTCACAGTCCCCAATCTACAATTTCATATTATAAAAAAAATAAGAGGAAAAGCACAAGCCAGTTTTGTCTTTTAATATCTCTGGTTGCAAACTTGGCATGACCTGAATTCATTTGCCAGCAAGACTTGGCTTGAATGTTTTAAAGCTATTTATAGCCTTTATATCTCTACTACTTAAATGAATATGCATACAGTTTGCTGCAGAAATATTAATGTATCTGATAAGAAAGCATTGCCACAACTTTGCTTGGGTGTGGCATGTTATATAGTATACGTGACACTATTTCCTTTCTGAAATTTGTCAATTTAATAAACAATGTATGTGAAGTTTGTTATCCATGAAGCCTCTTAGAATTAAGAGCCTACACAGCTCTTCCCAAGGAAGGAGTAACTCACCAGTGTTCATTAGAGGTTACTAATATTTCTGTTTTTAGATGGCCTTCATGTTATGTCAAAAGCTATGAAGTTGCTTATTTTATGTCACCTACCAAAATTGATAGGAAGAAATAAACATTTCATATGAATTTGGAAAAGTTCCTGGTTCCAGGAGATACTTAGAATCTCTTCTGTGTGTGTACAGAATGCTGACTGTGTGGGGGCACAGTGAGCCGGTCTCCCGCGTGCTTCAGATGGGCTGTATCTGACTCCCACTTATAATTGCTGTTTTTTCATGTGCTAGTGTGTCCTTGAGAATATAACAGCTCTGTAGAGGCCCCAGTGGGTCAGTGTAGCAGAGAAGCACTGCAGGGAACAGTGCTTCTTATGTAAACAAACAACTATTTAAAGGTAATTTCCTTAATCCCAACCCAATGGTAATGTGATCCTAATCAGAGTATTTTGATTCAGTAATAGAGAAAAGAATTTTAGAAATTCTGTTTTTTTCCTTATTCTTCAAAACATTTTTGTATACTTATTTATTTTAAATTGTCAGATAGAATTATATGTATTTGCCATGGTCAGCGTGCTGCTTTAGAGTATCTACATGGTGGGCATAGTGGTACACACCTTTAATCTCATTGCTCAGGAGGCAGCGGCAGGTAGATCTCAGTGAGTTTGAGGTCAGTGTGGTCTACAGAGTGAATTCCAGGACAATCAGAACTACGTATTGAGACCTTGTCTCAAAAACAACAACCAACCAACCAAAAAAAAAAAAAAAAAAAAGCATCTACAGTGTAGATTCTACACATTCCAGGATACACATCCCCACTCTTTTTCTATTGTTAAAGTAATTTACCATTGGGTTGCACCATGCTCAGAAAAGGAAAAAATAAAGTTGGGGGTGTGAATTGCTATGCTCTGGTACTAGGGCTCTTAAACATGCATGAAACTTGGGAATAAACATGATGTGTGTGTTCTCGTCAGGAGGAGGGTCAGGGTTTATTTATTTGATTCACAGTTTGGAGGGGCATGGTAAAAAAGTTTCTCTAAGAAAAAAAGTAAAACCATAGAATTAAAATAAGGTATAATTCTGTTTATTCATTTAGAATGAAAAATTACAACCAGTGCTAGATTTTTAGAAACTTACCATTCTGCAGAAGTTACAGAATCAGGAAATAAACCTCTTTGTTAATTTGTTTGATGATCCTAGAATGCTGATCCTTGTTCATTAGCTACATGCTCTTAAGATATTTCATCTTATAATGTTTACAATCAAGAGCACAGAGGTAATTCTGCCTCTAGATTTTGTTATTTAACATTTTACCATCCCTACTCATTATTAATAATGTCATTTTAGGTTTAGGGGATGATTATTAAACAGAAAAAAATCTCATTTAGACTTCAGGGTACTTTTAACTTTCTCTGTGCAGTGACCAATCTTAAACTAATATCTGAATTGATGTCATTCATTAAGCAATGTGTCACCATTGCCTTTGAGTCATGGTGCTGTGTGAGTCAGCACAGTGGGCTGTAGGAGCTTCTAGTATCCCTTTTTATACTGGGAATAACTCTATCTAAAATAAAGAAAACTACAGAAACATGTCAGAGCACCCTGCAATAAATTAATCTTCAAATCAGCTTTCCTTATCAAAATACCCAGTGCTGCCATCACCACTGGCTCCTGTGAGAGGCAGCATGAGGGGATCATAAGAATGGAGACAGCAAATACTTTAAAATACTATCACGTAACATGTTACTAGAGCTCCCAACAGGGCCCTGGAAGGTATCAATACATGCAAGTCAGCTCACTGTTAAATGAATTTCTGTCCATATATGTCCAAATATGTTAGACTTAAGCCCTGTATTTATTAACGTTGCATTAAGTCATTCTGACAAACCTATGACCTTTTGTATCTGTCTCCTGCTAGTTGCCTCTGCTTTTCCTTTCCAGTTCCCATGGCATCTTTAACACGTTCTATTCTATTGCTTTTGCCTATATCATAGTCATCTACAGGGACCATGGAGATTTCTACATACTACTGTATTTTGTGTTTCGATTCCTAATAAGTTATACACATTAATAATGTATATTTTGAAGCCAAGAATCTTCTTTGACATTCAGAATGTTCTGCAGCATGAGACTATATGTTGTCACTATATGTTGACACAAAAATTTTGATGTTTATATAAATAAGAGAGAAACAGGGAGAGGGAATGTTCATGCCAAATGAGCCCTCCACCCCCATTGATTAAGTGAAGGAAAATAAGCCCCTGGAAACTACTTGTTTTACAAGAAAAAAAAGTGCCTGTTTTTATTATTGCTTAAATGTTTTGCCCTTGTACTGTAATATCTCAGAATGGCTATAATAAATGAGCCACAAGTTATCCAGGAAAGCATTTTGTCAGATGTCTTAGTAAGGGTTTCTTGTTGTGAAGAGATACTATGAGCATGGCAACTTTTATAAAGGAGACGCTGGCTTACAGGTTCAGAGGTTTACACCATTATTTTTTGTGGCAAGAAAGCATGGTGGTATGCAGACAGACATAGTGCTGGAGAAGGAGCTGAGAGTTCTACATCTTGATCTGCAGACAACAGAACTCGAATAAGTATCACACTGGCTGTAACTCGAGCATAGAAGACCTCAAATCTTGCCCCCACAGAGACACACTTTCTCCAACAAGGCCACTCCCCTAGTAGTGCCACTCCCTATAGGACAAGTATTCAAACATATGAGTCTGTGCAGGCTAGAGCTATTCAGACCACATCAAGAAGCCTGGTTGCTATGTTGATTGTCTTAGTTAAGGTTATCCACACAAGAAATGCAGAAGTAGTTACTGCATCTTTACTTTCCTGGTTGTTGTTCTGTGTCACCAAAGGGTGGTGTTAAAACAAGAACAAAGGTGCAGAATTGGCATTGTCTCCATGCAAGATTAGAAGACAACATGAGTTTCAGTCTCCATGCTGGTGGACTGAAGTTTTACCTCTCCCTTTCCTGTCCTGAGGAAAGAGGAGCTGAACAGGAGCCAGTGGTGACAACACCATTGTTTTCAGTACATTTCCAAAAGACCTTCTAGAGTAAAGTCTGAAGAACATTTATTTCATTTGATAAATGTTCAGTCAGCTCTTCAGTGAGAGCTGGGGACAGGATCTGAGAAGGAAATCTCTGCTTTGGTAGATGCTCTGGAGGGAGGAGAATAATGTCAAATGAATGACTGTGGGCATAGCAATGCAATAAGGAAATTAAATCCAGGGTCTGTGAGTGGGGGGTGAGAATCCTACTGAAGGTGGCCAGGTAAAGGCAGGCTAAGAGTGTGATCATTCACAGGTGTCTGAAGTGTATGAGTGAGCCCAACAGAATGAATGGACAGTGTCAGTATAGATGGATCTCTGACTGCCACAGAACCTGTGTAAATGTGATAATAAAGAATGCTTTATTTCTTAGGGGAGAAGGGCTAGTCTGAGGTCTGTTTTTCCAGAATGATAGCTAAAGTCAGGAGAAATAAGACCGAATAAGAATGCAGAATTCTGTATTCTCACATAGCCCTGACATTAGCACTTACTTTTTATAGAATGTTGACTCATTTATTGATTGCTTACCCCTGTGGCCTGGCTGCCATTAAAAAAGGCAGAAAGTTACTTGTCTATTTCTTCCAAATTATAATATGGACACTACTATTTACATAGGGCCAGAGATAAGATCCCATAATTAATTTTAGTTACAACTTTTAGCTGAGATTCAGACTATGTTTACTATAAAATTTTGGGGGGATTACAATGATAAGGGTTGAGGTGTGGCTTAGTGGTTGATTTTCAAGTCACCACTAGAATTCATTCATTAGGATGCAAGTACAGTTAACCTCAAATCTGACTTTTAATTTTAATGTCAATATCATACCAGGTTAACTAACATCTTTTTAAAGTTATTTCTTTCAGTTTTAAATAATATAATTACATCATTTTCCCCTTCTCTTTGTTAATTCCAAACACACACACACACACACACACACACACACGTATTTGTGTTTTTCTATGTTTATCAGTAGCAAAACATTAACAGTCTTAACTCATAACCCTAAGTAGAAATAAAGCCACAGAAACCTGTCCCAACATATTGTGAACATATTCATATTGTGAGGCATTTCAGACAATGTGTATAGTTTAAAAGAAAAGCAAAAGAAACAGGAATGGGTGCTCTGTGTACTTCTGTGTACTGAGAGTATTGTGAATTGGGTTCTGATCTGCCTGGTTCTGATTCCCATTTATTGGCTGTCATGGGCACACGTGAAATGAGGTACATAGAGTAGTACCTGGCTGTTCACAGAAGCTTTTTTTTTTTTTTTTTTTTTTTTTTGGTTGATGGAGTTTTTTTTTTTCCCTCGGTGAGCACTGTATAGTTTGAATAGAACAGATTTTTCTGCTCTCCTAACCCCTACACATAGCAACTTGTAGACAATTTATCAAAAACAACTTCACTCTAAAAAGTAGAAAAACAATGCTTCTGATTTTGTTTAACTAAATATGAGATGTCTACTGAAGTTAGCCAGTAGCCCTTGGAACCTCTTGGGAGAGAGAAACATAGATATATCAGTTAATTTTATCATTGCTATGAAAATAATACTTGACAAAAGCAAGTTAAGAAGGAGTTTATTTTGTTCTGTAATCTGAAGTGCAGTCCATTGTGTTAGGGAGAGCATGACAACAGGAGCATGAGGCAGCTGGTCACAAGGCATCCTGAGGGACAGCATGGGTGCAGGAGCATGAGGCAGCTGGTCACAAGGCATCCTGAGGGACACCATGGGTGCAGGGGCATGAGGCAGCTGGTCACAGGGCATCCTGAGGGACAGCATGGGTGCAGGGGCATGAGGCAGCTGGTCACAGGGTATCCTGAGGGACAGCATGGGTGCAGGAGCATGAGGCAGTGTGTCACACGGCATCTACAATTTTCTCCATTCTGTTCAGCCATTATCCTCAGTCCATGGAATGATGTCATTGACATACACTGTCTGTTCTCTTACTTCATTTAGCCCAATCTGGAAATTCCCTCACAGACATGCGTAGGAGTTTGTCTCCTGGGTAATTCCAGATGCTGCCTGTCCATTTGACAAAGAATATTAACCATTACACTGTTTCCTCAGAGGATAAATTTTAATAAATGCTTGAGGAGTAGGTAATAGAAGTAAAGAAAGTAGAGAGAGGAAAGGATTAAACAGTTTAAGTCTACTAGGGAGTAAAATGGTACTCACCGGAACCCAAAGGTAGAGATAGTGAGACAGGTAAAGAGAAACATTAGGGGAAGGGTACAGTTTCAGTTAGAAGAAATATCCCATTATAGCTAGAAATAAATAGAAAAATGAATATAAAGGCAATGTGGAATATGCAGACTTGAGTATGGAAAAAAGACCTTGTCATCCACATGCTGTTTGTCTTAATGTATGCCCTCCACTGCCAACACCTGTGATCTGAGGACAGGATTTTAAATGTAAATGTAAATGTTGAGAAGTTGTAAGACAACCTAGTGTTCTTGTACGTAGCTTGATCATGCTATGTTGGGTTTTTAGATAACAGATTCAAAGACACAGTTCAGTGGCATAGTTCAGGACTCTCAATAAAAGGTAAGGGGCTGCATCCTGCTGGACCGTTTCAAGGTGATGCCCAGAACCTTTATCACAGAAGAATGGATAACTTCCATTGTACTGCAATGCAGATGTGGCCTAAACCAGAGATGAAGTATTGATAAAAGATCAGTTGCTGTACAGGATAGTTATAAGTGATCAATAATGTAAAAATAGTTGATATCTGTGCATCTTTATCAGTCAGCATCTTATTCACTTAAAATTAAGAACTGACAAGTGAGACAACTAGACAGAACTAATAAAGTTCCTTTACATAAGCTATGAGGCCCTCCCTCAAACACTGTCATGGTGGTCATCTGTCTGCAGCACCTTATGGCAGCCAGATTTCTTGGGTTCTGTGGCATCTTCAGTAAATTTGAGAAGTTCACTGATTTTTTTTAGTAACAGTAGGCTTTATTACTTTGTATCCTTGAGAATTAAAAATAAACATACCTTTCTCTATAAGCTAGCAAAAGACAAAATGCTTGAAGTTTTTTGTGGTGGTGGTGGTGGTGGTGGAGACAAGGTCTCACTATGTCGTTTTGGCTTTGGCTCTTTTGGAACTCTTGAACAAATCCAGTTGGCCTCAAGAGACTCACATGTCTCTGCTTTCTGGGCATTAGGATTAAATGCATGTTCCTGGCCTTTGAACTTAGACCCCTTTTAAACCCAGCATTGTGTCTTAGACCATTGTTGTTTCTATGGTTTCGGTGATCTTCCTTCCATCTCTCAGTCTTTAAGTTCTTACAGTGCTGTTATTTTTACAGTGAGTGATTGTGTTAAATGCAGTCTAGCATCTGAGAAATGGATCTGCAAATGAGGGCACTTTGCATTTGACAGCATTGTCTTTGTTATCTGGTCTTATATGTGTCAGACTTTTCAGACAACTTTGATATGAGAGGAAATAAAGAGGTAACTGTTTCAGGTACCTCACTCCATGTGAAAGAGTCTTGTAGAAGCAGTAACTCTGTGTATCATGTCTGGTTACAGGGAGTTGGAAGTAGCATTAGGTACCAGAGTACTCAAGAATGTGTTACTAAGTCCTCCCCTCTCCTACACAAGGATCTAACAGCTATGTTGAGTCTGGGAAGGAAAAGATCTCACAATACTGACTGGGATCAATGTGACAAGGGATTTCAGTCTCAAAGGAGTTTATATGAGGAACAGTTTTATCCAGGTACCAACTTCACTCTGACTGAGTATGGTGCTTGATTCATCCACTGGACTGGTACCATTTGGAAGAGTGACTCAGGAATAGCCTCTGAGTAAGGCAGATCTCAGAGGAATACTTGTCCAGAAGGTGCGTCCCCCAACTGGCAGTTCCCATCTTGGTTCCCGTGACAAGCCACTTGTATCCTGAACCCAAGCTATGGTCTCCCAGGTGGATACCCTTCCATTGGAACCCCTTGTGATCACTCTGTTACAATTATTTTCCTGAGAGTACTTATTTGATCACTTTATGCTGGTAGTGATATGCTCAAGAATGGGAAATTAGTAAACGTTATAAACGAGGGCATGGGAGATGTCACTCGTTTACAGAAAGAATACAAGTGAAGTCAGTGGAGGCTAGAGATGGGATAATGAGCTAATTACAGTTACAGACACTCAGCAAGAGCTAGTAAGGACCCCTTAGACTGTGGGGAAGAGGTGATGGAGTAAATAACTCATTTTAGATATGAGAGAATTTTATGATCCAGTAACTGAGGAAAAGTGACTCAAGAATCAAGTGTCTCTGTTTCATAGGCATGCCATAAGTTTAATCTCATAACACTGAAAAGGCAGCATAAGAAAACTGATAGAAAACATGGTGTTATCAGGGTGTCTTGAATATCTATTTGGTGTGTGTCAACATTCTTTCTATTATGAACAATTTGCAAGATTTTGTATTCTTTGTGTAACTTTCTGGTTGTTATTCTGTCCTATTCAGCAATTCACCTCATTCCTTGACTTTTAAGCTCTTGGGACATGCAAAACATAAAAGAAGCAACTATTGAATCTAAATTCTACTGAATTTATTGAATCTAAATTGAATTCTATTGAATCTAAATCTTCAAACTAGTCTGGACTTCCCCTGTAATGCCATTCCCTCCCTACCAGACTTCATTCTTGTTTGGTTGGTCCCACGGATCCTGCCAGCTTCCGTTTCCAGCTCACAGTTTGATGTTTATTTTAACCAGCTGCCCAATGAAAGGTAGAAGTTAACAACAGTTGCAGTGGCATAAGGCGGTTTCCATGTACAGCAGGGTAGCTGGGTGTGTCCTGTTGGGTACTCCTTCCTTTCACCCTGTCTCACCTGCATTTCAGCTGTAAGAATAAATCTTGGAAAACTGCTGTTAAGCCTTTTAGCACATTGCCGGATTCAGCAATGTCAGACTAACTGGTTTTCTACTAAACACTGCTGAAATGAAGTAAATTAGTCTGTCGAACACTTGATGCCCTGACTACTACAAATGGAAAACCATCAACAGATGCTCTTTGCTGAAACGTAGGCCCTTCCAGCAGATGGGTGATAGTTAAAAACAAACTATACTGTTTCTTTTCCTTTTGGTTCATTTGTTTTTATAGCAGTATTAAAAAAAATAACCTCTGATATATTAGTTACAGTAAATTTGTAGCAAATGCTTCGTGGCTGTTTGGATTCTTCTGAGATCCCTGAAATCACACTCAGACCATTCTTCATTATATGAACTCATTGAAAATGGGGATTCAAATCCTCACATTCTTCATTAGTTCTAGAGCTTCCCTTGGTGTTCACACTCCAGTGTTGGAAATAATAATGAGAAGCAACTGCCAAATACAGTGAGATATTATGTCTCTGTCTTAAATATCAAATGTTGAGCTTCAGTAAAGTAGTATCTGTCACATCTCCAATAGTCAGTATGCATCTAGAACTAGAATGTTTAACAATGTTTTATTTCCCCAGATGCTGCTGCATCCTTTAGCTAACTCATGCGCAGAAAATGGTGACTTTCCCCCAGTTCAATGACTCATATACCATATAAAGTAATCACTATCAATTGATACTAACCTTCAAGAGCAATACTGGCATTATTAATCATTCAATCAATTTAGACATTTCTTTCCACAGAAATGTTTATTTTAATCTAATTTAAGTAGTTCATATGTCTCTAAAGAAACCTGAAATCTGACTTTTTTACATTCCTTCCAGATCCTAAGGTTGTTTATTACATTATATTCACTATAACAGAATACAGGAAGATTCAACATAGTAAGAGTAATGGAAGAAACACTTAGATATTTTTAAAATATTAAAAATATTTACAGGAGAATATTTATAAGGAATTTTAACTGTTTACAAGGATATTGCATTGTAATTGTTTTTTAACCATGAAATTTGTTGTTTATAGGGTCAGGATCATGTCGGTTTAGTTACTCTGACCCCAGCATCACTGTGTCATACTCGAAGAACAATACCGCTGATTGGATTCAGTTGGAGAAAATTAGGTTTGTTACCATTTCAAGTATTGGCTGGAAATCTGTTGTAAGACTTCTGTACCTCTAGTTGCTTTCATTCTATCCAGACTTCTTTCTTCATGGTTAAAGTCGTTTGGTTGCTCATTCCTCAAGTCATGGGTATACCTATTTACTACTTGAGGAAGTTGTTGCTAGAGTGTAACCTTCCCATTCACAGCTTCCTATCCTCAGTACGAGCCTGTTTTAGACAGCGGCCCATTTGGGATTATAACTTTTGAGAGAGCATCTTTTACCACAAAGCATCACCAGCTGTGGCAGGCAGGAAGTGACCTGACTTTGCCTGGTTGGCATCCAGAACTGAGAGCATGACCAGTAACAACCGCCTGCATCCATCCATGCCCATGATGATAGGGGTTCATAGCTGCTAGGCCTTTTGCATCATCTGTCCTCCAACCTCTAATGTCACGGCAGGCCCAACTTTAAATCCTGTATCTTCTTTACTTCAAAGTTCTCCAATGAGAAAATGAAGTAGGATGCTCCATGTAAAAGGAACTTTCTTACTGTTAGAAAAAGTGGATGGTCTTAGAAAATCCCAAATCATGTTTACCACTACTGTGGAATTTTAACCAGGAAATAAAATTCATAGTGGATGTATAAAAGTAAAATGAAAAGGAAACTAATACCCTACACTTTGAGACAGACATGGCATCTGCTGCACTGAGGGCCATAGCCCAACATTCAATTAATCCCTTTGTGGCAACTGGGGTTCTTCTCAAGTTGGAAACATTTTAAGTAGTACGTTTTCCATCAATTTTGCAACATTTGTTTTCCATTAGCTCTTTTCTTTATTAAAAGGACAGTGATCTGTTAAGGGAAGCAAAAGAAATATTAGGTTGATAATCTTTAATACTAACCAATTTGTACAAAGTTTCTAGAAGTATATGCAAAAAAAAAAAAAACCCACATAAGCTCTAGTCCAACAAAACCTCCTGTCTGCCTCAGGTAATTCTAAGTCAGGATTTTAATAAATGATTCCCCTTGCCTGGATGGGATAAAATTTACTGATAGTTACTGCATACTGAACTCTAACATGCTGTATCAAGTTTATGACAGTGTTTGCTATTATGTTTTCTAAGTTTTGAAAATGTATTCACATCAGATACTTAAGCATCTGAATGGATGTAATCAAACCAACATACATATAGAAATTTTACCTTTATCTCTACAGCTTTCCTTTTACTATATTATATCATAATTGAAGTAACTTATAACGTGGATTTTTTGCTTGAAAAGAGCTATATGCTTTGGAAGTAATAAGAATGAAAGTGCACATTTGATTGCACAAAAGGACATCACATTCAGCTGAGTACATTAAATTTTTTTCATGAAAATGACACTTCCAATTCTAGGCTGCATACCAAACCACCATATTCATGCATGCAAATTGCTCTTACCATTGGTGATCAGCACAAAAGTTTTTTCTAACTATCATCTGAAACCAAAGTACATTCTCTTCATCAGTTTAAATTCTTTTTGAAGGTAAAAAAAAAATACTCACAATAAAATATTGTAAATTAGAAGGGAATTGATTGCCCACAAAGGTGAGATACACCATCTATAACCCCACTGACAATTCTGAAGATATATATGTGCTTTTCTGGTGAGTGAAAAATATGGCTTTTTCTCCAGCCCTTCCAAACCTGATTTATAGCAGCCCAGCCTACCACTAGTTTGCATTTTCACACCATTTTTAATCTCAGCTAAAACGATCACTTTTACAACAGCAGATTTCTACTTTGGTAGAATAAAATGATTAATAAAACTTGTCTTATATAACAGAAAGAGCTAGATTCTAATAGATGTTATATAAAAAGCTTGTTAAATTATATCAGTCTTTAAAAGATTGGCCTGTATACAATTGTAAATAATTATAAGTGAATATATTTAATTCTATGGCAAATCTCACATTTCATTCAGCAACCTGATATAAAAATGTATCTGATGACGAAAAGTAAAATGACTATTATATAATGACTATATATCATATGAACATATGTATATACACTTAAACATATCATATATCTATTATATACTTAAACTTAACATATATATCACACATACATACATATATACATAAACATGTCACATATAAGTACATATATATATATACACTTACCTTAAACATATCACATGCAATAAGCTCCAATTGATGCATAATTTCAAAATAAGATCAACATTAATTTCAATTTTTTCTCTTTTCTTTTTTCTCAAAACACTTTATCAGTATTTGTATATACATATATACTTATACATGTACACATATGTACATACATATATGTACAATAATTAAATAATAAGATGTATTTGAAAGTATGGGGAGTTAGGAAGAGTGGGAGAAAGGAGAGAAAGGGAAAAATTATGTAAATACAGTGCTCATATATGAAATTCTCAAAAAGAAATCCAGTGTTTTAAAATGTTCAACAGATTAACTAGCAATTTACAATTTGAAAATAAATATGACCTATAATTATGTTGAAGGACATTTTAACTCACTACAAACTTTGAAGTTCAAAATGAAATCAATAAAAATTATTTTACCCAGCTTACTAACAAAAACCACAATAATGTTTTAAAATTCAAAGTATTTCTGAGAACAAGAAAATGGATTGTCAGAAGCTAAGTCAGCAGAGCCAGGGGGACACTGTGTGTTATTTCTTTTTTCTTCTTCTTGTTTTTCTTCTTCTTCTTCTTCTTTTCTTCTTTTTTCTTACCAAAAGAAATGATTTTAAAGGGATATCTACCATGTGCCAAAACTCTTCTAGACATAGTTTGACTCCTTTTGTATTATTATAGCAGCTTGTGCCACCTTCTCTGCCACTGTTCTTTTCCTGGCTTATTTGAACGCACTTAGTTCCTGCTTTAATTGGAAATCTTGAACAAGTAGCAGATACTGAAAGTTGATGAAGGATGGGCTTGCATTTTGTTTGTAATGAGCATCGCATGTTCATCATGAGGCTGTGGTCTGAACTGTGAGCTTGACCTCCCTTCTCACACTTGTTCCAGAGCCCCTTCCAATGTGAGCACAATTATACACATCCTCTACCTTCCTGAGGAAGCCAAAGGGGAGAACGTGCAGTTCCAGTGGAAACAGGACAGTCTGCATGTGGGTGAGGTGTATGAAGCCTGCTGGGCCCTGGATAACGTCCTGGTCATCAATGCAGCACACAGACAAGTCATTCTGGAGGACAGTCTCGACCCAGTAGACACAGGCAACTGGCTCTTCTTTCCAGGAGCAACGATCAAGGTTTGAACATCTTCATCCTCTCTTCCTTTAGAAACCCAAGGCTCACTGAACTAGTTACTTCAAGATAACATTTCCAAGACTGCTCTTTTGAGTAGTAACATTCTTAAGTCTCATATCGTGCCATTTAAGGTTGTGATAGCACTTTATTAAAAACCATTTGTTTATTCATTCATTTAACAATTTTTTGAGAACTCAGACTGAGCTGAACCCTGTGAACATCAAAAAGCAAATACATTTCTTCCCTTGCTTGTAGCTATAAGTTCAGTAGAAGCAGATAGACACCTAACTGTGCAAATACAGTTATTATTTTCTGGGAAAGCTTAGAGGTTTGAGACAGCACCAGATACAGGCTTGGGGCATTAAGAAGGTTATCCAGAAAACAGAGAATGTAAGCAGATACTGATGGGTGGTCAGAAAGTGGGCAAGTAAGAGGAGGAATAGCACTCCAAGAACTGGAGATTTCATACTTAGAGGCTAGAACTGAATGTTCGTGTCTTCCACCCATTTGTGTGTTATAATACTGTCATATGGAACTAGAAAGTAGAACTCCTGTGAGGTCATTCAGTCATAAGTATGAGTCCTCTATGAATCGGGGATAGTGTCCTGATGAAGAACTCTCTGGCCTTCAGCATATGAAGACATAACAAGACTAAGAATGTGTAGGCCCTTGCTACGTCTTCCAGTGGTAGTTTTGGAACTCTAACTTCCAAAACTATTAGAAACCGGTGTTTCTACTTAAATTACAGGCTGTGATGTTCTCTAACCATAGCCCCAAACTAAGACATTCTAAATTCGTGGTTTTCAACCTTTGGTTTGCAACCTCTTTAGGGCAGTCACATATTAAATATCCTGCATATCAGAGATTTACATTACAACTCATAACAGTAGCAAAATTATAGTTGTGAAGTAACAATAAGATAATTTTATGGCTGGGGGAGGTCATCACATTGTTTGAGGAATTGTATTAAAGGGTCGGAGCATTAGTCATGTTGAGAACCACTGGTCTAGATGGTGAATACAAAAAACAGAAACCCTTCAATGGAGTTAAAAAGTTATCCCATATATTCTGAGACTCATGGTAAGTAATTCTGGTGTCGTGGCAAGAGGGAATGCCTTGAAGATTTGCAAGCTGCTGTAGTACTGGCATTATATCTAGAGATCATATCCACTGAAGTACTTTACATCAGAGACAATTAAATTGGTATATGAAATTGCTCTTCTAAGAGAGAGCTCTGAGTGAAAGGAGTATTTAGAAAGACCAAGAACTTACAAATAGTTCAATGAGAGAGCTTATTAGGCAGGCTTAAGGGAGAGGGGATGGGGACATGTGGATATATTTCAGATTTTGTCACCAGGTAATGGAGGAGATTGGGGACTGATAAAGAAGAGGAAGAAATGATAGATATTAGGGACAGGGTTTGGGCAGGTTGAACAAATTCACAGGATGGCTACAGTTGGTTTCAGTTTGGACACCTAGGTCTTGATGTTGTTAGGGCCAAGTGGCAAGTAGTTGGTAGAAAATGAGTCACAAGTTATGGCAGTTGTCACCTATTGGATAGGCATAGAAGTTACAAGTTTGCCTGAGGAGAGACTCTGTGATAAAGAACTAATACAAAAGGGGCCATTAACCTTCAACTGGATCCCTGCATGTCTCTAATATGTAGAAATAAATTGAAAATTTAGCTTATAGATATTTTTTATTTCTTAGCTACGACTTACTGATGCAAAACAATCCTGTTTTAGCTAGGGGTGAGACTGCAAGAAGGGTAACAAAGAAAATAAAAGGCTTAAAATAGCTTTTTTTTTTTGCATGTATATAGTATAGGAAAATAAGACAGGATCTTTTACATACTTGGCAAGTGTTCTAGCACTAAGCTACATCCCCAACTCTCTTTTTACTATTTGGGGCAGGAGTACAAGTTCTTGTCAAGTTGCCAGTATCTTAGGGTTTTACTGCTGAGAAGAGATACTATGACCAAGGTAAGGTAACTCTTATAAGGACAGCATTTAATTGGGGCTATCTTATAGGTTCCAAGGTTCAGTCCATTACCATCAGGGTGGGAGCATGGCAAACTCCAGGCAGGCATGGTGCAGGAGGAGTTGAGAGTTCAACATCTTGTTGGGAAGACAAAGAGGAGAAGACTGGCTTCCAGGCAGCTAGGATCTTAAGAGTGTCTTAAAGCCCACGCCCATGCCCACAGTAACACACCTACTCCAACAAGGCCATACCTACTCCCTGGGACAAGCAAGCATATTAAATTACAAAACCTCAGTTTGACCTTGAACTCACCACCAGTTCATATAGGTCTCAAACTTATGGTGCCTCTGCCCTCTGCCCTCTGCCCTCTGCCTCTTTGGTATCTGTCTAGGATTAGAGAGGCCTGTGCCACAGTGTGCTGTGCTGCTTACAAGAAAAAGAATTGCAAATTGTTCTCAACCCAGAAATGCCCCTTCTTCCTCAAGCAGTCAAAGTTTATAGTCATTTCAGCACAGGGTGATGAGATTACAGCTGTAGACTGGTCTTGGAAACAGGCATCCTGTCTGCTCAGTTCAGGAAAGCATTTCTTGAAATCTCTTATAGAAAAGTTTCTGACACAGCTCAAAGCTGCAGCTGCGTTAGAAAGAGTCCACAAATTCCTTTTGCACAGAAAACTTTTGTCAGGGTACTCTGAGTAATGTCTTCTGGCCACTGCATTGAAAGAGGGCTTTCTGTTGACTCGTCTCTATACTAACAAGCAGGTCTGAGCCCTTCCGCAGCATGATTTTTTATCATCTGACTCTCATGCCCTCTACTAAATAGATGTACATTTCTGCCTCCTGTTACAAGCTATTATACTAATCTAATTAGGTACTTGGTTTCTTAAGGCATGTACTTTGGTTCCATCCATGATAAAATGCATGAAGTTTGTGTTTGCTTCAGTAAGAAATTTAATTAAATTAAAACTTTGGTAGAGAGTGCTTTTTGTCTTTTTAGTCTTTTGTTCCACTCGTAAGCTTCCCAACCACATACCTGAGAATTACCTAGGGACTTGGTCAAGTAAGGAAAGAAATGTTACTGTGGCAATAATTTATTGACTTTAAGTCACCTGCCAGATAAATGTTCTACTCCAATGTTTCTTTTGAAAACTTGAAATACATGCCCTAGTTAAATCTAAGAATTTGTTTTTTAACTCGTTTGTATAACCACTCTTTTGATTTCTGTTTGAAATATCTCAAAATGAAAACTTTTCTTTGACCAAATGATTCATAATTATAAAAAAACTCGCTGTTTAATTATATGAAATGCCTTTGTCAAATATTAATTTTTTTAATGTCTTTTGAGATGAAAACTACTTAGAAACCAACTCAGTGTCTCCATAGGTTATGAGAGTGCTTTAAATGTTGCTTTATTTTGAACAATTTATAAAAACAAATTTATGTTATTTATTTTATAATGTGTACTGTGTGTGTCTGTGTGTGTCTGCAAAAGTCTCTGGAATACTAATGTTGATAAAGTAAAGCTGTTATGAATATACACGTTTCTGACTAAATTGTCCAGCTGCTGGTCTCAAAGACCATGTTAATCGGTCGAAAAGAAAAGAGAAAAATGAGTCTATGTCCCTCACAGGTTGGATTTCTCTCATCTTCTCCAGATGTTTCAATTTCTCTGAAAATATTTAGTTTTATCTGAACTGTCATTGTTCATCCCAAGTAGAGCAAAAGTGACCAAAGACGAGACCAAGTAATTAACGTAAAGTATCTTATGAGTCAGGGACCTGTAGGTATACATCACCAGCTTAAATCTCTGCGCTGGTAGAAGGTCATGGCTATTCTTGGGTCTTTAGTAATTAGTGTCAACTGCACCTGCAGAAATTCAGCTTTTACTTAGAAGCTGCTCTCATATTTGTGAGTGATTGACATGTGGTGCTGGGATTGAATCCAGACCTCGGTGCATGCACATGTGAGGAGACACTCTGCCACTGAGCTACATCCCCAGCCCTTTGTTGTAATTTTTGACTTGGTAAAATGAAGTAGATGGTAAGCAGCTTCCAAGGTAGTTACTCTTCCATCCTTCTGTGCCCACAGCCCTGCCTGCCTGCCTGTCTTCCAGGCTTGTCTATTGTGCGTCGAATCAACAGCATTATTTTTTATTTCCCGTCAATCATGAGGCAACCCTTTGTTCACTACCAAGTACTCGAGGCTTTAAATGCCAATAATAAACTGGACAAGTGATAAAAATCTCCTCAGAGTGTTGCCTCTAAAGCAACACCCCCAAACCCCATCCCCCACGCTGCATGTGCCCAGCACAAACAGATCAAGTTAGCCAGGGAGAGCCTGAAACCCACTCTCTAGTAAATCACCTATTTCATTTGCTGGCAACCATGATTTTGCCTTCTTTCACAGAATGAGACTTTTTACTTCTGTGTATTTTTCTAGAAGTGTAAGGAATTAGTGACAGTTTATACAATGCTAAAATAGGTTACAATATCAATTTATCAATGCAATTGTTAAATAGCTCCTGTTACCACATCAGGGCTTCTGTCTGGAAGCTGTGGGTGTTCAGAACACGTTCAAGAGTCAGAGGACTACCTTCCCACCTGATGAGGGAGAATAAGTAATCTCAGGCAACTTCTGTGCACCAGCTGTGAGTGATTTTGGTTTAATCAAGGATTAAAGGATACGAGCTGAATATTTTGTCTCTTTCCATTTAAGACTATCAAGGTTTAGCATTTCATGCTGGGAACAGTTCTCACACTCAGGAATGATGCTTGCCGTATCATGAAAACCACATGGATCCTCGACAATAATGGCTAAAAATAATAATAGTAGTATAATCTTGATTGCGAGGAACTATGATTATAGCATCAGTTCTGCTGGGAGCGTTTCATGAAGGCTTGTAGGTACAGGCAGGGAAGACCTTGTGTCCTCAGCCTTCCGTTGTGTTGATCAGCACCTCAGCAACTGAAAAACACAGCCCTCAAGTTCATCGAGCCATCTGTCTTACCTTTTCAGATTTGCATCTTTCAATTTGAGAATATAATTTCAGGCTCAAAGGAAAATATTTTCTGTAAGTTTGGTGGGTCAGCCCAGATCAAAGAGGAAAGTTGCAAATGGAAGTGAATTACTCCCAGGAGAACTAGGGATAAAGGAGCTAGAAAGAGCTATGTTTGAGTGAGAATTTTTCTCTCTCTACTGTTCGTCTTTTAATAGTAACCCATGAAGTAGAATTTCTGAATGAACCAATAGGCAAGGTCATGTATGGCTCAAGCCACTGTCTCATTTCACTTGTCTTTCTGCATACATTTTTCATGGCAGGTGCAAAATTCACCTTGAAATTATAAACCATCCATGACTCTTTGCTGTCTCCTGTGTGCATGCCACTGTGTGTGAACGTACGTACGTGTGTGTGTGTGTGTGTGTGTGTGTGTGTGTGTGTGTATGCACACGTGCACATGCATGTGTGTATAAGACAAGCAAAAAGAGGGAGAGTGCTTTGCTCAGTATCCATTATTAGTATTTCTGTCTTCTCAGTGAGACTGGTTGCCCTGAGTTTGCAAAGGCATAAATCACTGGTTTCTGTCAAAGCTGGAATTGGCCTACAGATTAAAAGCAGGTCACTGGGACATAGGTGCTATACCACACGCCTCTCAGTTTTAAGAAACCTTCGCATTCTGATTGCCTTAGCTGTACCTGATGGTGTTTTGCTATTTATTACCCAATTGCCTACCTAGAACTCTAGATCCCTCCTTATACATGTTTATGTCAAGTTGTACTGAAAAGCAAATCAACACTAACAGCCACCAAGACTGTTAGAATGATTGCCCTTGCAAATAGGCTATGATTTGAAAACATGTATTTAGAAACTCTTTTAAGAAGCAATTTATTGGAATTTGCAAATTTATACTAAGGGTTTGCAATCACTAAGTTACATGCTTTAGAAGAGTCCTGCTTCTATCTCTTCTCTCATCTAACTAGTTTGTTCCTTTGCCACATTCACCTTTGATTATAAGGTAGTGGCCACAGCTCTTCTAGTTTAACAAATAACAACAGGCCCCGTGAAGGCAGCAGCTCATAGATAACCCAATAGGCCATTCAGAGGAATCATTAAATCAGAACAAGAGAGTCTATTATTTTTCTTATTGCCCTTATACATAATTAATTTAGCAAATTTGTTATTCTACTGGACAGAAGGCAAATCTCCATCCCATGTCAGAACTGTAGCTTCTTTCCCAGTGTCTGATGTCACCACTCAAATGTTAATTCTCACAAATAGCTGAATCATCAGTGATGAAAAAAACTGTGTCCAAATTAAAGAAATGTGTAAATGAATCTGGCTAAAAAATTTTAAATCTTAATGAAAGTTGAGGCTAATGAGGAAAAAATAGTTTTTGACAATGGTGAAAGGGAAAATTAAGGAGGAGCCAGATCATTTTTAAACCTGTCTTTTTGGAAGAAAACCCCCTGGAAGAGCAAAGCTTTCCTGATACCGTGCCTGGTTTGTCTTCTGTATAACACTCCATTCCATTCATTTCCCTGGGAAAACAGCTCAACGGCCCTCTTCATGATTTTGCTTTCTTACAAGGTAAAAGGACAATTAGGAAACAATCAGGTTTGCTTGGCAAAAAAAAAAGTGTTTTGCAGGTTGCTGTACCACAAGCTGTTTAGCATGAGACTTGGTGGGATTTGTGTTCTGGGTTTCTAATGAGGATAAACATGAGTGCAGTAAGTCTTGTGGCCGGCCCATGTTCCCATGCCTTCTTCCATTAGGAGTCCGAATGATAACTATGATTTCCTGGCTGGATTCCAGCTTGGTTAATTGCATGCTGTCTACCCATATTCCCTCTGCTTAGAGTCTCCTTTACTCCGGACTGTGCTGCTCTTATTACTGTGTTTTCCCCAAGAGGTGGGTACACATTACAAAATGTGCCAGAATATAATTTGTTAAGCTAATAAGAGCACTTTGGGGATGAAGGGTTAAATGTGGTAGTGTGCTTTTCACAATCTCCCCCCAGTGAGGTTTATTTGTATAGTAATTAATATGGAATAACATCAGTGAAATGTGGACATGAGCCAGGTCACTGGAACAAGAGTGACAATAACATAGAAACACCTAATTTTGATAAATTTGACAGAAAATAATCATTCAGACAAATCCCCAGAGCCTCTTGTTCCTTTTGTTTTTGTCTTGTTTTGCTTGGGATTGAAACTGACATTTTTAATTGCTGAGTAGGCTAACACAGTATTCAATAAGGCAACGTTATCTTTCCTCTGTATGGTAACATCTCCATCATTCTATGAGTCACAACTCCTAACGAAATAACTTATGTGGTAGCATTCTTTGAAGTAAGATTTCTTAAGTAAATGATTAAAGATACGGAACAAAAATAAAGGGAAAAGCAGTAGGTATGGATTCCTAATATTGCTATCTCTAAATATATTCCCTATGGTTTCTTATCTATATAAGGGTTTATCATCCCTTATAATGACCCCCATTTCAAAGATGAGGAGGCAGGGGCTCCAACAGCTCAAAAAGCTTTGAGTTGTGAAGCCAATCCTGTTTCATTACAAAACTTGGCTTTTTCATGCCAAGCTATGCTGTAGCCTCCTGTGTTGTGCCTGGCATCCTTGGCCTTAATTTGAGAAGACAAGTACGAAAACCTAACACTGTGAAAAATCAAGATCACCAAAGACGAGGCTAACAACTGTCCTGTGGAATTTCACATGGTTATCCCTCTTCTGGTTACTCCAGTTCAAATCTGTCACTATTTCCATTTCAGAGCTGGTAATATTGTGAAGTAATTATACATGTGTCACTAAATAGACAAAAAGTTGAATCTTTATAAATCCTAGTACAATGTGGTTCAACTTTGATGGTTTAATGATCCCAGAGAGTAATGAGAGAGAGAGAGAGAGAGAGAGAGAGAGAGAGAGAAACCAAAACAATCTTTAAGCTCCTTAAACTCCATGCACCAGGATTGACTCTCTATTGTGTTGACTAAAGAAAATTCTCTGCAGCTCTCCTGCACCTGGACTGTATTCACAGCCAAGTTTGCAGGTTTGTAACTGGCATTAAATTACCTAGAAATCGAATGTGTGGAAAATGATAGAAATTTATTTTGTCTCATGAGAAAAATTGTTCTCTTACTATTAAGAGGTTTTCTTTCTATTTTGGGGGATGAAGTCTGAATCTTTAAAAAAAAAAACCACTGAACCAGAATGTGGAAAATATGTGCTAAAGCTATAGCGTATATGTAACAAAAGGCTTTAGAAATACAACATGCAGACCAGCCCGTCAACCCCTCTGACTTTATCCGCAAGTCCATATGCCAATATATTTTATTCCCAGCCAGACAGTGGCTAATTTACGGCTCTGCCAACAATGCCATTTTAATTAATTTTATTCATCTTATTTCTCTTTCCTCTGTTCGTCATATCTCATCTGTTTGCATTGCCTAGATTTTAATTAAAAATCTTCTCCTCTCTAAGGAGCAATCTGAAGTGGCAAAAATAATCACTTAAAATATTACAGTCATTAAAAAATTGGCTGTGGTGGAAGCCATGCATTTTCAATTTTCCTACAAATGATGTTTTAGCTCCCTTTTAAAGCACACTTTGTATCTGAATTGTCTGCCACCAGCCAGCTTGGCTATTAGAAATGGTCTTCCAGCTGGGTGGGCTGAGTGACAACTTCTTAATGGAGGAAATGGATGGCTCTCTGCTCATGTGGAGGGAACAGCACACCAGGCAGCTTTCTTTCCATCTGCCACTAGCCCTCTCCAAGCTGGCATTGTCCAAATGCCCAGTGTACCCCTTTCAGTAAAGAGAGTACCGTCAAGAAGTCAGTTGTAAGGCTGTAGACCCTAAAAGGAATCATCAGGATAGTTTGCCCCTAGAGAGATAATATTAAGAGTTGCTCTGGTGTTCTTTCTGAAGGCCTAATTAAACAAGAGTGGAAGTGATTTAAGTACTTTTTACAAGTACAGAGGTGAAGCCATTAACCTTTTCCACATAGTAGAGGGAAGAAGCTTAGAAAATGCTAGCCTGAATTTTGGCCAAGGACATGTTATATTGAGGAATTTGCACTGATGTTTCCTGTTGATGCTTTTCTGAACGGCAGATTTTTCATTCTTTAGTTACATTGTGTTCTGCTTGTCAAATAAAGGAAATCCATTTAGCAGCAAAACAGAGAAAAACTCTTTTATTGGCTGAGGAAAAGACATAAAGGCATAGGAATATCAAAATTAGAGATCTGTTGTACTTAAGTATATGTGGTTTACCAGTGCCAAACTAATGGAACAAGTAATTAAAGGAGTAATTGATGGCACATCAGAAGGTCCAACTCAGAAAAATAGAACTAGCCATAGACTATGTCTTGTTTAGCCCAAATTCATACTCAGCCACCTTATATTTGTTTATTGAAGTTGTTTAGGTTTTTAATTGTTAATTCCTACAAGTGAAGTGAGTTTGGATTGCTGTTGAACAAAAATAGCTGGGTATTAAAATTGAGAGCAATTTTCTGAAACTCTTCATAGTTCCAGTATGTGTTGTACTTGGGTTTTTAGCGTACTAGATTTTGATGTCATTCAACGCAAGTTCATCCGTTAAGAAAAACAGTTGTCATCTCCTAATCTTGAGTTTGTATCTGTTAGGAGACTAGTGGGTAATCGTCCCAAATGTGGAGGGCTTTTAAACTCTTAATTGATGGTTTTATCTGCTCTAGTTATTTGTGAATATTTGCAGTAATTTTTAATATATTTTATTGTGGGGCCTGTTCTTAAACAATTTTCTAAAGGGTTTAATTTGATCTGAGGAATTTTAATAACTACTATAATGAGAAACAGAAAATATATTTAAATATTCTATTTTCCTACCAGTGACTGCTAAGACAATGAAATACAATAGTGCATGTCTTTTAAGAGCACATGTTCAGAGATATTATTGACACTTAGAAATTTAAAAAAGAACTGCTTTGAATCTCTGAACTTCTCACAACCTATCAAGAGAGCAGGTATTATTGACTCCATTCTTCATTCATTGTGAAAAGCTGAGATCTTCAGAGGCAAAATGATTTGTGCTGTCCCTTAGCCATCAGGTAGAGGAAGTGTTTTGTTGTCCCTTCCAACCTCAACCTCCAGAATCCTTGAGGGTGGATACAGCACCTGGGTTTTCTTTATTATCTTGATTGTTTATGGTTTCCAGTAGTATGTTCTTCCCAGTCTTGACCTTGATTCTTCATTAATTGAATCAGATTGGAGGGAGAAGATCACACAGCCCTTAAGCAAGTAGATCCTGGATTCTCTGCAGAGATGTAGAGAGAAACACATAAACTCAGGAATTGTCTCCCATGGGATCATCTAGGCTTCAGTTCTTAGTCTGGAGAGTTTCTAGGGAGCCAGAATGATTTCAAAACATTGATTTCCAGGGGCTCAACTTCTTCTTGTAATCAATTTTAAGATATTTAAATAAGGACACAACACTAGCCTGGTTTCCTACCCAGGACAAACCTGTATATGTCTAACTTCTTACAAAGAAGGGCACTCAGTAGGTCTATTGTCTCAAGTAACTCAGGAATTCACCTCTTGGCATAACCATAAGGACATTGACTCATTTGAGAGAGTAGAGATGGATTTACTGTTTAAAGATGGCAGGATTATTCTAAGGCCAACTCTAGGAACTGACATACACAGCTTTCCCTTGTCTGTTTTCACTGAGCTCTGGTGTTGAGTTTTGGTTACCTACTGAGAATTGATTAGTTACCTACTCTGTGAATTGGTTAGAAGAGCACAAAAGAGATTTTAAAATTACATTAAAAGATACCACTCTGTTTCTCATAAAAACTTGTTGAAGACACATTAGACTAGTTCTGTAGCTTATTATGAAAATTGGCTGATAGTCACATAAGTGAATCCTAGTCACTCAGGCCACTGTCCTCATACTTGTCATGATGAATATTACTTGTGTTTCACATGCTGGCAAACACATAGTTACCGTGATAGAATGTGTCTTTGATACTGATTTTCAGTAGTTACACAGCTGTACATGCTATGCTCAGATACTGGAAGAGCCTTTGGAATATGCACTTATTTGTCTGTTAAACCAGTTTATTTTGTAAAAATAGTTAGCAATAAGCTACCAGATTTTACAATGGCTTTATGTTTTATATAAAATCTGCCTCATGTAAGCTTCAAATGTGTATCATGTATATTAAGAATAAGGTTTGAAAGGGCAGAAAAAATTACATAGAGTTTTAAATTATTAACAAAAATTCATGAAGTGAACGAAACCAACATTTAAATTCTTAAATGGATGTCTAGCCAGAAATGACAAAGGCTATTAGGTGATCCATTCTTTAATTGTACAAACATCTCATTCAAATTATAATGTAAATGATTTTGTTTTCACATGTACAGAGATTTTGTGTGCCACTTCCTGGAATGACTGCCATCCCTGCTGATGTCTGAGTCTGTGCATTAGGTTCAGATACCCATAAGCCACAATTGATTGACTTCTCCTGACTGTGAAGAAAACAATGAAGACCCATTCCTAGGACTCAGTGGGTTGTTTTAGAAAAACAACCTTTGCTGTTCTTGTTAGCATTGCTTCTCTTTCAGTTGGGCATGGTGAAGAAATCTTTATATCAATTGACAATTTCTATTTACTGTGAAAGGAGCTAAGTTCTACATTTGGTCAGTATGCCTGTGCATATTGCATACAATGAGTTCAGTTTAATATCCATGAATAATCTGTATTTATTGTGTCTGAAGAAAAGTCTCAAGCAGTCAACACTTGCCACAGGCTAAGTATTATCTAACATCATGGCAGGGCCTAGAAGACATGCTGTAAAAGGACTCCCTTAAGATCTGTGCTGCTGCTCTCTTGAACTTTGGAAACTACTTACTATTCCAGTTCAGTAGCAAAATTTTGTCTTTACCAGCTAAAGCCATAGCTAAAACAACTGAGTAAGGGTTCCTGGTGCCCTTCTTATGACCTGGGCAGCCAGTCTCCAGCCTAATTCCCAAATTAGGCCAACTTAACATCTTTGTGTTTTTTGCTTAGTTGGTTGGTTGGTTTTCATTTTTTAATGTTTATTTTTAATTTTAAAAATTAAAATATAATTACATTATTTTCCCCTATTCTACCTCCAATCCTTTGCATTTAATACCCCCTACCTTGCCCAAAAACTCATGGCCTCTGGCCTGTTTTCTCTAGACTCTTTTTCTCTGATTGTTTTACACACACACACACACACAGACACACACACACACACACACACACACACACACACACCTAAATATATAAATGCAATCAGCTCAGTTTATATATTATTTGTATGTAGAGGATTTCAGGACTGACTACTTGGTGTTGGATAAACAACTGGGACCTCTTCCCTGGGGCAAACTAATTTCCCCCACTCTCAGCATCCCCCGGTTGTTGTAGTTTTTTGTGCTTGGGGCCCTGTGTGATTTTTCCTTCTAATAACAAGACTGTTGGTATTGTCCTTGTTCTGGTCTCAGTTATGGAATTGTGTTTTTGAGACTTAATGAGTGTAGTTCCCCTGCCTTTTGTGGGAGACACAGTCTCACAGCAGACATCCTGTTCACTTGGGTCTTACAGTCTTTCAACCTTTTTTCTGCCAAGGTACTCCCAAGTCTGAAGTGCAGGGGTTGTACTATAGATAGATCAGCTGGGGTTGTGTGTAGATGAATCAGCTGGGGTTGTGTGTAGATGCATCAGCTGGGGTTGTGTGTAGA
>JANHMN010000031.1:200879-217162 GCA_030674055.1 Rhabdomys pumilio | reverse complement strand
GGGTTGTGTGTAGATGCATCAGCTGGGGTTGTGTGTAGATGCATCAGTTGGGGCTAGGTAGCACATATGCTTGTTTTGGGCATTTCAGTTGTGATTTTTGTAATATCTGAGTCTATATCACAGCAAAGCATTTGTGTCCAGGGGTGAGAGCTACACTTATCTGTGGTATAAGGATATATGTTTAGAATGCAGTTCAGAATCATGCTGCTATAGCAAAGTGGTGATTACATCTTTGTGCACATATACATTTGTCATCTAACATAGCTCTTTATCCTTTTAAAGCCTCATGAAGACCCACTCACTGTAAAGTCTGCTTGTTTAGGCTCTCCTAGAGCTGATTCTGACCACCTCTTACACACTTTCATACACTAGTATGCTGCCTACCATTGGGCCCTACATCTGACATTTGACAGTTCTCAACTAAAGTGGGATTACTGTTGTTTGTTTAGGCTGAGAATTGAATCTACTGCCTCACGTGTGGCCAGTGACTTCTCTCGTAGCTCACATCCCCAGCTCTTAGCAAGAATTTGGAGAACTAAGAGTCCTTGGGTGCTTGTGGGCTGTCTGGCAATGAAAAACAGATCATGTGGAAGGCAAGGAATGGCATTTGAGGTTGCCCTCTGACCTCTATGTACATGCCCTGGCACACGCATACCCACATTGGCATGTGTAATTCACTTGGGGTTTTTTTAGATTTATGTATTTATTTTATGTATATGATTACACCATAGCTGTCTTCCGAACCAGCAGAAGAGGGCATCAGATCCCATTACAGATAATTGTAAGTCACCATGTGGTTGTTGGGAATTAAACTCAGGACCTCTGGAAGAGCAGTTTAACCATTGAGTCATCTCTCCAGCTCCACATGTATGGTTTTCTTTAACTTTAAAAAAAAAAAAAACATAGCCATTGCATTAATTCTTTCACATACTGTGCTGTTTAAAATGTTTTTGAATATGTACTGTGTTAGGCACTGTGTTGAAAACTAGTGAAACAAACAGTCATGTCCCTGGCATAATGGGTATTTTTGTCCAGTTGGATTTTTGTTCATTTCTACCTCATTTTGAGAGTATTAAGGCTTAAATGGATGTTTGATCTTAAGTAGGTTAACATTTCCTTTTATGATTTATTGCCAAAAACAGCTATAATAAAAACTTCTAATTTTGAGGAGATATTCAGTTTACTCAACTCTAGATTTCTGTTTTGTCTTTGACAATTCACATCAAGCCGAAAAACATATGTTGAAAGATGAGTCATCAGAAATGCTTTTTTTTTTTTTTCTCTCAAGTGCTCTATCAGAAAGTAGCAGAGTTTGTGATTCCCAAGCCTCTCACTGAAATGGTCATGCACCTCTCAGTTTTGGTCAGAAACTTTTGCTGAAATCTGGCTGAGCATATAAGGCTTGGCAGAGATGGCTGTGACCTTTTCAGTACCCCGTGTTTTGATTAGCTGGCTGTTCTACTCATAGTCCATTTACAGACAAATTTTGAAAGACTTGAATGGCAAGTCAGAACTGTATGGAATATTGAAAAGGTCACTGTGATTTAGCCTACAACCAGAGAATTGAAGATACACGACAAGTCATGATCAGACTCGGTTCTCACAACGGCTGGGTGTCGATGGGACATTATTCCAATTAAAACATTCTTGTCTCATACTAAAATGAAATGGCAAAGCTCAAATGCCCTCTTGACTCCTTTTGTGTGATGACTTAATAAGTTATAAAGAAATTATAATTGAATTAAGCAAGGCAAAAAGGAGGTAACAAGCCCTTTTGATTTGCAAGTCCGTCGAGGAGGGAAAAAATATAATGACTTCCCTGAAAACTCTAATTATACATGAGTAAAACAGACACAAAACCAATTCAACAGCCACCCCATGCTCTCTATTTTATCTACAGCATAGCTGTCAGTCAGATGGGAACTCCATTTATTTCCACGGAAATGAAGGCAGTGAGTTCAATTTTGCCACCACCCGGGATGTAGATCTTTCTACAGAGGATATTCAAGAGCAGTGGTCAGAAGAATTTGAGAGCCAGCCCACAGGGTAAGTAATTGTTATCTCCCATGCTGTGTGTACCGCCTACCCTTACTCCAGCAGGCACAGTTTATGCATATCGTAAAATGGCAAAAGCGTACTTAAATCAGCATTGATGATGTCTACCACAGACAAGGAAAAGGGGACACTTATCCTAAAGGTTTTTATTAAGAAATCTGGTGCTTCTATGTATATTTTGAAAATTGTGATTATAAATACTTCATAACTATATATATATATAGACATATATATATATCCCATATTATTTAGATTTTACTAGGAAAAGTCTTTTTCTCAATATTAGATTGCAAAATCTTTCCACCGCTATTATATTAAGATTTTTTTTTCCTCCTCCTGGGGACTGAGACTTATTTTCATTGGAATGTGGTTTTGATCCATAAAAGGCTATTTAGGGAATACAGTTTATCTTTGGGAGATATATAAAGGAGATATTTGGGACTGAGGTTGGAGAATAGGAGATCTGAAGCACTAAGGGTGATTTGTATTTTCTATAAATTTTGTTCTGTCTGCCTTGTTCTGGGACCTTAGTGCCTGTGATCACTTCCTAGTCGAGTAGTAGTTTCAGAATTTCCCATTTGTCTGGAGATATAATTCAGCAGATAAATATGTTAATCATGAAAGTGTGAGGACTGGAGTTTAGATCCCCAGAACCACATAAAAGCTGCCCATACAGAGTACACGTCTCAAGTCATAGACCTTCTTGGGGAGGGGGGATGGAAAAGAAAGATAGAAAAAACCCTGGAAGCTCACCTCACATGTAAAACGGGAAAACAGCAGAGCCTGTGTCTCCAACAAGATGGAACATGAGGCCTGACACCCGAGATTGTCCTCTGACTTCTTTATGTGACCATGATACATTTATACACACATGCAAGCATGTATGCATGCATGTGTATGCACACACACACACACACACACACACACACACACACCATACACACACACACCACACCATATACATGTGCACACTGATAGAGAGAGGGAGAGAGACTTTGAGTTTAAAGAGATTAGGAGGCTGAGGAAAAAGGATCCTGAGTTCCAAGCTAGCCTGGGCTACATAGGAAGGTCCTATTTTAAGACAAAAAGCTCAAAATGAAGAAAGTTCAGATTCAGAGAGGCAAACAATATTTACAGAAAGAAATTCTAGAAATTTTCTAGCTGTCACCAGGACTTTTAAGTTAAATATGTAAGGAGCTGAATGCTTACAGCAGCTTGGCCTATGGGCATGTCTGTGCGGGAATTGTCTTGATTGTTGATTGATGTAGAAAATTGTAACCTATGGTAAGTAGAACATTCCGTAGACAAAGGTCCAGAACATAAGAGCGGGCCAAGCTAGCTGTGGATAAACAAGGAGGCATTCGTGCATTTGTTTGTCCATGTTCTTGACTGTTATGTAGTATGGCTAGCTGCTTGAGTTTCTGCCTTACCTTCCCCTGAATGGTGGCCTGTACTCTGGAATTATAAGTCACATAAACCTTTCTTCCCTAAGTTACTTTTTGTCAAGATATTTTTATCATAGCAACAGAATAAAGGGAAAAATAGAACAGAAATTGACTTGACATTTAAAGAAACCAACCTACTTTAGAAAATATAATACATATTTATTTATATAATACATTTAATATTATATAATATATTTATGTGATAAATTTCTAGATGTTTATATATAAGTAATGTAAGTATATATATATATGTGTGTGTGTGTGTGTGTGTGTGTGTGTGTGTTCTGGTTATAGATCAGATATGAAATACTAACGTTGTAAGAGAATTTTTGGCTAAAACAAAAATATCATCACAAACAAAAGAAGCCACTTACTGTTGAGTTGGGTTATACTATGTGAAAGAATCATGAGAAGAGGACCCAGCTTTTCTGTGTCGAGGCTGAAAATGATGGTTTAATGAAGTGCCAGATGCTGTTTTTATTGGTCTAGTAAAGAATACTGATAAATGCATTTTTATTAGAGCTTCAGGAAAAAATCTTTTCACAAAGTCAAACTGTCATATGGAACATTTTATATGGAGCATGAGAAGCGACAAAGAAAAGCATTGGGTTATGAACAAACACTTGATACGCCCTTCTCTGCCAAGTGTTTAGCATGTTGGTCTTGGTCTTCCTTTCAACTACAACTATCCAAAAACAACTTACCATTAGAAGCTCTCCTGCTTGGGGTAACAGGTAGCTAGTAAATCCTCCATGTATTCCAGTGTTTGAATTGGTTGTATTCTGAAACATTAGGAAAAAATCATAATTAAATATTTATATAATCATAATTAAATATTCATGCCTTTCACCTGTTTTCCTTCCATAGGAATTAAAGAACATGCTGCCCTAATATGTTAAAACCACTTTGTGTGAATGGCCAGGGTGAAAAGAAAATACAAGTCAATGTTTTCAGAAACCATTTCCCCAACTGCCTGTGTTTTCCCACTAGACTCAAAACATTTGATCTCACATCATAAGGGTGTGGGCATGTGAGCGTTGCCCATCACTGAGCTGTCTCAGGGCATGTGTGCCTTGCCCATCACTGTTTTGTCTCAGGGCATGTGTGCTTTCTACAACATGAGTGCATGTGCGTGCATATCATGAACATGTGAGCCTTGCCCATCACTGATCTGTCCCAGGGCATGTGTGCCTTTTACAGCATGAGTGTGTGAGCCTCGCACATCATGAACATGTGAGTCTTGCACAGAACTGGGCTATCCTGTGCTGATCGGCTTTTTTTTTTTTTAATGTTAAAATTAAATGTTAAAGAGAATGTTAAAGAGTTTTTTCTTGGAGGGGTATTGCTTTTTTTTTCACATCTGTTACTTCATGGAGGGGGATGCTTTAATAGATACATTGATAATTTATGTGAGCCTTTCTGAACTTCAACTTAACCTTACACACACATCATTTATTTAGCAGCTATAGTGTCTCTCCTAGCTAAGGCTAGGTGAGAAAGGGCTAGAGACAATAACAATGTTGCTGCTAAATGGAATTTATATATGTGCCTTGTGCCCTTATATGTTTGTACTATTTAAATACCTTTTGACAATATTTTATTGTTATCCATGACAGTATGTCCATGACAAAGTAGAAATCTGCAAATTAATGAGTATTAAAATTTTTAATCAATATAGCATGGTCTTCACCACCTGCCTCAAATCCTTGTTCCAAGTCCTTGAAAATAACAGAAGATAAGCAAGCAAACCTCTGTTGAATGAGGAAATAGTAAGGTAGCTCTCTAAGTACGCCAGAAATTATGAAAGACTTGTGGGGACAGAGGCTGTAGGGATGATCATGAGCCTGGGATTTGAGAAGTGGAGGAAGAAGGGAAACTCCAGTTCAAAATGCACACTGAATAAGACACATCCTATGTGGTATCCCAGCTTTGCTCCAGGTATGGGTCCTGGGTTAGGGTGTAGCTCCAAGTCAGAAGGGACTCCTGAGTGACTTCAAATCCAGGATCCTGCCTCCAGAAAGCAAATGTGGACATCTGGAAACAAGCTTCAGATCAGTGCATGTCTGTGACTGTCCTCACCCATGGTGCCTAACCTACCAGGAAGTTGGCATTTTTACACTGACAACTCAAGTATAGATAATAGTTTCAACAAATGACCTCCAATATTTTTTAAATAATAAACTTTAAATGAAAGCATTCATATAAGAACTAAAAGTTGAACAGATGAAATATCAGAATAAATGAATACAGAATATCTCAGAAGCATATCTGTTATCCTCAGAGGGATGAGTGAACACACAGCGTTTGTGAAGCCAGAACAGATTTATAAGGAACAATAAAATAGAAGTGAGAAAAACATACATATATACATACATACATACATACATACATACATGAGATGGTTGAAACAAATTTACTGTATTTCCCTCAATTGTAAATATATGCCTAGTTTAAAAACAAATTAGAAAACTGGATATTTTAATCTTGAGTCCTTTATCATATATAATACAAAAGAATTTATATATATACATATATATATATATACATACACACACACACACACACACACACACACACATACACACACACACACATATATATATCAATCAGATGTTATCCTCTTACCTCATATCCTCCCCTCGCCCAGGAATCCCCATCCCATCCCCCCTCCTCCTGCTTTTATGAAGATATGCCCCAACCCCCCCACCCATTCCCACCTCCCCGCCCTTGAATTTCCCATCACATGGTGTCCAGCCTTCATGGGACCAAGGATCTCTCTCACCTATGCCTGGCAAGGCCACCCTTACATATACAGCTAAAGCCATAGGTCTATCCCTATGTGTTCCCAGGCTGGTGATTTAGATCCTGGGAGCTCAGGTGGTTGGTATTGTTGCTCTCCTCATGGGGCCACAAACCCTTTCAGCTCCTTCAGTCTTCTAACTTCACCATTGGGAACCTTGTGATCAGCTCAATGGTTGGCTGTGAGTATCCATCCGCCTTTGTATATGTCAGGTTCTAGCAGAGCCTCTAAGGAGACAGCTATATCAGGCTCCTGTCAGCATGCACTTCCTGGCATCCACATAAATGTCTACATTTGGTGACTGCACATGGGATGGATACCCAGGTGGAATGGTCTCCAGACAGCCCCTTCTTCAGTTTCTGTCCCACACTTTGTCTCCATATTTGCTCCCTTGAGTATTTTGTTACTCCTTCTAAGAAGGACCTAAACACCCACACTTGGTCTTCCTTCTTCATGAGCTTCATGTGGTCTGTGAGTTGTATCTTGGATATTTCAAACTTCTGGGCTAATATCCAATTATTAGTGAGTGAATATCATGTGTGTTCTTTTGTGATAGAGTTACCTCATTCAGGATGATGTTTTCTAATTCCATCCATTTACCTAAGAATTTCCCAAATTCATTGTTTTTAATAGTTGAGTAATATTCCATTGTGTAAATGTACCACATTTTTGGTATCCATTCCTCCACTGAAGGACATCTGGGTTCTTTCCAGCTTCTGGCTATTATAAATAAGGCTGCTATGAACATAGTGGAGCATATGTCCTTGTTATATGTTGGAGCATCTTCTGGGTGTATGCCCAGGACTGGTATATCTGGGTCCTCAGGTAGTGCTATGTCCAATTTTTTGAGGAACCACTAGACTGATTTCCAGAGTGGATGTACCAGCTTGCAATCCCACCAACAATGGAGGAATGATCCTCTCTCTCCACATCCTTGCCAGCATCTGCTATCACCTAAGTTTTAGATCTTGGCCATACTGACTGGTGTGATGTGGGATCTCAGGGTTGTTTTGATTTGCATTTCCATGATGACTAAGGATGTTTACCATTTCTTTAGGTGCTTACCCTATTTTTAATAGGGTTGTTTGGTTGTCTGGAGTCTAGTTTCTTGAGTTCTTTGTATATATTGGATATTAGCACTCTATCAGCTGTAGGATTGGTAAAGATCTTTTCCCAATCTGTTGGTTGCTGTTTTGTCCTATTGACATTGTCCTTTGTCTTACAGAAGCCTTGCAATTTTATGAGGTCCCATTTGTCAAAATTTCACTATTTACCGATAATATGATATGTACTTAAGTGAACCTAAAACTTCTACCAGAAAACTCCTAAACCTGATAAACAACTTCAGCAAAGTGGCTGGATATAAAATCAGCTCAAACAAATCAGTAGCCTTCCTTTACTTGAAAGATCAACAGGTTGAGAAAGAAATTAGGGAAATGACACCCATCACAATAGTCACAGATAACATAAAATACCTTGGTGTGAATCTAAGCAAGCAAGTGAAAGATCTGTATGACAAGAACTTCAAGTCTCTGAAGAAAGAAGTAGAAGAAGACCTCAGAAGATGGAAAGATTTCCCATGCTCGTGGAATGGCAAAATTTATATAGTAAAAATGGCCATCTTGCCAAAAGCAAGCTACAGATTCAATGCAATCCCCATCAAAATTTTAAATCAGTTCTTCATAGAGATAGAAAAAGCAATTTGCAAATTCATTGGGAATAATAAAAAACCCAGAATATCAAGAACTATTCTCAACAATAAAAGAACTTTTGGGGGAATCTCCATCCCTGACCTCAAATTGTACTACAGGGCAATAGTAATAAAAACTTCATGGTATTGGTACAGATACAGGCAGGAAGAACAATGGAATAGAATTGAAGATCCAGAAATGAACCCACACACCTATGGTCACTTGATCTTTGACAAAGGAGCTAAAACTGTCCAGTGGATAAAAAAAAAAAACCAGCATTTTCAACAAATGGTGCTGGTTCAACTGGAGTTCAGTATGTTGAAGAATGCAAATTGATGTATTCTTATCTCATTGTACAAAGCTCAAGTCCAAGAGGATAAAGGACCTTCACATAAAACCAGATACACTGAAACTAATAGAAGAGAATGTGGGGAAGAGCCTCAAATACCTAGGTACAGGGGAAAAGTTCTTGAAGTACACCAATGGCTTATGCTCTAACCATGGATTTTAACCATGTTTACAGTACCAAGCATAGATTCCTTTATATATAGCAGACCTTAAATCTAATCAAGAGGTGTTGGTTATACTCATACACAGTGTGGTCACTTTTACATCAATGTGGTAGTATGGTAGTATAGCATTCAGGGTCTAGTACTGGATTAGATCTTGATATCATAATACTATGAAAGCAAGCCATCAAGGAGAGAGTTTCCTGGTCACTTTGTGACTGACCTCTTTATGCTGTACAACCAAAGTATGTGATACCATCAATAGTAGTAATTGTACTATCCAGTTATTGTAATCAACCAAGAGTATATTAAAGATGTTGAGTATATTAAAATACGTTTTAAAGACATATAAGATGCTCAGAAAAATCCAGATGAGCTGTTACAGAGCACTTCCTGTCCTATCCTTCATTTGGTCATTGTAGCTGTCTGCAGCCACGATCACCGGGTTCTCCTGAGAGGAAGTCTAGGAATTAACGGGAAGGAGGGTGAGAGAAACGTGGGGCCAAGACAAAGTATTTTGATCAAGGCCGGAATAATTTGCTTTCACATATAAAGGGAAGCCCCACCCCCAGAGTCTCTTCTCGGTTCAGCCCAGGGGCTGGGTAAGGAGAGAACAGTTGGGAAGGTGTCAAGGCTAGCTCAGCAGGCAGTCTATTCTTCTTAGCTCATTAGCAGACCTCAGGGCGCCAAGACTGGCAAGGCAATACCTCCTTCTAGGTCCTATTGTTGTTTGGTCTTGTGGTCAATGACTTGCAAGCCTGCTTAGAATTGGGGGAAGGGCACAGGTCATCATCCTAATATTACTTTCATAAGAATGGACTTGCTTTAAATTTAAAAAAAATTAACACTAATTTTAAAATGTCTTTAAAAATGTGCTAAAATTGAATAGAAACTCTAGCTGTATAATAGACCTACAGAGAGATAAAACACAGATTTTCTTTCTGCTAAGTATCTCCTCACACTTGTTTTAGTAATAACGTGCTACATACCATATTAGCAATGATTGTTAGTCTGGTAATTCTAGTAAAAAAAATAAAATACTCATTGTAGTTTAAAAAAATTCTTTTGAATCGCATTTTATCTTATTTTAAAAGAAACAAAATGCTGTTGTGTTTTATAGAAGGAGAAATTGAAGCTAATTTACTGAGACTCTGGAGTGTTTCAGTATGTGCTGGTCACTAAGTAGTCTCCAGTCTAGGCTGTGTTATTGTTGTGTAGTGAGAAAAGTATATGTCTTCTACCCACAATGAAACCAGCATTCCATATCAGGGTTATATCAGATGAGTATGCTTAAAACATAGGGCATGTAATAAAAACCTGAAATAAAACTTAACATGGGAAAGTGGTGAAGAGGAGAATCTCTGGATGCAATGCATGCTGGGACGCCTCCAGCCAGGGCTCCTCACTTACTCCCCCCCATGACTAAAGGACAGAGGGGGAGAAATCCATAAACACAGTGAAGGCAAGAAAGCACATACCTTGCTAGACTTCAGAGGACCCCTACTGGAGATAAAGCTCATGAATATAAATGAAGGTGGAAGGGTCTCCACCAGTGCCACATTCCTTATTAAATATCAGAGGCTGGATCCCAAATGGGCCTTACCAATGAAATGAGCTTTTTCAATCTCCGAAAACTCATATGAGATTTAAGAAGCATATAGATTCGGTAAATACAGATTCTTTCAGGAAGCCTTGGCTCTGTATCCTAGAGCCTGCCTAACATTTCTATCTGTAGGTGGTTTAATCTATCCTGAAGAGTAAAGCAAATTTTCACACATAATATAAAATGTTCCATTTCTTTAGTGTTCTGTATGCAATATTGGTAGGGAAACATCTGATTGACATATTAAACTGGTATTTACCACTCTATAATGAAATCGTTTGCATTTTTTATTCTGTGTTTAAAACAAGCTGGTGTTTCTTCTTTTCCTTTGGTTTTCTCTGAAATTTTTGTTTGCCAAAGCAGACATGTGAGGTCAAAATTCACAGTCCCCTGTGGATCCTCATTTCTTGCTATTAAAAACTTTGGCACAAGCTCTTCAGAGATTTTCCTATTCACATACCAAAAGGCATCACAGGAACCACATTGTCTCTGTTACATCTCAACTCAATTTTTACAGAACATAGTGATACACTGTAAAAGTCTCTTTTAATTGGTAACTATATTAATCATTTCAAAAAATATCATATACCAGCTCTTAACTAACCCTCGCTATGTATGAGGAACACTGTAACAAACATTCTTGTAGACTTATTTAAGTATTTATGGATGATAAACTCCTAAAATATAAAAGGATACATATGAGTACTTACACATATATGCATATTGTGTAATTTCAGTTGACAAACTTCCCCCAGAAACTCATTCTAGAAATTACCTGGGTGTGAATTGATTAAGACAGTTAATCCTAACAAAGCAAACTAGCACAGCTGATAAGGCCTTTAGTCCAGCTAAGAAAGCTCTTCATAGTGCTTTTGCTTCCTAAACTATCTTTCTTTGTGACACACAAAAGACAGTCTTATTTTAAATCTATAAATTAAATATTATTGTGACCTTAGTATTTCAGAAGAACAAAGTTGTCTCAGGGCATTTTATTGATTGGAAACTTGTTTTCTTCCCTTCAACATCATCTCTCTATATTTATAATAAATAATAGATACGAGTGTATTTATAATAAATAAGATAGGGCTTTTTATTTTATAATTAGTCATAAAGGGGTAAATATAAATTGGTATGTGGTAGAGAGCTCACCCCAGGCAGATGTTCCTTCAGATGTGGTTCACATGGAACAAAACTGCATTTCCTCAGAGAAAGCCATTTAAAGCACAGAGAACTTGAGGGAACTTGCCATGCCATCCCGGAAACTGCTAAAATGGTAAAACTCCTCAGGTAACCATTTCTGGGCTCTCATAGATTTCGTTAAAATTTCATTTCATTCAATTATTTCAATGGGAGAAAGTCAGGGCTGTGTCATTTCTTACCCAGTTTGGAGACCACACAAGTCAAGTACAGGGCGCTGACGCTTTCTCCCCGAAGGCTTCCATAGCTGTCAGTGCTCTATGAGCCCTTTGCATTTCAGCACTCTTAAGCTGGTTTGTACAAACTCATGAAAGAATGTGTCTGTGCCATCCATTTACCTAAGAATTTCCCAAATTCATTGTTTTTAATAGCTGAGTAATATTCCATTGTGTAAATAATCCATTCCTCCACTGAAGGACATCTGGGTTCTTTCCAGCTTCTGGCTATTATAAATAAGGCTGCTATGAACTTAGTGGAGCATATGTCCTTGTTATATGTTGGAGCGTCTTCTGGGTGTATGCCCAGGAGTGGTATAGCTGGGTCCTCAGGTAGTGCTATGTCCTATTTTCTGAGGAACTGTAAGACTGATTTCCAGAGTGGTTGTACCAGCTTGCAATCCCACCAACAATGGAGAAGTGTTCCTCTCTCTCTCCATATCATTGCCAGCATCTGCTATCACTTGAGTTTTTTATCTTGACCATTCTGACTGGTGTGAGGTGGTATCTCAGGGTTGTTTTGATTTGCATTTCCCTGATGATTAAGAATATTGAATATTTCTTTAGGTGCTTCTTGGCCATTTGGGTTTCCTCAGTTGAGAATTCTTTGTTTAGCTCTGTACCCCATTTTTAATAGGGTTATTTGGTTGTCTAGAGTCTAATTTCTTGAGCTCTTTATATATATTAGATATTAACCCTCTATCAGATGTACGATTGGTAAAGATCTTTTCCCAATCTGTTGGTTGCTGTTTTGTCCTATTGACAGTGTCCTTTGCCTTACAGAAGCTTTGCAATTTTATGAGGTCTCATTTGTCAATTCCTGCTCTTAGAGTATAAGCCATTGGTATTCCAAGATACAACTCACAGGCCACATGAAACTCATGAACAAGGAAGACCAAAGTGTGGGTGCTTGGCCCTTCTTAGAAGAGGTAACAAAATACTCAGGGGAGCAAATATGGAGACAAAACATGGGTCAGAAACTGAAGGAGGGGCTGTCCAGAGACTGCTCCACCTGGGTATCAATCCCTTGTGCAGTCACCAAAGATAGACACTGATGTGGATACCAGGAAGTACATGCTGACAGGAGCCTGATATAGCTGTCTCCTTAGAGGTCTGCTAGAGCCTGAAATATACAGAGGTGGATGCTCACAGCTAACCATTGAGCTGATCATGGCGTTCCCAATGGAGGAGTGAGAGAGAAGACTGAAGGAGCTGAAAGGGTTTGCAGCCCCATGGGGAGAGCAACAATACAAACCAACCAGAGCTCCCAGGGTCTAAACCACCAGCCTGGGAGCACATAGAGAGGGACCCATGACTCCAGCTGTATATGTAGGATAGAATGACATTGTCAGGCATAGATGGGTGAGGAAGTCCTTGGTCCAGTGAAGGCTGGACACCCCAGTGTGGGGGAAATCGTGGTTGTGGAGGTGGGAGTGGGAGGGTGGGTGGGGACATATCTTCATATAATCAGGAGGAAGGGCGATAGGATAGGGAGTTTCTGGGGGGGGGATGGAGAAAGGGGATTGCATCTGAAATGTAAATAAAATATCCAATTAAAAGTTTTTTAATACAAAAGAAAAAAAAGAAAAGAAAGAATGTGTCTGTGTTCTCTAGCTCCTGCTGAACTTTTAACAAATGTAGATAATTTATTCAAAGCAATAAGACTTTTATAAAAGGTTTAATTCATAAAACTTGAGAAAAACACATAGCTTCCTTTATCTTTCTGTTTAAAGTAGACAAAGCTGCCCATGCCATTTGATTATTAATATTTGGTTATCAGAAAAGATTAATTTCACTTTTGCTATCTTACAGCTGTTTTAGTAAGAGGAATGCAAACTAATTTAGAGTAAATTAGGGGAGTTGGGCTTAAAATAAAAATTGAAAGTCCATATACAATCAGAATTATAACATTGTCTGTGGTCAACATTGTAATAATAACTTACGTAGATTATTGTAGAAAAGTAATTAATTTACAACAGATAGCTAAGAGAAAGTAGCCACTGAATGCTTCTCTCACACTAATGAGAGGTCCTCTCAGTCTGTGACAGTTCCATCCTTTTCAATTCTACTTTTCATTTAAAAAGACTCTGAAGCATACCGTATATCTAAACAGAGTTATTGTCTGCATCATTTATAACTTAAACTTGCTGGGTGGATTGGCAGGCTGAGTGGTTTAATTGGGATAAATGGAGCACATAAAAGACCAATGAAGCAGTGTGGAGGCTTCATGTATACATCACATGAGGCTCCTGCTTAATTTATAAGTGAACCATTATCATGAAGAGCTATTTCAAAAAGTTACTTGTGCAATGTGAATGATTGACATAATCTGTTAACACATGCAGAGAAGGAGGAAGGGAGGTGGGAAGGTGGGGAGGTGGGGGAGGTTTCCTAAGACTTAAGTTTGTTATAAAATCGAATGGGGCCAGCAAGATGGCTCAGCATCACTTGATACCCTGACTGACAACCTGAGTTTAATCCCCGGAGATCTCACGTATTCTGTCTTTGGAACTCCACACAAGTGTGCCGTGACATGCATGTGCACATGGTCAATAAATAAAGAGTTGCATGAATCATCCTGGTGTGGTTTTAAGTATAACTATAATGATAACCACAAACTAAGAAAAGACTCCATTTTAGAACAAAACCAACAGTCAGTCTCAGGCAAACTGCTTACCATATACACCCTACTTCTCTATTTTGACATGTTATTATATGAATAATAAAGGACCAAAAATAAGTACTAGAGAAATGAGTATCTAAATACCCAATGAATATTTAAAATCATCCACAAAGTTAAGAGATTAAGCTTCTCATAAAATAAACCATAAAGTCCCTAAAGTTACATGTATTATTATATGTAATTTTCTGTTGTTGCTTGATTTTGAAACAAGTCTTACTATTAGGCTTGTTTATAGGCTAGCTTAGAATTCCCCGTGTAGCTCAGACTCTCTCACTCAAGGTCTTCCAGCCTTTTACTCCCAAGTTCTGGAGTTGCAAGCATGGGCTTCTTTGTCAAGTGATGTAATACAATTTTTACATAATTCAGCTATTACTTTTAGTGTTTGTTGTCCGTGTATGGTACTGCAGTTCTGTAGTGTGTGTGTGTGTTTGATGTCAGTGAGATCATTTCTCTGAGTGGCCTTTGCTTTGGAAGCAGAAGGCATCTGTCAACTACACTTGAGCAACACTGTGAAAAGGATAGAGGTAGCATGTTCTTTTTATTTTTTTAGGATGCTCCCAAATAAAGATCCAGAAGTTCATTTCTCTTATAAAATTTAATGAAACTGTATTCCTCTGTGGAGAGCAACTTAAATACATTACTTAGATATGGTTTTCAACATCTAAGAATGAGATGTTGATGAGAGAAATTATGATTGATAACCATTATAACTTTCTAGAAGGCAACATGCTTAAAGGAGCTGATAATATTCAACAACTAGTGAGTTTTGCCTTTTGATTTACAAAATTGCGTACCTTTGATAATATATATTAATGTATTATTTTATACTGATTAATCAATTACTATATTGTTATATAAAATAATTTGTATGTTTTATTATATAACATATATACATAATTAATGTATTGTGTAATATTGAATAATATATAATTGATATATAATAACATAATTATAATTTAGTTTTGACAGAGATAGACATAGAGGAGAATATTATATGACTGAGTGGCATTTTAGTCATTTTGGGACAGAATTGCTAATGGTGCTGGAACAGCTTATTATCTAAATATGAAAAGAAAAGTTGGGTCTCAGCTTTATTCCTCACTTTCAGATGAATTTCAAATAAATTAAATTTATGTAAATGTGAAAAGTAAAATTTTAAACTTTAAACAACAAGTGTGAGGAAATATCTCTGTAACCTCAGGGCAAGGATTTATTAAACAGAATGAATGATTCAAGCTGAAATAAAAGATTATTTCTACCATTAAAACTTTTTCACATGAGCATATGTGCAGTATGTGTGCATGGTCATGTATGGGGATTTCTGTATAACACATGTGCACATATGTACACATGGTCTGTGGAAGCCAGATTGCTTTCTACTATTTTAGTGGATCAGAGTTTCTTAGTGAACCCCAAGATCTCAAGTTCGCAAGTCCATCTGGCCAGCTTGTCCCTCGGAACTCCTCCTCTCCTCCCAAGGACTATTACAGGTTGGCTTCCACACCTGCCCAGCTTTTATGTGGGTACCAGGACCTCATAAATCTGAGCTCCACATGACACATGGCAATTGCTTTCTTCCCAGACCCATTTATTAAAATTTTTAATATACCCAAGACATAAGCAAAATGAAAAATAAAATATATAAACCCAAGAAAAATCACTATCTAGAAAAACAGATGTAGATTTCAGATCACAAGGAAGTGAGACAAGACTGAAATACTTATGGGCAATAGACAAGGGAGAGAAGCAACCATGAGAACAGTAACAGAACTGGCTGACCGTGAACATGAATGATATCCCCATCATTAGGGGTCATGGGGGTGCAAAAGTGAGGTAACATCCTCTTCCCAGCTGCCAGGCTAAAGTTTAAAAGCTGACAGAATCAAAGAATGGAAAAAGCTTGTGTAAAAACAGGAATCTTACATCCTCCTAATGGCACATAACTTTATCCAACAAATTTGAAGATTGGTGTAAGTATCACCCAATAATTCTACTTACAGATACAGAACACACACACACACACACACACACACACACACACACACACACACACACACACACACAGATATATATATATATATATAT
>JANHMN010000031.1:133741-200779 GCA_030674055.1 Rhabdomys pumilio | reverse complement strand
ACACACATATATATATATATATATATATATATATATATATATATATATACCCTCACACTTTTTCTCAGCTAAAAGACTTATAAAAGCCCAGAATACATACTATTATCAGAGTTGATGTTTTTTCAGTTATTCTAAGTTGCACAAAGTAGCATTTCAGATGCAAAAGAGCAAAAGCCAACACACAAATACAATATATTCTATATAGTACTGAATCTCCTGTCTCTCATAGACATCAGTAAAGAGAAGCTGCAAGTGGAGCTCTTCCCCATGTGTATATAGACATTTAACACTGGATCTTCCCTGCAGTATCTCTAGTAATAGAGAAGCGGAAATGGCCTAAAAGTCTACCACAGGTTTTTGATCATTCTCCTAAAGTGTCTCTTGGTTTCTATTAGAGCCAAAAATATATTGTAAATTTTCTGCTTAAGGAATTCCTCAGACAGGCTTGCAAGGAGGTGGAGAAGGTCAAGGGAGAGGCATTTGGGAGCAGAGAGGTGCAAATATATCAGCCCACTCATATAAGCCTGTGAGTCTTGAAGACATGAACATAAAGCTCTCACCCAGAACCAAGGTTGATGAAGAAGCTGATTCCCGGATGGCCACGCAGGGCTGGGTCTAAGTGGGCAGATGGTTTAGTGATGCTCTTTTAGCAGAAAACTGGACTATTAGTCTTCAAATTTAAAATAGCTTGAAGTGGCCATAAAATCAAAGTCATTATAGTACCAGGCATTAAATTTTAGACATGATGAATTTGTGAATGAAAGAACAGATCACTAATCTGAAAGCCAAGGTTAGCAGAGGGAAGAGAGTAAAAATTCTCACATGATAAGGCAAAGACAAAACTATCAAAGGCAGAAGAAACTGAGGATGGATCTAGGCAAGGCACCGAGTCATGCTTCAAACATTCTTTTGGTATTGAATTATTTAATGTCTTCATCATTATCAGGCTTCTGCTGGGTACTAGACCCTGATCAAGATATAAAAACATAAAAATGAGGCACGTGCCTTAGGAGTTGGTATGCCAGTTATGAAGAAAAACATACAGAGAAATAATCAAAATATGAATTTAGGAAATGGTATCACAAAAGATCAAATATGGTGGTGAGACTGTCTCAGGGAAACTATCCAGGCAAAATGAGGGAGACTAGGAAATGCTCTGTAGAGGACATGTTAGAGGATGACTCTGGGTTTGTTCAGGAGACAGTGTGTAAAGGCATGGAGGCCTGACAGAGGTTATTATAGAGACTTTAAATTTCTATTATATAGCCAGGATGTTTGGTACCAGACAGAAAGAGACATGGAACATCCACAGAGATGAGACCAGAAACGGGTTCTTGGGTCAGAGCAATTAGGGTTTTATATTGTACATAAAAGAGTTTAAAATTTGTTCAGACAACAATGGGGAGTCCCTGAATGTGCTTAAACAAAACAGAAACATAATAACATTTTCATATTTGAAAAAAATCACCCTAAGTGTCTATGGACTAGGGTTTGAATTTTTTTCTGAACCCTGTCTTTCAATGTATCATTCAGATGTATTTTCTACTCTTCTTCAGCACGCACTCTTATGAAGAGTTAGTGACATCTGTGCTATAACCCCAAATCCAATATATTACTAAAGGAAGAGACAAGCTCTGGGCTCCAACTACATGGTGCCTGTGCTTTGTTGATCATTCTTAACATGTGTGTATCTCAATTTCCAGTCAAAATCAGAATATTCTTACTGTCTTACAGAGTTTTTATGGGATTGAAATTAGGTTAGTGTGCAAAGTTCCTAGAAAAGGATCTAGCACATGAGCTGGACTAAATAGAAGTCACATGTCTTAATGTTCCCTATATATCCAACCACCTGCCTGGCAAGACCCAGTTAAATCTCAGCTTCTTCATAAAAATTTCCTAGACTCTTCCTGGCTCTTAAAGTTTTTCATTATAATATACATATCTAATAATTACATATATACTATATCCTTAATATAAAGCCACCATAAAAAGCATTTATAATACTGACTCTTGCCTTAGTGTTACTTTGACTTTTCAACTCATCTATAAGTACTTTTAAGAGTAAACATTTTATGTGTGGGGTAGGGGGATCAATTGGAGTGGAAAGAATATAGTTTATTTGATTAATATGCATTATACCCTTGTATGATATTTTCAGGCCATTAAAAAAAGAATACTTTCTTGTTCCCGAATGTGTTTCTAGACCCAGAAGAGACAAGAGCAAATGCTCTGTTTCCCAAAGCTGATAGCAGTAGAAGTGTGTCTGAAGAGCGTGTTTACAGTTTATTCATTGCCCGAAGTGTGTGGTATCACATCTTTACTTCAGAATTATCCATCACTAAATAAAACAATTACTCTATGTAAGGTTGGATTTGGTGTTTTAACTCTTAGATTCTGTTCTTGTTTTGTAGATGGGACATCTTGGGAGCAGTAGTTGGTTCAGAATGTGGAACCATAGAATCAGGACTCTCACTGGTGTTCCTCAAAGATGGCGAGAGAAAGCTGTGCACCCCCTACATGGATACAACTGGTTATGGCAACCTGAGGTTCTACTTTGTTATGGGTAGGTGCAGACCTCTACCTTTTTCTATGTAAATAACATTACTTACTATTTACTACATAACGTAAAATTTACTGAAGTTAAAGGTATCCTGAAGAATAAAGACCTGTGGAACTCATCCCTGCCTCAGACTGGCCTTGTTAATGCCATCTTGTAGAGAAAGGCCATTCTGGACATGCCATGACTAAGTCCAAAGACAAAATGCCACAGTATCTTCCTCTGACCTCCCTTCCTTGGTCACTGTGGTAGTGTCACACATGATACCAATTGGGATTTTGGAAGGCTATGAATTTGAAGGACAGTGGGAGATTACATGGGAAGGTTTGGAGGAAGGAAATGGAAAGAAGACAAGTTGCAATTATAATCTCAAAAGTAAAGATTTCTTTTTTAAAAATAAGACAGTGGAAAAGAAGCAAAAGGCAAGGTGACTCCTTTGTCCATAGCCTGTAACTCCACCTCTCATCTAGGTGAGCCATTCATTTTTATGGATATCTTGTTACTACCCAACTCTGCTGTTAGAAGCAGAGGGGGAAATGGTTTATAGTATTCTATCATGTTTTATAATACTCTCAATTTTCCATAAGGTTTAAAAATGCACATCAATAAAACAGGTCAAAATACAAGTGATACATAGGTAAATCTAATACATAAAGATGGAAAAATATCTACAGATAAAATAGGAACTTGACATTTGTGGCCTGACAGATTTGTCTCAGTGACATGGTTCTTGTCACATTCCTTCCTTGTGGAATGGAAAATCACAAGCAGGATCTAGAAATGGAGCAGGAATTAAAGATTATCTAACCTTTGAACTTAGCCCCCAACAAGTCAGGTCGTCACGGCAGATTCCCTAGCCTAGGACTTGGAGATATTTTTCACTTGCCTGACTTGGCTTCTTGACAGTTGCACAGCTCAGAGTTGTGTGAGATAGATCTCAAGACTATCATGGCTGCAAGCATATTGCCCATGTGATGCTTCCAGCAACTTTCTGTTCAAAACAGAGGAGTTCTAGATCTAAAGTGATGTAATCGTAAAGTTAGGAGCATCTGTACTTACTCTAAAATAGTTTTGTGCATTTGAATATCTAGACTTCATTTCCTATAAGTAATATTCAAACCGTTTCTCACTTTATTAAAAGTAATTTCTAGAAAGCATGAACAAAACATAAAGTTGTAATAACCACTCTAGTTTGTTTTCTAGCTTTACCTTCTTGGTAAATTTTATTTGAAATTAGAATTTTAATAGTAAACCAACCCATCTGCATACGTATGTAAAGGGTTAAGTTATCATTGCATTAATTCCTTTATCTAGAGCTTATTTATGGGATATTAAATCATCTTTAATTCTTTCTGTAACAAAATTGATTATTAACTAATGGATTAAAATAGTATTGATTATGTAGGATGACTTGTTTAGTAAGCCCAAAGAAATATACCCTTCTAGATAAAAAGAACTCTATTCACTAAAGAGTAAGCCACACATATTGAATATAGAGCCTGTGGTAGGACACAGAGAGACAATGCAGAGCAATAGTACCCCAGTCATAGAGTTGCTGAATGAGTTGGTTAACCCAGAAAAGCTCTTAAATGAGCCTCCCCAGCTCATCTGTCTGTGCTGCACATCTGTCTGTGGAGCTACCACACATCTGTAGTGCTACTACTGCATATCTGTCTGTGCCACTACTATACATCTGTCTGTGCCTCTACTGCACATGTCATGCCACTACTGCACATCTGTAGTGCCACTACTGCACATCTGTCATGCCTCTACTACACATCTGTCATGCCACTACTGCACATGTCTGTGTCACTACTGCACATCTGTAGTGCCACTACTGCACATCTGTAGTGCCACTACTGCACATCTGTCTGTGCCACTACTGCACATGTCTGTGTCACTACTGCACATCTGTAGTGCCACTACTGCACATGTCTGTGCCACTACTGCACATCTGTCTGTGCCACTACTGCTTTAGAAGTGACTCAGACAAAGTCCCATGACCACAAGTGACATTTAACTGTGTGTGCAGAGGACGCAGCAAGTTTTCATAGCATAGTGTGCTGTGGCAGGGCAGAGAGGGCTGAGGGTGGCAGCAGTGGAAAGATAAGGGTGAGGCTTCATGAACAAAGTGTCAGTGGACCAATTCTCTAAGGCCAGGATTTCAGAGAAACAATTCTAAACAAAGGACATTTAAAAAATCAAAATGTGTGATATATTTGCAGTTGGCTAATTTTTCCAAAGGATTAATGGAAGTGTGTAAGATGGCTAAAGAGGTTAGCTCTTCCTCTGGCTGTCATGTCAAGGGATTCTTACTAGGGTTATATTACCTGTTTTGGGTTTTTTTTTTGTGTGTGTGTGTGTGATAGCTCTAGTGTGAAGAAAAGACTAAAATAATTAGAAACATGAAGACAAGACACTAGCTAGGACAGTGGAGTCAGACTTCACCCAACAAAATCGAACAGAATGGTATATAGCTTAGTTAAAATGTATTAGTGTTATAAGTTTATAATGAATAATATTTTAAACAGTAATTTTAGCAAATTTTGATAAATACTTCCCTTTCCACGCAATGTATTTTGTCTGACAGTTCTGTTAAGTGTCTCATGTGCTAGTCAGGGCAGCAGGAGAATAAGCCAGTGCTAAGTAGAGGTGGGAAGGAGAGTACCAGACAGGTCATCTGCAGAGACAGAACCAGATGAATCTGAGGCACAGCTGACTGTGGGTTATGAAAACAATGGACATTTCTCTTCTCAGTTCCTGGAGGACCAGTATAATTCCCTACAATGGCACTTTTTAAAAAGAGACAGGTATGCAGAAGATTTGGCATTAGACATGTTAGGACTCAGATATCTAAAATACCACATAAAGATAAAGCTCCTGCTCACAGTTTACAGCACATTTGAAAAACATTCACTTACTGATCCTTGATGAATGAGTGTTCAATAAATAATGCTGAATAAAAAGAAGAGGCTTTTAGCTGAATTTTGAAAGTTGAACTAATTTCCCCAGAGCTGCTGATAGCCAGCAACATGAAAAACTTAGGGAAAATCTTTTCCCTATGGAGGTAGAAGGGAAAGGGAATAGAAAGTGCAGAAGAGCATAAAGGGGAGGAGAAAGGAGGCAGGTGGAGGAGAGAAGGGGCTCCGTGGGATAACGGGATGGTCTGCTGCATAGGAAATGCCATGCAGGGTAAAGTTGGCCAGCTTAAAGGCGGAGAAACCAGGGATGGCCTTGAGAAGGAAGGCAGGGGACGAGAGACACATGCCTCAGAATCAGGACCACTGCTTCCAGATATCACCAGTGATATGCAGAAATGGAGTCAAGATCTTGAGGAAGCAGCACTGAGAGAAGCTGGCTTTTAGGATGAGATAAAGCAGGGCAGGAGAGAGGACATTGAGATGGGGAGAGTGAGTCAGGCCTGAAGAGGAGAAAGCTGCACCCAGAGAAAAATCCCCAAATATGGGAGCTTGGAGGAGAATGCAGGCAATGTGAGAGGGATTTAGGAGGTGTTCCTAAGTAACCACCCAATCAGTGTGGAGCTCCAGGAATGAGAGGAGCAAGATCACATTTCCTCTCAGGCTGATTTACGATACGTTCAATCCTTGGTTCATATCAGTCTTCATGACTAACATTTGTATTAACTTGTTCGAGTTTCAGAAGTCAGTTAAAACCTCATTTCCCTTATTTATTTGTTTACATATTCAACAGACATTCTCGAGGGCTGGTATCTAGTGGAGTTTAGAGCCAACCTTCAGTGAACAAGACAAAAATTAACCTAATCAATATCACCCATTTTACTGTCAGTTCATTGCTCCTCTGAAAATGTCCACTGAGCATTTATTTTGTTCTCAGCTCTTTTAGTTCACATCATCTCTTTTCTCTGGATTTCTACTATGATTTGTCAGCACAATGCAATTAATGCTAATTGTCATTCTTTTTATGAGAACTCTCACCTTATGTTCTAATCTCTGTGCATGCTGGAAACCATGAGTCCTAATGGAACTTTTCTATATGCTGTGCTTTCTTGTATACATACACACATACACATGATGAAATTTGATGAGTAAACTATAAATCAGGCATAGTAAAAAAAAAAACTAATGAAAAGAGTCTGTGATAAATGAAATATGAGTTGGGGAGATGGCTTAGTGGATAATGAACTTTCCTTGAAAGCATGAGGGTTTGAGTTTGAATCTCCAGCACACATGTGAAAAGGCAAGTGCAGCATTAAGTTCCTGTCATCCCAGCACTGGAGACAGATGAAGGATCCCTGGGCTTGCTGATCAGCCAGTCTAGCTAAATGGCAAACTCCAGATGTAGTCAGAGACACTATCTCAAAAACTAAGGTGAAGAGCAATAGATAAAGATAACAGCATTGACTTCTGGCCTCTTGCCATAGAAATGTAAGTGTTTATACATACACACAAGCACACTCATGCATGAACGCATGATACATGTACACATGTGTGTGCACACACACTAATAAATAATTTATAATACCCAACTGTTCTAAAAGTGAAGTGTCAGATGACTATTAGTAATTGTATGTCACACTTGACTGTAGGTAACACACAGTGTAAAGAAAAGCCTGGGATAGTGAACACTACTGTATATGTCTTGGTTTTGTTTGTTTGTTTGTTTTTGTTTTGTTGTTGTTGTTTGGTTTGAGTTTTTCTTTTGTTTTGTTTTCTCACTAAATGATCAACTGAGGTCAAGATATATTTCCCTGTGTAACCCAGTGCTAGGAGAATAGTAAAATCAGCAAAACCATTTTTTCACACAAATAAATATCTATAAAGCTATTTAAAACAGTATCTAAGTAGTCTAAAACTGACCATCCAGCCAGCTTTCATTGAAATCCTTCTGTACTTTAATTGCTATACAAGCTGCCTCCTGAGTCCTTCTTTCCACCATGCATCAAAGCTTTGTAAGCTAAGCAAGATTCCATGTCTTCCTGAAGGTGTTGCTGTCACTGAATTTCACAGGGCTGACAGATTGTCCTCAGAGGGACATTTCAGATAAACTCTGTCATCATCTTAATGTCTTGGCTCCTCTTGGACTTTCTTTCCGATTCTGTCCTGTGTGAGCATCCCCCATGTGTTTCTTCTCTGAGAAGCAGCTGCTGTTCACTTACTGTTCTTAGGAGAGCCAAGAAGATCCCAGGAAGCAGTTAGTGAAGGTGCAGAGAATGGATCATCCCGGCCTGGATCCTTAGATATGCTACATTAACATCACACAATGGGACCTGTCACGCTTTAGTTCCTTCTTGATAATTTCTAAATTTTACTCAGTGTTTGATGAGAATAAGGAGAATTTTGTTTCATCTGTATCTTCCCCAAGGTACCACCATTTACAATAACCTTAGTAACTGCTTTATTACACTGATATAATGAAATGCTAAAATAAATGATACCAGTATCAAAATCATAATTTTCTCTACAGATTGTTGGCCCTGAATGGTAAACATCTGTTGGGAAGACGTCTACATTATCACTGTATTCACCTTCTTCTAGTACAGCTCTGATCACATAACTCAGTAAATAATAACCATATGCTAATCTTAAAATGCACAACATGAGAGGCATGCTATCTTCAACCCTTTATAAATACAGACATCCATAGTTTTCCTGGGTGATGTCATAACAGGATTGAGGTCATCAATGCAGGGTTGAGGTCAAACAGAATGCCATCAGACACAGACTTGATGCTTAGCCTATTGTAGAGCCTCTCCCGGTCTCAGTCCCATCAGCAGAGTGATAAATGTATCTAACATTTATTGAAAACTATTATTATAAAATGGAAACACACAATACTTCTATTTAATATTTTCTGTTGCATAACATGTGGTATATACTGAATTATAAGTAGGTTTGATTATTCTTATTCAAAATCTAGTTATCTAACTAAAGACAAAACCCATTCAGGGAGTATCTGGCACCATTTACAACCTCAATTCTTCATTATAATATTGCTGAAAAGCAATATTTCCTTGGGAAGAAAGTTAGTTACCAGACAGATTTGTTTCTTACTAATAGCTTCAGTGTCTAAAGCTACAATATATGGAGCATTCCTAAAACTGGTCAACAAATGTAGACACAGATTTCCTACAACACTATTATGTAGCTCACTGGAATCCCATATGCCCAGAGCTTCTCTACGGACAAAGCAGAAGGACAAAGACATATGCTGAACCTCTTCTTCACTGGATTAGCAGCAAGCTCATTTCCAGAAGTTCCCAGTGCTCTGCCATTTGTCTCACAGACACTGGATTGGATTTTCAGGTAGTAAACCAACATCCAATGCTGCTCAAACATGTCAAATAGCTTATAAAATGAACTTAGGAGGCTTTAGAGGAGTTATGCAGTGTAAATCTAATAGATCACTTCTGAAGCCAAACATGAGTTTCTGGTAAGGCATTTGTTAGGTTTTTAAAAATAATTGCTCTTAGGAACATGAAAGAACAGTGTTTTATAAATAAGAGTGCTTGTGTACCAGAATGAACTTTGCATATTGCCTTAATGAGGTGACCATAGCCAACTATTGTTATTTGTGGATTCAACCACTTTACTTAAGGGCCTCAAAAGTGCTATCTTGGAGATACTGCAAAGATTTATAGGCCAGTCACAATTCTCATTAACAGGTTATTAAAATGCAATGGCTGAGCCTGAAGGAACAGTCAGTGTTACAGCATCAGATCAGACATTTCATGTTGTTGTATCTTAAGAGTGGTTCTAGGCCTGTGGACAGTGGCTTGCCCTCCTTCACTCATTCTGTCAAGTCAGTCCCCAAGACATGCACTGGTCTTCAAGGACCCTTCCATTCCCGTCCCCTGTTAATGTTTTTTCCCTATGGCTTTCTTCTTGGCTAACAGTTCTTCAATTATGGAATTTGTTATACTAATCAGGCTCCATCTAGCTTTCTTAGCTTCACTTGTCAGTTTCTTCTAAACTGCAGACCTCTATTTTCCTAACTGAATCAAGCCAGATTATCTGTAAACAACAGACATCTTCTTGGCTTATTTAATTTTTAGTGGTGTATCAACGATTATTTGTTGATTTCAATGAATTCCCAAAGGGCAATCTTATTTGAGAGTTTGAAGAGTACCTTATTGGCACCACAGAATATCAGCAATAGCAGTTACTTGTAAATAAAGGTAACATCGGTGCTATTGATTTTAGAACTGAGGGATTTCTTAGAAATGTAAGGGTAACAGGAAAGTTTGGTGTGATGCATCTGAGAAGTCAGCATGGAGGTCAGTTGCAAAGCCAGTTGCCTTTCTGTACACCAACCACAAATACACAGATAATGAGATTGTGGGCACACTCATAATTTTTAATAGCCTCAAAGATGATGAGAATTTAAGAATAAACTTTACAAGGAGGTGAAAGACCTCTACAATGAAAGGTTCAATCTGTGAAGAAGTTGAGGCAGACACTAGAAAATGGAGAGACCACCATGCTCATGGATTGATAAAATTAATATTACAAAACAACAATTTTACCAAAAGCTACTTACAGAGTTAGTGTTATCCCAATCAAAAAGCCCAGAACATTTTTCTCAAAAATAGGGGGGAAAATCTTAAAATTGTTTGAAACCACAAAAAAAAAAAAAAAAAAATACACATAGCCAATATAATTCCAAGCAAGAAGAACAATGTTTTAGGGATTACCATTCTAGATTTCAAGATATATTATAGAGCCATAAAAATAAAACAGTATGGTACTGGCACAAAACAGATTTGTGGAGATGTGGAATGAAATAGAGGACCCAAGCATGAGTAGAAAAAGCTACAGCTATGTAAAGGCTATGACAAACAGGCCTAGGGAGATGGTCAGTCCCAGGCATGATGGCTCACTGTGTAATCCCAGCACTGTGGGGCAGACACTAACAGATTCCTGAGACTTGCAAATCAGCCAGCTTTGTCTGCTTGATGACTTCCAAGCCAATGAAAAACCTTGTCTTAAAAAGATAACACACAAGGTTTTTCTGGTCTGCACACACAAGTAAAATACATACACACATATACCCACACACTGAAAAGGCACATATGTACATGTGTGCCACATATATATACATGCACAGACAAATGCACTTCTTTTGAACTGGGTTGAATCATGGCCACATAGCCACTGCTCAACACACTGTTATTTGAGTAATTCCATCAAAGAGGAATGTTGTCCTTTACATGTCAAGTCTTTGATCTGGAACATTGACTCTTCTGAGCTATCCTCATTAATTAATTTCTTTGGTCTCATTGTCTCTGTGTAAAGGTATCATTAAGTGACATGTAATACTGTCATTTCTCTGATTTCCAATGCTACATGTGATGTTTTTGACTCAAGTTGGTTCTAACACCATGAATCATTTGTTTGGTACAGGAGGAATCTGTGACCCTGGAGACTCTCATGAAAACAATATCATCTTATATGCAAAGACTGAAGGAAGAAAAGAACACATTGCACTGGACACTCTTTCCTATTCTTCCTATAAGGTACAAATGCCAGCCCTTGTACCTGACGACTTCAGAACTCTCAGGGCGAAGCCACATCCACAAAGACCATGCCAAGCACAGAGGACACATCTCTTTCCTTGCCACCCCAGGAAATTGCTAGATTTTTTTTAATGGACTTGGGAATCTTAACATTCACTTTTATTACTGATATAAATGAGAACTCTGATTTTTGTCAGGAAGAACAAATTACAGGAACAATAAAGCAAAACTCAGTCCTCTGACTAACAGTTATTCTTGTCCCTGAGAAAGCTGTAAACATGACTTTAATTATGCAGCTTCATAGCTTTTCTTTTAGACACAGTGAGCAGAGCCTCACACTGGCGATTTGCTAGTCAGAAGGCACTGCAAGAATTCTAGTCATTGTTAACCTTACATTTTTCTTTGCTAGTTAGAGCTATAGGATTGGTCATTTCCCTTTGCTCTCTGGGTGGACAGGTGTTATTTCTGGTTATTTACAAACATCTAGAAAACCATTCGAGATGCTTGTCATGGGTGTGAAATCTTTTTTATTCTATTATATGTGCTGATCTTACACCACACTCACTAGTAGTTTCTCTCCATATTGATAGCACTTTAACTACTTTTCAGAATTTGGGGGCTGGGGCCTCTGTCGGTACCAAGCCTGCTTTATAAGCAGTAGTAGCTAAGTTTGGACTCCAGAACACAAGTAAAACGTTGGTCATGGCAGTGCACATCTGCGTTCTCAACACTGGGGAGGTGGGAACAGGAGGATCCTTCGACCCTGACAAGCCAGCCTGGCTGAAGTGATAAGCTCCAGGTTCAGTGAGAGATGCTGGCTCCACGTGGAACACCATAGAGAGCAGTAGTTGAGGAAGATACATGACTTGAACCCCTGCCTCAGGTACACATGTGCACACCAGTCCATATGCACACATACACACAATAAAGAATTTAAAAATGGTCAATACAGGGAGCAGTCAGAGAAAATATCCAGCAAGCTCAGCATGCAATTGAGTCTATAAACCAACTGACAGCACTTAGAATGGTATTGTGGACTACATATTTTGCAATTACGTAGTAGGATTCCGCCTGCTCTGGTCCTTTGAATGCTTCTTACCAAATCATAGGCATTAAAGATTATGTCCCGGGGGGGAGGGGGGCAGCCCTAACTTGGGTGGAGGAGTCTTCTTTCTTCTTCTTGTGGGTTCTTCTTGAGGCAGTGGAGGGGGAAGAGCATCAGGGCGGGGGGTAAGACTTGGTCTTATGAGATATTAGGGTTGCTGTATAATAAAAGTTTACTTATTTATGTTACTATGCTACTGTAGCTGACCTGCCTTCTGTGATCCTGAGACCAGAAACTGCAGTTTCTGGCACTTAGCACCTCAGCCCCCAAACAGCAAAGGATTAAGTAAATAGCCTTTGTACTATCTCAGCAGGAATGGCTGGGCCCTAACTTATACCTGATAGTCTAAGATCACAGGAAGAAAAAACACTTAGAGAAGTTATTATAGAGTTTATTACTAAGTGTAAAAAGTTTCCTATGAAAGCTATCTAAGGGGAAATGTAGAAAGGTCCTAAGTGAGGAAAAAATTCTAATAAAGGAAAAGTTCTAAGGAAAAGAATTCTAGGCAGGGAAAAAGGAAAGGAAGGGACAATGGTGAATAGCCCTATGTCTTTGTCTTCAGTACTTATACATCTTTCTGAGTACATGATCACATGTTACAAAGTTCATCACAAGTTTACACCAAAAATAAAATCATAAATTGAAATAGAAGTTTACAACAGAGAATGTTTACATGAATATCCATTAGGAGTAATTATCTGGCTAAACATCCATCACCTGTCTCAGCTCCACAGGTTCACTGAAGGCTTAAAACTATAACTAAGAAATTAGTAAAGTTTTGTATAGATAAACCCAGGCAATATTTTATCTTCTCTCCCAGCACCTATAATAAATCGTTAGTTCTCTATTAGTGACCATTGGTTGTTTTTACAACCTCTTAGAATGTGCTCCGAGTAGGAGAAAGTCTGGTTACTATCTAAGAGCAGTTAACTGATGACACTTGGGAGACTGGCAGAGTTCTCATTGCAGTTTTGACTATCAGAAAGGGACCTGATAGCAGTCCTACTATAAAAAAGCTTAATAATAATCATTGATATAATTTTAGGAATTCTTATAGGATCATCAATAAGACTTAAGAGGTAGTCTATATGTCTATATAGCATCACCACAAGACAGTACATCTTCATGGATCTGCAGAGATCTGCTTCAAAGGAGTGTGTTATTGCTTAGTAATTGTTGAATATGTTTAATAATAATAGGAAAAGCATATTAATAGCAGGAATCTTTCGTAAAATAAGTCCCCCACAGCTTTGCTGGATGGGCTCACTTGTTGCAGATTATATAATAATCTGAGGCAAGTCATTTCAGGATGATCTCCTGCTAATTATTACCTTGTCCCATTATGGCTCCTGACAATTATGTATTGTTTTACTTGTCTATGGTTACTTCTGTTTTGAATCTCATTTTCAAAATTTCTAATTGGGAAAAATACTAATATTATACAAAACCACTTTTGAAAGCATTAATGATAAAATCAAATAATTATTCAACTGTCTTAGTCCTGTACTTAGTCTTGTCCTGGGAGGCACATAGCTGCTCAGTCACACACAAGGAAGTCCCACTGTCCACTCAGAAATTCTGATCCATTGAAGTGAGTTTTTCTTGAAGACAAACCTTCCACATGAACTAATAAATGTAGCACAAAGCCATTGCCTGATGCACAGCAAATGAAAGGTATATACTCAGTGACTTGCTAGAGTCTAAGAGGATTCATATTGACTAAATGGAAAGGATTGTAAATAATATGAGTGTCCTTTTTTGGAAGGTTCCATCTTTGGTTTCTGTAGTCATCAATCCTGAACTTCAGACACCTGCCACCAAATTTTGTCTCAGGCAAAAGAACCACCAAGGGCATAACCGGAATGTTTGGGCTGTGGACTTCTTCCATGTGCTGCCTGTTCTCCCTTCGACAATGTCTCACATGATCCAATTTTCTATTAACTTGGGCTGTGGCACACACCAACCTGGTAACAGGTGAGAAGCAAACAGAGTGTCCAAACCCAGTGGGAAATGAACACATGCGCTTGACCATTAAAGTAGATTTGTCAATAGATTTTTGGCTGGGATTTAAAAAAAAATCCATCAACAAAATTTAGATTCCTACCTCCTCCCTAAAAACTTTCTTTGATTAATAAATAGGGATGTGACTGGGTGGACTTTTTGGTTAGAATAGCTTCATTCTGGGAGCTTGATATAAGCTATCAGAGGTGTTCACACATGCTGTGGCAGCAGCATCCGTTATAACAGATTGCTGGGTGAAAATAACTGAAGACAACATTGTTCTCTCTTGGCTGCTGATCCACTAATAATAGGTATGGAAGTCAATTAGCACTTCAAGGGCTATGGCTTCTCTGCTTCTTTTGCATATGTGTTGCTCAGATCCTCTGTAAGACTTTTGCTGGCCTCATATTCACAGGATGAAGTGACAGTGTGAGACTTGGTAATTGCCTTGCTATCCATCAAATTCAAGAGCACAAACCCAGTTTACTGTGTATTGTCCTTCAGACATAGCTTTTATGACAGTAATCCAATGGCTTTGAGGGCTAGTCAGACTTTAGTGAGAGCTGAAACATTTAGTAAAGGTCTTAGAGGAATCCCACATTCATTGACTCACCCAAAGTATTTAGCTAGAAATAAAGATTCATTTGTTACTTTTGCCCACTTTCTGTTTTCCTGTTCTGTTGTTATTAGTGTCAGCTTGGAGTTTTCTACTAACCATGGACGGTCCTGGTCCCTACTCCACACTGAATGCTTGCCAGAGATCTGTGCAGGCCCCCATCTCCCCCACAGCACCATCTACTCCTCAGAAAACTACAGTGGGTGAGTAAATATGCTCCAAGGTTCAGGGAAAAGATGGATCCATGTTGTGGAATGAAAATAGCGAGTAATTCCGAGACTAGAATTTTAAATAATAGTTAAGTAAACTGACTTTTCCTTAGGAGTGATATTGTAAAAGTAAATACATCCATATTTTCAGCAAAATCCCATGCATGACCATATTGAATGAGATCAGTTATTGTTTATGTATAATTTTTTTGATTATAGGCCCCATGGTTATTGTTTGTTTAAACAAAATACACACTTAAAGCAAGAGTAGAAAAAAGATAACTTTTGAAATTAGACCTGGTTCAGACCTTATTTTGTCGTTAACTGTGTATAATGTGGTCCATCTAAATTTTCACATAAATTAAGATACACTACATACCTTCTTGTGGATTAGTATAAAATTCAAGATGATTCTGTACAATTTTTTCCAACTTATAAAATGAGCACTAGCTACATAGTAAAATATTTACAAGGCCAGCAAACTAAGCTACAGATCCCCACAGGTAACTATAAATCCTTAATTTTGGTGTTATAGCAAGCAAGCAGAAACAGAAACCTCACACATGTAAGACTAATTCAGAAGATGAGGACATAGTTGTGAAGCTGATTTCATGCTAATTTTCTTGCAGGTGGAACCGAATCACAATTCCCCTCCCTAACGCAGCACTTACCCGAGACACCAGGATTCGCTGGAGACAAACAGGACCAATCCTTGGAAACATGTGGGCAATTGATAATGGTTAGTGTCTGTGCCTGTCACAATCTTGGGCCATTGATGTAGGCTTTCCCGGTGTTTTGTCAGTCCGCACAGACTTAATCACATTTCTAAGTCATGGTCTTGAGATTCATTAAACGCTCTTTCTTCCCTTTCTCCTTTGCATTCCGTGAGAAGCCCAGGGATGCACAATCAGGAAAAAAAGAAAGAAAAGAAAAAAAATGCTGTGTAGTCAGCAATATTAGATGCTGAAATGTCTCAACATACATAATTTTAAACTGCTTAAACCCCTAAAATTCAAATCCACAGTTGATGACAAGGGATAGCCTAACATTTTCTTGAATTTTTATGTAAAATTACCATAAGTACCATACTGCATGTATTAAAATAAGACCCATTCTTCTGAGTAACTTCCATAACATCTGGGATGCTTATCTTTCAGTTGCAGACATTACACAGAGTAGGGAGACGTCATCTCTAAGATGCTAGTGAAACCTCTACGCTGTTTTCAGAAAATGGCATGAAAGAAATATGTGGATATCCATAGAAACTGTTGACTGCATTGTTGATGGCTTCTGCATAATTTTAAAACCAGCCTCTGTGTGGGGCAGTGTGCACTTTAGTGCACAATAAGAGAAGATATCTTATTATGTTAAGTCACATGGCTTTTACATTGTTAATAAACACCAATCCTGTTTGTTTGTTCAATATAAATTTCTAGATAGATTTATAGCATATAGATAAATTTGACTAAAAGTTTATACTACAAGAACTAGAAAGGTTCTGTAGAGGAGACACATAAGAATAGAAGGAAGGACAAAATGTCAGTATTTAAGCAATTTTAACATACTCTCTGTGTTGGTTTGTTCTATTTGATAAAACCATACTTTAATGCTGATTTTCCACATATTCTTCTTCTCTTTCTGTTTTTGAATAATTTAAATCCTGAGAAACTAATTGCATAAAGTTCTTAAAATTTGAAGATGTCTTTAGGCAAGATAATTTACCATATGCCAATATGAAGTCTATGTTGAGTATTAAAAAAAAAGAGAGGGAGAGAGAAGGCCCATGATACTAAACCTAGTGTATAAACTAAACTAAGGTTTAATTTGTTAAAATAAAGTTTCTCCTATGGTAGAATATTTGCATGGCATTTTAATTATCACAGCTGCTAATGGGCTCCAGGGTGTGTGCCCACCACACAGTAGGATATGAATGGACTTTGCCAGTGTCCTTCTTTTTAAGAGTTCATAGTGAATCTTTTTTACTTTTAATAATCACAAAAGAAGTTTAAAACTAGCAATAAAATGAAATGCACGTACGATGGAGTTAAGAGAATAATGAGACTTGTGTATGCCTATGAACGGGTTTCTCCATTTCCTCAGTAAGAAAAGGAGTGCACATGCTCAGTGCTGGCTGCACAACTCGGACACAATCTCTTCAATCCTGTGTGAGGCTGTCCAGGAATGGGCATGCTTACAGAGCAGGAAGAAGACCCACATTTCTTCCAGAAAAAATGCATCTGCCATCTCTCCTACTTGGCTCTCAACACCTAGAACTGCATCGCAGAAATTTTGAGGCAGTGTGGATAATTGTGAAAAGGAAGATACATGGGGAAAAAACATTAGCATGGTATCATAATTTAGTTAGGTAACAATCCTGAACATGTTAACAAAATGGAAAGTCCCAGGACAGGCTCTGTCTCCTATATCTTTACTTCTCCAGCTATATTATGGTGATGATGATGAAGTTGGCAGGGAGGATGATGAATGCTTGATTGTAATTTTATTGACTGGCAAAGCCTTGTGTTATCGATGATCTTGTTTCTATGAAGGCTTTTCAAAATAATGAGATGGTGTTGAGGCCCCATGAACCACAAGAATAACCCCGTAGGGTACAGCATGCTCTCACATGACCCAGGTCAATGCCTCCTGCAGCCTACAACAAAGCGTGTCTGATGTGTTTCTCAGTACTCCTTAAATGAGGGAGCCTGTTGGATGACAGGGCTGGAAGGTGGTGGTGGTGCCAATTACAGGTACATGGTACAGGGCATCATGAACATGATATACTTAATCTTTTCTCTAAGAAAAATCATCATCCTACTTTTCACACTGGAGACAGCAAGGTTTAGTCAGGATAAATCATTTACCCAAAGTTTTCCAAAAGCCAAAATGTAAATCCAGAATTTTTGGATACCTAATGCCAGCACTTTTAACCTGGCAGTGTGCTATCTAATCTCTTCTTAATAGGCAAGTTGCTTCATCAAATGGTTTTGCACTGCAACTCTATAGATTTTTCTGCCCCTACTAATTGGATACAGGGGATATGTGCACCTGAGAGTTCAGGCTACAGCAAAGTTCATTTTAAAGTAAATTCTTTATTTTGATGTGGTTCAGAACTTAGAAGAATGTGTTAATAGGTGGGCAATTTTTCATGCCTGAAACTGAGTATTACAGAGTTGTAACAACCACTGCATGTGTGTTCTCAATTACGTCTGTTCCCTGTTATCCTGATGATTTTACTATACTCATTATAAATACTTGCATCTATACATGTATTAGAGTTTGAATACTTCCAGTACAACCCTTCCAGTCTTTTTCAGAATGCTGACAACTAGAATTTATGTCTACACCATCACATTGTCAGTAAAGTAAGCATCTAGTGGGGAAGCTATACACTGTGGGGAAGGCTTTATGCGCAACAACACTCTTAACGTTGCTCCATATTTCCAGGGAGGAGGAATTAATATTTAGAAATATATGTAATGCTCATCTATAATTTTGTAGATTTCCTCCCTGATAAGACTAGAAGTTATAGTTGTAGCCTCTCCACTTTGCAGTGCATCAAATAGATTCTATATTTCTCCCCAAAGAATATGTGCATTATAGAACATCCAGAGCCCAGGCAGTACTGGCCTGTCTGTAATTATTGGAGCAGAAGACATTGCAGTAAGGACTATAAATTACATGGCCTTGTTCCTGTGAGTACCAACATTAAAATCTTGGAAGAATTATTTATGGAAATTAAAAGACATCCAACATACTTATGAGCATGTGCTCCGTGCTTTGTGGACATTGCTTTCTAATTATGTCGGTAATGGTTGTGGGCTTTCCAATTATGTTGCCATCTTTTACATGACTTCTTTCTCCCTGTAGTTTATATAGGTCCATCATGTCTCAAATTCTGTTCTGGCAGAGGACAATGCACTCGGCATGGTTGCAAGTAAGCATTTTAAAATAATATGTATGGTTGTTCATTTTTATATATACATTGAATATCAAGGCCACAAACCATGTAAATATGTTTAACATTCTTTTCTAGAATTTGCATTATTTTTAAAACCAAATCAGGGTACTTGAAATGAAATCATTGTATATGTATGTGTGTGTGTGATGTGCGTATATGTATATGAGTATGACATATGTGGAAGGTGTATTATGTAATGTGATTGTGTAATGTGTTGAGCAGGGAATATATACAGAGGCCAATGGAGGACATAGAGTGTTCTAATTCTGTTACTCTATGCCTATTCCTTTGAGACAGGGTCTTTTACTGAACTTATGATACACTAGCAGCCAGCAATCCCCAGGGACCCTAATGTCTCTGCCTTCCAAATCTCCTGGGCTATAGTCATGCATGCAGCCACACCCAGCTGTCTATGTATACCCCAGACCTTTGGGTCAGGCTCTCATGCTTGAACAACAAACACACTTGCCCACCAATGCATCTCCCCAATCCTTAAGATAGGATTTAAATGTAATTTAACTACAATTTGGAAGTAAAATTAATTAATAAGTTTATATTAGGCTAATTGTAAAAACTGTAATATCCTTCATGTAAATTGGTAATAAATTCAAATCACTCATAGCTGTATAGTTAGCTTTTCTGTACATTTTATAGAACAGTGATGCTGATTCTAAAGTCTGAAATAGTACATGAATGGGGTAATATCCAGTTACCACTGGTGAGTTGTATTATATTAACACCAAGAATGGTTCATTACATTTATTATGTCATTCCTATATTAATGTTTAATTCTAAATCTCTTGTGAGTTCCTGAAACCAGAGATAATCTTTTCCATAAAGATAAATTTTCAATACCTCTAAACAAAAAGAAGTAATTAATTGGGTAACTAATTAATAGGTGGACAGTTTCCAAAAGACCTTTGAACCTGTTTTTACAGAAGATGTAAGGCAAACAATTGCAAACACTGGAATTAGTATGTCAGATTAATTTTTAAAACTGAATTTTATCAAATTTAATTAACAAAGAGATCACTCTGTACAATTAAATATTTTATGAAATATGTAAAGAACTGAAATATTTCTGTTTATACTTTAGAACTGAATCGGAACAGACATGATTTTTTAAGGGGAGGGGTCATGTGATCACACTAACCTATGTGTTGTTTTCAACTGGGTAGCCATCTGCTTGTTTGTGTGTATGTATGTGTGTCTGTGCATGTGTTTATACATATGTAAAATGTGTACAGCTATGTGTATACATGTGAATGTATAGGCATAGAAGTCTCCATATTCTGGCAATATTTGATACAACATTGATTGCCTTTGCTCTTTTGTGGAAAGTCTAAGCATTTAGTTTCTGCCCCATTTTTCTAGTAATATGCAGTTTATTGAGTTAGAAAAAAATATACAGAAAAGAAGTTTCTATTCAAAACTACTTACACTTTGTCTGCAAATCTTAAACCTAGTACCACTCCCTACATCATAATTGTCATTATTTTCTGCCAGAACCACACTCCTTCATTCCCTATAACACTTACTGGCCTGTGTGCATCTTGGGGCTGAATTTATAAACTGACAGTTCACTTAGCTGGTAACCCTAACCCTGTTGCAAATCTTAATGAGAAGAGAATGTGGGGACATTTCTGGAGTGTTACCCATGTATCTGAACAGTGGGAGGCTTTTCCTGACAATAGACTAAATATGTAGCTACATTTGGAGAGTTGTAAATGAACCAGCAGTGGGCATATTAGGAGCCAGATAGTTTCCTGTCTGTCATTCTTAATGTCACCAGTGCAATTGCTGAAAAGCAAGCACTGCAAAGAATCTGTTGTTTTGTTTTTAAATGCAAGGCATGTTTTTACTGGGGTTCTATCCAAGTTACAGAATCTTTATTAAGTAGATTTCAGAACTATTTAATGGGAAGAGACTCCAATGTGTTCTGTAACTAGATGGACACCTTTTACTCCCAATCTGGTTCTAAGAGGACAATATATAAAATTTACAAAACTGCACCTACCCTGAGATGCACTATGCTACACTTAACTGGGAAACACATTCCAGTTGCTTGCCGTGTAAACCACATTTAGCCTCCCAGTGTTTCTAATTTAGCTGATGTTTTCTTGCCTGTTTGGAAACTTCTTGGTGACTCAGAGGATGACTGTAACTATGAAATAACCTGTAAAAAAGCTGGAGCTCATTAACATGGTTAGTAGATAGTCATTCATTTTTCCTGGAAGCTGTTTATACTACTGCCAAGACAGCTCTCGAACTTTACACTGTATTAGCTTTTGGCATTTTAGGGCCCAACTTCCTTGTTAACCTGACAAAAATGGTATACGTGCATGCTGGAAAATATAATGTACATCAAATATGGCATTTTGTTTCCACTTGTTATCACATTCTGAGGAACCTAGAGAAGGCTGTTGTGGGCCTTGGTTTCAGAAACACTGCCAAAGAGCATCCTCTGAGCTGGGCCATAACACTCACTCATTGATACACTGCTGTGCAGAAGGGTTATTTCAGACTTCAGGAAGTTTAAAGGCTTCAGTAAAACTGGTTCTGCACTGAAGAAGACACTGACTGCACTTTACTAAACTCTTTTATAGAAACTATATGTTTCTGATATTCAAACATCAATTCAGCAATGATGAAGTTTACATATCACTAAAAGATGGAGGGGATTCAGCAGACGATGTAACATAAGATACTCTCACTGAGCAGTCAGCTGCTGGGGAGACAAGTTTTTTTTTTCCTTAGTTGAGAGCCATTGAGAAGCAACACAGTTCTATTAAGGACTTGTGTCTAGGTCAGAGATGTGCACTTTCCTTTGAAATCTTTGTTTTCATGGCCTCACAATATGTAAACTAATTCCTTTCATTATCTCACATTTACCTTTGTTCTCAGAAGAAACTTACTCTAGATCTTTTATTAGAAGCATTTCATGAGGCAGAGGCAGGCTGACCTCTGTGAGTTCGAGGCCAGCCTGGTCTACAGAGTAAGTTCCAGGAGAGCCAGGGATGCACAGAGAAACCCTGTCTCTAGGGGAAAAAATGTTTTATGCTGTTTCATAAAGTTTATGAGCATCGTTCTTCAGCATATACAGATTGTGGCACATTTTAGATAAGCCCTAATATTGGTCAAAAGTAAATGCTGAGATGTTTTAGTCATAGTAGGGCTCTGCAGAGAAAGATTCCTTTTGGAATATTTACGGTCTATTGGCCCTCACCAAATTTTCAGATCAGTATTTTCCAAAGACTAATGAAACTTGTTTACCACTCACTCAATCCCTGGCCTTGGGCATCCACTCCACCACCACCCACACCACCCATCTCACCCCACCCACACCATACCACCCCATCCTACCCACCCCATTTACTCCTCTCACTTCCCACTCCTCCACCCTCCACCCACCCCCACCCACACACCTCACTACACCAAATCACACACACACACACACACACACACATGCACACACACACACACACACACACACACACACACACACACACAAGCTCAGAAATGTCCAAAGAATGAACCATCAAATCAGCAGGCTCTGAAGGACCTACAACTTAAGACTCATTTCCAGTACCTTTTTACCTTTCTTTCAGGTGTGACCCTGGATTTTCTGGCCCAGCTTGTGAGATGGCATCTCAGACATTCCCAATGTTTATTTCTGAAAGTTTTGGCAGTTCCAGACTTTCCTCCTACCATAACTTTTACTCTATCCGTGGTGCTGAAGTCAGCTTTGGCTGTGGTGTCTTAGCCAGTGGTAAGGCCCTGGTTTTCAACAAAGATGGGAGGCGGCAGCTAATCACCTCCTTTCTAGACAGTTCGCAGTCCAGGTGAGTGTGGGTAGTATACAACATAGACAGAAAGCATGTGATAGAGTTCGGATCCATTTTCAATTTGTAGTCTTTTCCTTTTACTAGGTGGATATATCATCTAGTCTTTAAGTAGGCCCGGGGGGATACTTAGTTTGTTTATAATTAATTTTCCCTAGTTTTTAATAAACTAGAAGACTTACCAATGATTTTGAGCTACTAACAACTGACATTATTTTTTAAATATGAGATGTTTGCATCAAAACTATGCTTTTAAGCCAAAGCCTGGTTAATTATTCATGTAGTTTATTTATTTGACAGCTTGCAGAGGCTGATTAGATTTACTCAACGTCACCCCTTTTCCCAGTGCTTGATAAATAATGCAGAAAGGAGTGATTGGCATTTTAAGTATGTGTAAAAAAGTACACAGTATATAAGTAGTTACGAATATAGTTGTAGTTTATGGATATTTCTGTATATGTAAAATAATACACATCTTTTACACTTATTTGTACGTTTTAGTAACTTACTTATATTTTATAAAATAATGATGAAAACCTATAGCTTTTGAGATGTTCATTTCAATGCATTTGAAACTTTTTGAAAACAAAACTTAGTCTATCAAAAAGAATATTATTGTGCTTAATAATCATGAATGACTTGTGTTTAGGTTTCTGCAGTTCACACTGAGGCTGGGGAGCAAGTCTGTGCTGAGCACGTGCAGGGCCCCTGACCAGGCAGGGGAAGGAGTTCTACTGCACTATTCATATGACAATGGGATAACATGGAAGCTCCTGGAGCACTACTCACATCTCAACTACCATGAGCCCAGGTATGTCAGAGCACATCAGCAAAAGTGGATATCGTAATATTTTCTTCCTGGTGTGAACCATAATTCAATTTTACAATATTGTAGAGGGTCAAATTGTATAAGATTCTGTATATTTTTCTACTGTATGAACACTTGGTAAGCCATATTTTTTTAATCTGTGTGTCCTACTGACTTCAATATAAGAAATAGGTTCTTGTATTTTGAAATATGTATCTAAGGAAACTATTTCATAGTTAGGAAAGAAATGTAGCCTAGTTTTTTGCTGGGGCAATCACCTGCCTGGTCTGCTCTCTTGAAGACACCTCATCCTGAACCTTCCTACAGCAGCTGGTAAGAACCCTCAACCACAACCCTAAGCCCCAGAGCTGCAACCCACCCAAACCCTGCTCCTCCAGTATACCACTCCCCTTGCAACCCTCGCTTGGTCCTTTTGGCTGTGGCAGACACTTGCTGCTGTGAAGACACCATATTCTGAACCATCTTAAAGCAGTGGAGTAACCACTGCACTCAGAGCAGCTGAGGAGCCACTGCACTCAGAGCAGCAGGATTTCAGGATCCAGAGGGAGCCTGAGTCACAGGAGCTCTTCTACTCAGGAGCTCAGGATCACAGAATCATAGAGAAAACTGGACTCTGAGGAGTTCTGACACAAGCGAGATAACTGGAAAGACAAGCTTCAGTCAGAGACAGTGAGTGCAGGTAGCACTAGAAATAACCAGATGGGAAAAGGCAAGTGCAAGAACATAAGCAACAAAAACCAATGTTACCTGGCAGCATTAGAACCCAGTTCTCCCACCATAGAAAGTTCTGGACACCCCATCACACCAGAAAAGCAGGATTCAGATTTAAAATCACTTCTCATGATGATGATAGAGGACTTTAAGAAGGACATAAACAACTCCCTTAAAGAACTGCAGGAGAGCACAGATAAACAGGTAGAAGCCCTTAAAGAGGAAACACAAAAATCCCTTAGATAATTTCAAGAAAACACAACCAAATAGGTGAAGGAATTAAGCAAAACCATCCAGGATCTAAAAGTAGAAGTAGAAACAATAAAGAAATCTCAAAGGGAAACCATCCTGAAGATAGAAAACCTAGGAAAGAAATCAGGAGTCATAGACACAAGTATCACCAACAGAATACAAGAGATAGAAGAGAGAATCTCATGTGCAAAAGATACCATGGAAAACATTGATACAACTATTAAAATGAAAAATGCAAAAAGCCTCTAACCCAAAATATCCAGGAAATCCAGGACACAATGGGAAGACCAAACCTAAAGATAATAGGTATAGATGAGAGTGAAGATTCCCAACTTAAAGGACCAGTAAATATCTTCAACTCAATTATAGAGGAAAACTTTCCAAATCTAAAAAAAGAGATGCCCATAAACATACAAGAAGCCTACAGAACTCCAAATATACTAGACAAGAAAGAAAATTCCTCCTGTCACATAATAATCAAAACATCAAATGCACACAAAACAAAAAATACTAAAAGCAGTAAAGGATGAAGGTAAAGGAACATATAAAGGCAGACCTATAAGAATTACATCAGACTTCTCACAAGAGAGTATAAAAGCCAGAAGATCCTGAACTGATATTATGCACACCCTAAAAGAACACAAATGCCAGCCCAGACTACTATACCCAACAAAACTCTCAGTCACTACAGATTGAGAAACCAAGATATTTCATGACAAAACCAAATGTACATAATATCTTCTCACAAATCCAGCACTACAAAGAATAATTGATGGAAAACTCCAACACAAGGAGGGAAACTACAACCTAAAAAAAGCAAGAAAGTAACCTTCGAACAAATCAAAAAGAAAATAGCTACACAAACATAATTCCACCTCTAATAACAAAAATAACAGGAAGAAACAATCTCCTCACCTTAATATCTCTTAACATCAATGGACTCAATTTCTCAATAAAAAGACTTAGACTATCAGACTGATTACATAAACAGGACCCAGAATTTTGCTGCATACAGGAAACGCACCACAGTGACAAAGACAGACACTACCTCAGAGTAAAAGGATAGAAAACAATTTTCCAAGCAAATGGTCCCAAAAAACAAGCTATAGTAGCCATTCTAATTTTGAATAAAATCGATTTTCAACCAAAAGTTATCAAAAAAGATAAGAAAGGACACTTCATACTCATCAAAAGAAAAATCTACCAAGATGAATGCTCAATTCTGAACATCTGTGTTCCAAATGCAAGGGCATCCACATTCATAAAAGAAACTTTACTAAAACCCAAAGCACACATTGTACCTCACACAATAATAGTGGGGGATTTCAACACCCTACTCTCAGCTATGGACAGATCATGGAAACAGAAACTAAACAGAGACATAGTGGAATTAACAGAAGGTATAAACCAAATGGATTTAACAGATATCTATGGAAAATTTCATCCTAAAACAAAAGAATATACCATCTTTCTCAGCACGTAATGGTACCTTCTCCAAAATAGACCATATAATTGGTCACAAAGCAGTCTCAACAGATACAAAAATATTGAAATAATCCCTTGCATTCTATCAGATCACCATGGAGCCCACATATATGTAGAAACTAAAAAGCCCTCTACTCAATGATGACTTGGTCAAGGAAGAAATAAAGAAATAAATTAAAGACATTTTAGAATTTAATGAAAATGAAGGCTCGTCATACCAAAACTTATGGGATACAATGAAAGAAATGCTAAGGGGAAAACTCATAGCTCTAAGTGCCTACAAAAAGAAACTGGAGAGAGCATACACTAACAACTTGACAGCACACCTGAAAGGTCAAGAACAAAAAGAAGCAAATACACCCAAGAGGAGTAGAGGGCAGGAAATAATCAAACTCAGGGCTGAAATCAACCAAATAGAAACAAAAAGAACTATACAAAGTATAAAAAAAAAAAAACCCAGGAGCTGGTTCTTTGAGAAAATCGAAAAAATAGATAAACTCTTAACGAAACTAATCAGAGGGCACAGAGACAGTATCCAAATTAATAAAATTAGAACTGAAAAGGGAGACATAACAACAGAAACTGAGGAAAATTGGACATAGCATTATGTGAGGACCCAGCTATACCACTCCTGGGCATATACCCAGAAGATGCTCCAACATACAACAAGAACACATGCTCCACTATGTTCATAGCAGCCTTATTTATAATAGCCAGAAGGTGGAAAGAACCCAGATGTCCATCAACAGAGGAATGGATACAAAAAAATGTGGTACATTTACACAATTGAGTATTACTCAGCTATTAAAAACAATGAATTCAGGAAATTCTTAGGTAAATGGATGGAACTAGAAAATATCATCCTGAGTGAGGTAACTCAATCACAAAAGAACACACATGGTATTCACTCACGGATAATTGGATATTAGCCCAAAAGCTCTCAATACCCAAGATGCAACTCATAGACCACATGAAGCTCGTGAAGAAGGGAGACCAAAGTGTGGGTGTTTCAGTCCTTCTTAGAAAGAGTAACAAAATACTCAAGGGAGCAAATATGGGGACAAAGTATGTGACAGAAACTGAAGGAGTGGTTGTCTGGAAACTGTTCCACCCAGGTATCCATCCCATGTTCAATCACCAAAGGTAGACACTAATGTGGATGTCAGGAAGTGCATGCTGACAGGAGCCTGATATAGCTGTCTCCTTAGAGGTTTGCCAGAGTCTGACATACTTAGAGGCGGATGCTCACAGCTAACCATTGAACTGATCAAGGGGTTCCCAATGGAGGATTTAGAGAGAAGACTTAAGGAGCTAAAAGAGTTTGTTACCCCATGGGCAGAGCAACAATACCAACCAACAGTGCTCCCAGGGTCTAAAGCACCAGCCTGGGAACACATAGGGAGGGACCCATGGCTCCAGCTGTATATGTAGGGGAGGATGGCCTTGTTGGGCATATAGTGGGAAAGGAGATCCTTGGTCTCATGAAGGCTGGATGCTGAGTGTCAGGGAATTTGAGGGTGGGGAGGTGGGAGTGGGGGATTGGGGGCACATCCTCATAGAAGCAGGCGGTAGGGTGATGGGATGGGGGTTCCTGGGCGGAAAGGAAACGGAGTAAGGGGATAATAACATCTGAAATGTAAATAAAATATTCAATATAAAAGAAAACAAAAAAAAACCAAAAAAGAAACATTACAAAGCCTTCTATAAACATACTTTCATTTAAATCATTAATAAATTCACCTTATAAAAAGGGAAAAAAAGAAATACAGTCTATACTGTATTTTTTAATCATTGAACATTTTATTATAATAAATTATACATAGAGATTATAACTCATTAAGGCTGATAAGTAACATGGTTTTAGTTTTTATACAGTAAAATTAAGTAGTAAATACAAATAAATTTTTGTCACATTTATTGAGTCCCTGACAATGGCATATGTGAAGATATAAATAAAATCTTTTCCTCCGGCCACTTCTGTTTCTCTCTGCTTGTATATTTCATGGCTATACACTCAACTGTCAGAGTAAGATTTACCTGACAGGACTTTCTTTCAGTGGTGAGAGAATGTTACCCACCAAAGACATTCTTGTCTGCTAGAATATACACAGGTCTTATCAGGAAAGTTTTCTAGAAAGAACAAAGGGAGAGAAGGAATGGAATTCTCACCGTTAAGGTGTCAAGTCAAACACCAGTAGAGGCAAATTCTGTAGCACACTTACAGTCATGTCAAACTCATATTCTTCCTTCTGGGAAGAGCCCTTTCCTCCTGGGATGCGGAGGGGGTTGGTGCCTAAGATTTGCCCTGGCACCGTGGGAGTAGACAAGGCTTAAAAGAGAAAAGATGACTCATAATGCATGCTACATATTTTACAATCTTGTTATGGCCCCTCCCACTTTAATCATTTGCAAAAAAAAATAATAATAATTTTGTGCGTAAAATGAAGTAGCATGTATCAGAGCCAATCACTCACTATTATGACCTAAATTTTACACACTAAAACAAATTTCAAATGCCCCAGCTGTGGTGAATTATTTCGTACGCGTAAACATGTAAGACTAAATTCTCTTTATCACTCAGATACATAAGTCCTATAGAAATGTTCCATGGACTCTTCATCATTAATCTGAATCAATAAATTAAATATAAAGCAACAAGATGAAATCATTAAGAAAATATTATCATGCTAAGTGAACTTGGCCTAATGCCCAACTTTTTCCTGACAAAGATGGACAGCTGCAAAATTCAGCAATCATTCTATATAATTAAATATAATTCATGTTTGTTGGTATGAAAAATAATGACATTATTTAATGTGCTACTGCAAAGGTGTGTTTAACTGTGCCCACCATTTGACAGTAACATTCTTCTTCTAAACAGAATTAAGGCAGCTTTTCAGTATTAGGAATGTGTTTAGTTTAAAAGATTAAAATCAGACTGGAGTGGTTTTTTTTTTTTTTAAGAATGTAGCAGTAGCCCCCACACCCTCATTCTCTGCACTTGCACATCTGACTGTAAGACTCTTCCTCTGTCCCTCTCTCTCTGACAAATATTAATAAAAGCTGACATGGCAGATGTAGAATTTGATATATTCCAGGTGCTAAATTATATTCTTCATAATAAATAATATAAACCGTGGAAATTTTTATAGAGTTAAATATATCTTAATGCCTTCAGCCATGTAGTCTGTTTTCTTCAGTATAAATTGCTTCCTTTAATTGCTTTGAATCCTATATTATCTCTTGATGTCATAGTTGTTCAGAAATGAAGGATGAGCCATATGTTGGTCTTCTAGCTGGCCACCACTATCGCTAAAGGATAGTTTCAGATAATTTGTCTGTGATTTATTAAAAAATAAAACAATTGTCTGCTTATGTATCAAATCTGAAATCATGTAATATGCCTAATTTGAATGAATATCTTGTGAACTAGTTGGCACATATTATAATTAAATATGATTAAAAAATAACTGCATGAAGGCTATGGAAGTGGCTCAGTGGATACAAGTTCAGATTCCCAAAACCCACATAAAAGTTGGTTGATTTGGGCAGCTACTTGCAAGGCAAAGCTTGGATTACCTGGGTCAATCTGCCTAGACTAACAGCTAAACTCTAGGTTCAGCTACAGACTCTGCCCAGCAAATAAAATGACAACTGATCAAGGAGAACATGCAACATGAACTTCAGGCTCCCATGTAAGTGTGCATTCATCTGCACACACATGTGTAAACACACACACATACATGCCTAAAAGAAAAGCATATATAGCACCTACTCACAGAGGAAAGACTGAACCAGCTTAACCTAAATCTCTGTATTCAACCCAAGCGACATTCTAATCAAAAGTCTTCTAGCTATTCCAGCCAGCCACTCTGATATGTAAATAGCCATGATATCATTAAGAACTCCCACCCTCCTGGCAGATGCGTGGGATAGAAGACCAGGAACAAGAAGCAGTGTGTATATATCTAAATTCCCCTGCCAGTCACTTAGCTTCTGCTTCAACCCACAAGGGACACTTGGCCTCCCTCTGTCTCTGTGTCCACACCTCTTTTGACCTCAACTGCTGATGCTTAACAATGGGAGTTTGTGTCTTCACCATGCATTAACCACAGCTTTACATTCTGACACAAAGATGAACGACAGAGGAAAAGGTTCTGTCTGTTCCCATGGGATTTTTTTTTTTTTTGGATATTTTATTTACCTTTCAGATGCCATCACCTTTCCCCATTCCCCCCCCCCCAGAAAACCCCTATCCTATGCCCTTTTTTTCTTTTTGCTTTTATACAGTTTTTAAAAATGTTAATCAAAGGCTTTATAAGTTTGGTAATGCTCAATCAGAAGTGTAACCTAATACCCAACCTAGATATATCAACTATCTTTGACTGGTGGAGACATGTGAACAACTGCCTCCGTATCCCCCCTCTCTTTCTCTTTCTCTCTCTCATCACCTAGCTTCTCCTCTCCTTCTTCTCCTCCTCTCCTTACTCCTTCTCTTCCTCTTGGTACCCTTCTCACCTTAGCTCCTCCTACATATCACCTTTCCTGTTAAAATAAAACTTTTCTCTCAAAATGCAATTAGAGCATAATTATGCCAATTTGTACCAGTGAGGTACAAGATAGTCCTAATACCCAGTCCATCATTTTTATCCTCATTTCTCGGGTAAAGATGCTGAGATGCACAAGGTGCATAAAGCAGCCTCCCTTTGGCTGCAAAGTCATCAGTCTCAGATGACAGCATGGGGACCCTGGCCCAAGAGTCTAAGTACAGATCAAGAATAGTAAGTCCTCTGTTATGAAAACATTGATCTCTTTATTTACTGTTACATGTGTGTACATAAAATACAATAATTTTGGTATTTTAAGCTCCTATTTCTGTTCATCAGAGAGATTATTAACTGCATTTAAAATTATTAAAATAGAAGAAAATTATAATTTTCTAATATGATAACCAAATTAAATTATCAGGTGATAATTTAACAGTTACATTATTGAACCAGATATAATAGAGTTTAATTATGTTCCCTATGCATGTTATGTCATGGCCATATAATAAGTATGAAGAAAAATGGAAGTGAAAACCATCAAAAATGCTTAATTTAACTGTGTCATCATATTAACTATTATATAATTAATTCTATCAATAAGAAGTTTGTTAGATTATGGAAACTACTTTAAAACCACAACTGTATTTAGTTCTTTGTTTTTCTAGTTTCATTAAATATCTTTCTAGCTTAAGTTTTTTAAATTTATATTTTTTAAATTTAAATCACTGTGTTTCTATATTGATGTTTCACTATTCTTTAGGATGTGTTTTCTCTTGGTTTAGAAAGTTTCAACTAATTGTGACTATTTATGTCACCAACACAGACACTCACATTTTTTCTGCCCATATATTCCAAAGCAAGCTATTAAGGGAAAATATATATTAATTTTTATTAGATAAATCACATTTCCAAGCTGTAGTTTCAACAATTTTTTTAACACAAAAAATAAAAAAAGCAGTCTAATCTCTCAGGAAAGCCAGCCTTGGACATTGGCATTTCAGGCACTTTAAGTTACCTATGTCGCCACTTAGCCTACAAATGAGTGAAGTCTTTCTTTCTCTTCACTGGCTGGGGAAAACCTCCACAGGTGCTTCAGCTTGCATCACTTGCAGGCAACTCTCCCTGAGCTTAACTGAGCTCTCATTTCACATCTCACCTCGAGCATGGATGTGAGCAGCGTGGGACTGTGATTGATGTAGCTTTCAGGCTGGTGTTGTTGTAGAGGCAATTAAAGTGCGGTTCCTGCTGTTGTGGACAATAATTGCTCCTTGAAATTGGGTATTATTCTTAATTTTCTTTGCTATTTATCAGGTACAGGTTTGTTGTCATGCCACTGGGACACAGCTACTGACCTATGCCCACCATGATAAACTCAGGGGACCATGGAGCACCAAACTCCCATCACACTACAGCTGTAGCTGTAACAAGCCTCTCAGGCTCACCCTTTGCCACTTTGAGGAGTATGCTATGTTTGACAGAATTAGCTTCTTTGAGTACACAGTCACATTTTTTGATATGTGTAGAGGACATTGTTGGGGAAATACAGCAAGTCAGACATCTAAGGAGAATGTATATAATAGATTCATGTCAATCCTTCGGGGGAACAATCCTAATTGTTTAGAATATTCAATCTTGGAGATTAGAGTTTTTAAGTAATTCAGTTTATTCAACTACTTCCTTGGAAGTGAGGTTTGTAGTATAAATATTTATAATTTAACACAGTAAGGTATCTGAATTCTAACTTCTTTTCCCATTAGGATAATCTCTGTAGAACTACCAGATGATGCAAGACAGTTTGGAATCCAGTTCAGATGGTGGCAGCCGTATCATTCTTCCCAAGGAGAAGATGTTTGGGCCATTGATGAGATTGTTATGACCTCTGTCCTGTTCAACAGCATCAGTCTCGACTTTACCAATCTTGTAGAAGTCACTCAATCCCTGGGATTCTACCTTGGGAATGTTCAGCCATACTGTGGCCATGACTGGACGCTTTGGTAAGGATTTTGTTACAATTTACATTAGTAAACAGAGAAAGAGAATGAACTTGTAGTCCGTTCTGCAGTAGGTCTGCAGTTGAAGAAGAATGACTGAACATGGTACATTAAAAACTTGGCATTATATTTATGAATGAGGACAAAAGAAACCAAAATAAATAAATATAACATTTTGTAGTAATTAATTTAAATTTTTGGCTCCAAAACTTATATTTAGAGATGTTCTTCAAAAATTACTAATAATTAAAGTTATCACTGTATTATTTTTTCATGGAGGACTGTGATGGTCACAGTGTGGTGTGTGAAATTACATTCGTGGTTGTTTATTAAAATTTCTCACAAGGAGTTCTATCTTTATGCTGTCATCTGTAAAGTTCAAGAAGTTTGTCATCCTTGCTTTATTAATTTAGTTGTTATTTTTAATCAATTTTCTCACATGATTGGCTCATCTGGTTATTAATGTTGGTAGAGTTTCAAGACTCTGAAATGTCCTAGTTAAGAAGTCATTGCTTTTAGACTCTCCTTCCAATGGTAACTTACAAATGTAATTATACAACAAACAATAAGTAAATAATTCAAAGTATAATTAGTACTTCATTAACAGCGCTAAAGAGAATACAATGGTACTGACAGGCTGGCTACCTAACAGGGAATTTCCCTGGGCCCTGAGAGGAACCTACCTTACAGCACCTCGGGGTAGCATATGACTGAAGTCTCAGCACGAAAGAGGTAAGAGCATGAAGATCAAGGTCAGGATCATTCTTGGCTCTACAGGGAGTTTCTATCTAGCCTGGGCTACTTATATAAACTCAGAGACAGAGATTTACCTTTGAGAACCTGAGAAAGTGGAAAGTCAGTGATGTATCTCACTGACTGAAAAGTGGAAAAACGAGGACATCCCAGCCATGTGGAGACTCCCAGGAAGAGAAACCCAGCTATGAGGGATTCTTTGGTGAAGGATACCAAGCAAGAATAGCCTTGGCATGCTCAAGCTACAGAAGGGAGAGGTGTGGTGGGAGATCCCAGGCATTGAGAAAATAAGCACACGTCTTGAATAGAAGAAGTCAGGAGACATTCAGAGATGTTATAATGTTTTCTAGGCCCAAGAGAGCCCCAGATTCAAACTTAGGTCTAAATGATCCTACAGTCTTTACCACTTCGTCTTCTGCCCCCAGGTTCCCTTTTTGTTATAAGCCTGACTGAGAAATAATTTCCTAAGAGACTTTTACTTTCTATCAAGTCATGATCAGACCAATTTAATTTCCTCCAGATGAGTCATGCTGAAAGCTAATTGCTGCCATTGCCTCCAGAGAGTGTATCATAAATGACCCGTCAGTGGCCTTATCATAATTAGAGGTAAATTTTACACACCATTGCACAGCAAATTAACTTGGAAGGGAACTGTGCATGCACAGTCACATCCCATGAACAGCGGGATAAAAATTGTAGCATGGAAATGGCAGGTAATAGAATGGAAGGATGGCTGGTCACTTTTGCTGTGAGCATGTCAGACTAGACACAGTGAAATTTCTACTGGACAGACTAAAGAAAATTCTACTATATGACAACCTCAGAAGCTTTTTCCCCTAAGCCTATAAATAAATGAATAAACTAAAATAAAAGAGGGAAAGTGAACAAGAAAATATGAAGATACAGACAAAAATGAGATGTATTAATGTTTTATGCTTCTGAAGTTTTCAAGTGGCCTGAATTAACAGTTATTTAGATTGATCGTGTACCATAAGCCATGTCTCACAAGAGTGTGTAGTAAATCTTTTTCAGCACTTTACTGTAACAAAGAGTCAGATCATGAATGCAAGTCCTACTCCACGTGTTTATTTTCATAAATAGTTAACATCTGCTCCAATTAACCTACAAAGTTGCTGAGCATTTTAAGTCAAATGCAAGATAACAGTGCTTTAATTTTTCTGCTTTAATCAAATCCTGCAAACAATGTTCTTTCACATAAATCTGATGAATATCCTTAGCCCTCTACTGCTTTAATTTGTATTTGTTTATGTTATGAATTTACAATTGCAATTGTAATTCTAGAAAACCATTAGAAAATATAAATAATCATGCGATCCCTGTGGGCACCTCAAGCAACCCCGTAGGAGTTTTATTAACACCCGCATGCATGCGAGCAGATTTGACTTTCTGATCTTTTCACAAACAAACAGGAGTTGTCTTGGTCACAAAACATCCGAGGAGATGTTCTGGCAGTGATAATGGGACCAGAGAGACATATTAACCATTTTTAAAAGGACATGAAAGATGCTTACTGCTCATTAAATTGAAACAGCATGGAAAGTCTCAAACTGCTCCCATCTTCTTAGTCAGCGGGTTAGAATAACTCTTTAATGACACCTCAGCTGCTGCTGTTGAGGATACATTGTCTAAAATTGGATGCAAACTTGTTTGGCAGTGGTGTTCAGAAACACTTGTTACAATATGGAAATTGGAGAGGATATTGGCAAACTCTATATTATTGTCTCCTCCCAGTCCTTAACAGGAGTAATTGGTTTTTGTTTTTGTTTTTTTCACACAGCATCCTCTGAGCATATTACCTTATTAAGTAAAAAGTCTTTAAATGTATCTGAAAGCATGGCCTCTACCCTGTGCTGACCTTATTTCTCTCAAGGGAAATGTAGACATGGTCCGACCTGAAAGACTGGTGTTAAATTAATGACGGCTGCCTCTTCCCAGCTGGGTGTTCATTTGGTTCTCATTTGAGACTCGTGACTTTCCATGAGCCTGGATTGTTGTGACCCAGGCTGCTCTCCAGGGAAAACTTGGACAATCGCTTTTTCATTAGAACTAGAGTTAATATGCTGTGAGTCACTCAGAGTATGTCATTAGAAAGCACTTTTCAGTGGAGAAACAAATCGCTTCTAATTCTTGGCAGTGCCTTCCTCCTATTCATTAAATCAAAATCTGTATCTGCTTTAGTTTTTTGCAGTAATTTTGAAACTCTTAGACATATCTTTTTAAATTGAGATAGAATCACATCATTTTCCCCCTTCCCTCTCTTCCTTCCAGCCCATCCCAGCTACCTTCTCTCAAACCCTTCTTACGACCCCCTTCAAGTTGATAGACTCCTTTACTTTGATTATTGTTGCTACATATGTACGTTTATGGATGTATATGTACAAACATGCATACAAACTGCTGAGTCCATTTTTGTTGTTTGTGTATATATGATTCAAGGCTCATCACTCTGCACTGGACAGCCAGTAAAGGGACTCATCCCTAGGAAAGGCTAATTCTCCTCCCAGGAGTCATTGGTTACCTACAGGGGTTTTGTTTTTTACTTATTCACTTTACATCCCCACTCACTATCCCTTCCTGGTCACTCCCTCCCATAATCCTTCTCCAGTCCCCCATCCCCCTCTCCCTCCCCTTCTCCTCTCAGCGGGTGCCCCCCTTCTCTGGCACTTCAAGTCTCTGAGGCTAGGCGCCTCCTCTCCCACTGAGGCCAGACAAGGCAGCCCAGCTAGTAAAACATATCACATATACAGGTGACATCTTTTGGGATAGCCCCTGTTCCAGTTGTTCGGGACCCACCTGAAGGCCAAGCTGCATACCTGCTACATACAAATGGAGAAGTCTAAGTCCAGCCCATGTATGTTCTTTGGCTGGTGTGTAGACTCTGAGAACCCCATGGATCCAGGTTAGTTGACACTATTGTTCTTCCTATGGAGTTCCATCCCCTTCAGAACTCACAATTCTTCCTTCTATTCTCTTAGGGTCCTCAAGCTCCATCTACTGCTTGGCTGTGGGTGTCTGTGTCTGTGTGAGTCAGCATCTGGGTAGAGCCTCTCAGAGAACATGTTCCTGTCTGCCTGCAGTTTTTTGTTTAGTGAGACCCAGCGAAAACTTCTCCCTTCTACATTCCCATTCCCATTTGTAGTGCCATTCTTTGGTTCTGTTTATGTAGATGAGGGTGTTTCACGGCAGACTTCTGGTATTCTAGCCCTTAAAATCATTTTGTTCCCTCTCCCATGATGTTTCCTGAGCCATAAATGTAGGAGCTGTGGTATAGATGTATCTGTTGGAGTGGGCTCCCCTATAGTCTGTTGCATTGTGTATAATTATGGTTTTCTGTGATGGTTCCCATTTGTTACAGAGCACTCTTTGATAAGGGATGTTTGTGAAACTTAGCTATGGGCATAAGGGTAAAATTTGGAATTAGAGTATAGTAAGGAATTTCACTGGTCTAGCAAAGATTCTTTTGTAAGGTCCATGACTAGCCCCCAAAAGCTGGCTGGGTTTCTAGTACCAGGCATGGCGTCCGTCCTGTTGAGTATGTCATAAGTCCAGTTATGCAGCTGTTGACTGCCCCTGATGTGTGAGTGCCACTTACTGCACTTTCATCACTTTCATCCATATCTTGCTGTGCTGGCAGTATTTGTGATTCTTAGCTGTTGTGGCTGGGCAGAACTATCTGATTGCCTCTGTCCTTTTGCAGCTTACATAGTATTTTCTGGAACCATGAAACTTAGACCACAAGAAAGAGGCTTTCAAGTCAGGTCTAGCTCAAATCACCTGAGTCCTATGTCATAAGTGCATACTGTCTTTAGCAATATGGGGACACCCTTAACTGCTGAGAAACACGAAGACCTACATAAATAATCTGTATTGTTTGAGGAGTGTCACGAACTGCCTTAGCCACCATTTGAAGGGAGGTAGTTGCATGAAACAGTAGTTTTTATTGAGAATGTAGTTCTTATGGGGAACACCAAACACACAAATACACACACACACACACACACACACACACACACACAGAGAGAGAGAGAGAGAGAGAGAGAGAGAGAGAGAGAAACAGAGAGAGAGAGAGACAGAGAGAGAGAGACAGAGAGACAGAGCGACAGAGACAGAGAGACAGAGACAGAGACAGACAGAGAGACAGAGACAGACAGACCGACACAGAGAATATAATTTTAGATAAATACAAAATTAATGATTCCTTGAGACTTTATCAAAAGACCTTGAGGACATTTGTCCCGTCACTCCCTCTTCATCTGTACTGACTTCCCTCCTCACTTCCCAGTTGGAGCCCCCTTCCTATTATCCTATTTTCCACTTTATATCACCTATACCCCAACCTCTCCCTAAGGCACCCACATGTATAGTCCTTTTATACTTGGCCATTCCCTGTGGTTACTCTGTGTTATATGTTTATATCTAAGGATTTGGAGCTAGGAGCCACAGAAAAGAGAGAACATGTAGCATTTGTCTTTCTTGGTCTGGTTTATCTCACTCAGTATATGCATCTTAAGGTCACAATGGAATTATTGGGTTTTATCAAAGATCGAATCTGATTAACACAATTGGTAATAATATTAAAAGATATTAGCATCCCTTTGTCCTGTCTGAAGAACTCTCTGGTTCCCACAGGGGCAAAGCCACTGCTCGCGTACAGCTCTAATTTCACACAGTATAGTTGTGACTGAGTGTCTGTTATAGTTCAAGGCTTTGAGGTTATACATGAGTTCAGATTCTGGCTCTGCCACTTGGATGTTTGGAAACTCAGTGGAAGGGGATTTTTAACCAATGAGGAATTTTGAGAAATCTGTTTTGATTGAACATTTTTAAGAAGGTTGCAGTGGCGTGACTTGTGAAAATTAGGAATAACTGGGTTTTATCGTGTAATGGTATAGAAGTAGACAGAGGAAATCCTGTCTGTACTGCTGTGCTCACGTCCCTAGTGTCAGAAACATTCTTGAGTTTCAAAGATTAATGGATCTAGTTTTGCTTAGGTAATATGAACAAATTTTTAATGTTTGATCAGAAAATGAAATAACAACAGAAAGGATTTCAAATTAAACTAGGAATAACAAAAGATACAAGGGAGAAGAGGGCAGCACTGGATATATGTTGGTAGGAGGGATACCCCATGAAACTCAGCTTTCCTGTGAGCATCGGGTAGCATAGTCAGCCCTGGAAAATGGAGATACAAGGAAAAAAAGAACAGGTACAGGATGTATAGGTCCACCCAAAAGAAACTAACAATAGCATTTGAAACTTTGTGGTCATGTCTCAAGGGAGATCTCTATCAGTATCGACCAGAAAATAGTATTTGCTTGTATGTTTTATTGAAAGCAGGAGCTACATGCACAAAACTACAAGGATAAAGAGAATACTAAATATATGTTTATTCCATATAAATTAAATGAAGGTCATATAGTCAGACATAGTAGTGTGCATTTGTAAACCAATGTACTTATCCAGGCTGAGGTAGGATATATCCTTGAGGCCATGAATTCTGGCAAGGCTGGACAACCTAGTGAAACCTGATCTTAGTGGTTGGGTAGTCGGGGAGACTAGAAAGATGGGTTAAGAGTCCTTGCTGATCTTCCAAAGGATCCAGATTCAGTTCTCAGCACCAACTTTAGTGGCTCACATCCTCTTCTGTCCTCTATGGTAGTCTGCATACACATGCACATACATACAGACTGGCACATCTACTTAAGTAAAAGTAAAAATAAATATTTTAATAAAAAATGAGTAGGGTTGAGGATATATAGCTCAGTGATAGAGCATAGGCCTGATTTGTGCAAGAACCTGAGTTTATCCTCCTAAGTTATTTTACAGCATCTAGAATAAAAATAGAGTAAAAATAAAACAGTTCCTTTGCCATCACTGTTAGCAGAGAGAACCCTGTAATTTATTGTTATACAATAATCATGGGAATATATAGCAGAATTGAGTGATAATTGAAATGTTTACATATATATATTAATATATACATATACAAGTGAGACTAACTTACTGTTAAGGCATTTCTAGGCTATAAGAACCTTCTAGAAACAACAGTAATTTGTATTACTGGATAACCAACCAGATTTTCCAGCTAACCTAGAAGCCACCATCAGAGTTAATGTTTGTGTAAACTCCTCGTGGATATGTAGGAAAACTCAGACACACAACACAGAGAGGGGGGAGGGAGAGAGAGAGAGAGAGATTTGGACAGGCACCTTAGAAGCTTGGGATCATACATTTTAAAATAACATTTAAACCTCATTCATTTTGTTACATTTTTATTATGTTTTAAATGTGTTTACTGATTGTTGAGTCTTTCCCACAGGTTGATTTTCATTTCTTTATTTCACTGTATTCATCTAAATAAAACTTGTCAAAGAGGTGGCTTGGTACTAATGCAGGGTTTGTGTTGTTGGTAAACACAGACGAAGGAAAGGAGGAGACATCACACTAGTACTTAGCTGAAATTTTAGGCATCCCTAATTCTGTAGATCATAAGGAAATTAGTAGAGTCCTGACCTATTGAACAGATATAATACCCAAGTGAATCTTTCTAGAGTTTTTCTTTAATTAAACATCAACCTATAGCATACATAGAAATTTTATTATTTGGTATTTTTTAAAGCAAGTTTGGAGTCTTTCTACAAAGTCTGTTAAAAGGGCATCAAATCAGCTAAAACTACTGATGAAGGAAAACAGTCAGGATGAGACATCTCCCATGAGCTACATGGACCACTGAGTCATGGTAGATGATTAGTCTAGGGATCGTGACTAATAGACAAGGTAAATATACTGGAAGCCACTTCCTGTTAATCTCAATAGTGAAGAATCTCCTCAGTACCTAAGACATTCAGTGCTCTAAAATATTGCTAATATAATTGAGTGGGACCCTATTAAATTTGTGGGTGATTCCCTAAACTGCAGCCAATTTGCAAGGCTATTTCACCATAAAGATTTCATTACATAAAGTTTTTCATTTATTGACAACTAATTTTATACGTTGAACCGTTTCTTGATAGCAGCACAGCACTGTTAATATAGGAAATGGAGCAGTCAGTGTTACGATGAAGACAGATAAAAAAGCTCTTTGCACATCTTGCATTCTAAGAGAAATCGCTACAGTAAACAGTAACACCTTAAAAGTGTTCTAGGCAATGATAAGGCTGAGAAGGGAAGGGACTGGGGTCTGGGTTATAGGAAAGGGGAGTGTATTTAAAAAAGTATTTAAAAAAGCAGTGAAGAGCCCCTCAGGGAGGCGTTAATGTCCTGAGTAGTGCTAGAGACCATGATAGCAACTGGAGTGGGGCTCTCCCTGAATCTGTCACCTGCCTGTGGATCCCATTCCCCTAACTGGGCCACCTTGTATGGCCCCAGTGGGAGAAGATGAGCCCAGTCCTATAGTGACTTGATGGGTTGGGGGTGAGCCTAAGGGTGATCAGAAGATGTATGTGAGGGAGTACTGGGTACAGGGGGCTGTTATGGGGATGTAAAATGAATTAATTAATTAACTTAAAGAATCTGTAGCAAAAATACGGAGGCAGAGGGACTCACAAAGAAAGACTAAGAGACAAGTAAAGAGTTTAATCATACAGTGACCCTGTAGAGCAATGTGAAATCCTGGTTTTGTATTCTAGCTGCTATCCTAATTCAACAAATAGTTTGAAACAGAGGTGAATCATCTTACTTAGACTTTTAAAAGGAACAGTGATGGTGGCTGCTGTGTAGAAAGTGGCTATGGGGGGGCAGGTAGGGGACAGGAGAAGTGGTGAGGGGTTGGCTGGGAGACTAACAGTGCCATCTGCATGTACTATAGTGGAACCTGGGGTCTGATGGTAGTCATGGAGAAAGGGATCCCTGAGTCCATTTTGCAGGACATGCTGATGACCAGAACTTGCCTAGGAACAGATAGTGTGGCTGTGTCCCAAAATTCTGGTCCTATTAATGACAGAGAGATTGACTTTTTGAAATCACTGTTTCTCCAAACTGAGATTATCCTAAATATCTCCCTTTGTACTAAGATTGTAAGGATGATTTCTACACAATTAACTACTGATCAAGCTAATGGGAAGAAAAGTTTATAGTGATAGATCATGTCTGTAGTTCTGCCTGGCTTGTTGAAATGGAAATTCAGTAAGTTGATGCCATTTCTCTCTATGTACAGTGGTTCCCAATATGCCTTGGTATACCTTGGGTTGTCTGTCTGGTCAGGCTCTAGAACCTCCAGCTCTTCTGGCTGCCTGTCACTCAGTCCATTGTGTCTTCAGCAGGCCTAGCTCTTTCCTCCCTTAGCACCTCGCCATAGCCCAGGTTTGGCTCAGTGCCACTCCACCCAGCTTCATCCAAGAGTGGCAAATGTGTATCATCTCTAAAACAGGGCAAGAAAATTGCAAAAATGAAATAGCTAGAAACACAACATGGTGCCAACTTCATTAATTGCTAAACCTAATAATCATAACATTTTGTGATATTGGAAATAACATTGGATGACAGACTCCTAAATATGATTACAGCTAAATGTCCACTAAATTACCTGTAGCCAAAGAAAATTTAAAGGGAAAACTGCAAAGTACATTTGAAGATGTTCTGCAAATAGAAGTATTTTACCTAATGTGAGATATCCATGCACCTTAATACATCTACTATGATGTGGGTTGGACTTGCCAGGATTAAAGATATCAGAATCTCTCATAAGACACTTTGAATGTCTCTGTGTTATTATTCCCTGAACAATGCATATGGCCACACACAGTTAAAGAGAAGAGGTTTGTTTCAATACTCTTCCCCTTCTCACTTATTCTGTACTCTCACCCAGGGTTGTCAGGTGTGTCCACAGGACAGTGATGGCAAAGTATAAAATGTGGATCCAGCAAGTTTCTGTTTATGCAAATTGGCTCTGAGATGCTGTGTATTTAATAGTAGACTTCTGGGCAGCCAGCAGCTGGAGATGAGCTGGAGTCATGAACAAAAGTGGAGGAGCTGAAAAAAACAAAGCTTGATCACCTTCATTCATCAAAAGAGGCAGGGAAAATGTAGCAGCTGAAAGTGGCCTCTGGCAACAGTTCCACACACATGCTCACCCTCACCCCCCCACACACACACACTATCATACTCACACACAGAGAAACAAGCAGGTTCAATGATAGTTATGAGAAACTACGTGCCCTCTATTCCTCAGACATATCTCCCTGGGGACACATACCCCAATGTGTGTTGCTATCTTCTGCCACAGCTTACTCTAACTGCTGAATGTTCCCTTCAGAAGGTGCTATGTGATGTACAAGAAAGCCTCATAGACTTGACCAAAGTCTTTGACACCATTTTAGACCAAGTGTTTGTATCTTTTAAAACTTATTGCTTTTTTAAAGTGACTGAGATTATCTCCTGGCATCTGGAAGTTGGGTGAATTGTCCACAGGCCCCAGAAGAAATGGGAGAGGTAAATTAGCTGCAAATGGAACTGGGAACAGTTAAAAGAGGGAAGAAGAGTCACTTCCCTGTGGCTTCAATCAGTCTCCCACTTACATGGATTACATCCTGCAATCTCTGCCTATGAGTCCATAGCACCTGGTTAGATAGAAAGTGCCCATTTGAGCATAACCATTGTTTACATTGACTGGCAGACTTTTTCTCTGGAGTCCCATCCGTCTATCTCCTTGTAATCTGAATTTATCTAATCCTTTTGGAGGAGGGGTGATTGCTACATTTTATGCTCTGTTTGTTTACAAAGAGTTCCTTCCATATAAAAGCTCAGTGAATGACAGCCAAGTAGCTTGAGTGATGCTTTTAATCGACTCAGGAGTGTATCTAACTTAGTGTTGGAGTCGATCCCTGACTTCAAGAACTGTGCTGAGAGACTGAGCTCATGACTGGAGAAACTGAAGAACAGAAACTGCATTTTGGAATTGTAAAGATAAGCATCGGAAAGCAGGTGGCAAGGAAAAAACACCTAAAAACAGCCTGAAACAGGTGCTAAGAACACACACATTCCAAAATAACTCTAATTGCCAACATAACCCTGAAATCTCAACTAGACAAACAAGGTGGGGGAGTTAGCCACTTAGAATACCACAAAGATTTCTCAAAAGCCCCTTTGAATAAATATGTGGTGCAATGCCTTATGTGAAGAAACTCCGGGTTTGTTCTAATGAAATCAGCTTTTCTATAAAAATAAATTTGGAGATTTGGAAATATCCTACTCAAGATAACAAGCCTAGTTGAGAAAGTGGCTGAGAGGCTGTAGAGAATAACCCAGAAATATTAACAAACCAGATAATCCTCCGAGTATAGCATCTTAAGCCGACATGTTTATCACCTGCTGATGGAAGCAGTGTAGCAGAAAAAGCCATGCCGCTTTTGGAACCTTAAACATGAATGAGCAGGGAGCTTCTCAAGGAAATGGTGTTGAGAAAGGTGTGTTGATTAGAACAGAGAGTAGGAAGTAGGACCTTCACATTCCTTACCCTCTGGCCTCCCTAGAAGCCTAAGACAAGTAACATAGGTAGCTTAGTGTGAGAGGGGAAACCCACGGGAAGGTGAAGACAGGAAGGGCTGTCATACAATGTGGACCATAGAGAGGTGGCCATCATGCAGAACTTGTCAGAACTACAAAAGAAAAATAACACTTTTCACAATTCAGGATGGTTTAAATACCAATGCTTTGCTTTCATTCTCAGTCAATCAAAGTCACAAACAAAAACAGAGGAAGATCTAGATAAATATGGAGTAATGAGCAGGCAATGTTTTTGAAAATCATACTTCACAAATAAAAACCACATCTCTTTCAGGTGGTCACTGAACATTTGTAAAACCTGATTATGAACTGGGATCAAAGGTAATCTCAAGAGATACCAATAATAATCGACACCAGAAGCAGGAACCAGTGGCTCAAATGCTCTGCTGCTTAAAATACTTGAATTTGTGTCTAGAGGAGAAAAGACAAATGCTTCGCTGTAAACTGTCATTAATCGCGTCAAGCTGAGTAGACGAGTGCTGTTAGCACATCTGACGCGCTGTACATCCTCAGTGTGTGCAGAGCTCTCTCAAATCAATAAGCAAAAGATTAACTCTAATTTTTGAAACCTGGGCAAAATATACAAAAATACACAAAAGTACTGTGTCCTCCACAAAGATACAAATAGCTTTCTAATGCCCATAGTGAGCAAAACAGCAGACATGAAGTAGCTATCATGAAAATTCTTGTCAGTGCCCATAATGGCAGGTCTAACCATGAGGACCACCAGTTATTACTAATGTTCTTGGTAAATGCAACTTGTAGGAATCTCCTGCAGACAATATGGCAGTGGCAGTTTCCACCTAAGTGTGCACTTGCTTTGATACGCAGTTTTAATTCTAGAATTTTTTATCCTGGGGAACTAACCGGGCAAGTGCACAAAGGACCACACAGATGCGCATCATGTAAGCATTATTTGTAATGGTGAAAATGGGAGTGCTTCTCCAGAATCGCATACATAGAGACTGCCTGTCTTCACAGACAACTACAATGTTTTGTTGTATTTTTCAGTATAGGGTGATAATTATCAAATCATTGTAAAAAAGGAAAAGACAAATGTACCATTATTACATAATGGTTTTGGGGGGGGTGTATGTGTGTGTGCATACATGAATGCATACATGTGTAAGTCTAAGAAAAATGTCTGAAAATATGTATATAAAAATGTAAACAGTAGTCATCTCTACATAGTGGAATTGCACCCACTAATACAATATGCTTACATCTGCTTTGTGCTACAATAATGTGGAAATGACATCTGAGATAAAATGCCACTTTTAACCCCACAATATCAACAAAATTTTCTGTCAAATTGAGCAAACAACTCTTTGCTGATTGTAAGAATGGAATCAATACCCAAGATTAATTCACTCCCATCTTCTGAAATGGACTGAAAAGACTGACAAGAATTTAAAACAAAATTAAAAAAAAAAAGAGCACGTGGAGCTCTGTCATTTCTCTGCAAGAGAATTCTTCAGAGCTAGTCCTTCTGTGAGACTCCTGAGGGAAAGGAATTTAAATAATGCTACCATCTTCCCCCATGATACAGTAATGAGAGTCCAGCCATATTGCTTTTCTAAACAAAACACTGTCCAAAGAGGCTCAGTCCTTGTGGATTTGCTTGGAGTGGAGCTGTTTGGTGTGGACTTACCTCTCCCTTACTATGACTAAAGGCATCTACCTCCAGACACAGGAGCGATGGAGCAAAGTGACTTTGGTCACAAACCACCAAAACCTGGTCAGAGTTGTTTAAGCACTTAAATAAGGATGTTTTTTTAAGGCCCTCCTCTTCCCTCATCCAAAGACCTTCTTCACATGTAGTGTGACAGTGAAAAGACTTTCAAGGCAGAAGCGCTTTCTATAACACTTCTGCAGACTTCTTTTCAACTGTGTAATCATGGGAACAGGAAGTCTACCTCTCACTTTTTCCCACTTAAGGTTCTCAGATGGTCTTGACTCAAAGGTCAAATCTTGATATTAAAAACCCAAAGAGTCCCACACAGGTTGCTTTTGTGAGATTCTGGCATAATTCTGCATCTTTAGGGTTTGCTTACATGAGTGACATATGAACCCCTTCCTCCACTGGAGAAAAGACTTCTGATCTGATCCTAAAAGCAGGTCCACTATCCCATAAGTGGCAAGGTGGGGAGAGACAAAGGTACTCCAAGAGAGAGTAAGTGTTGGCCCTTGGGTATTCAAGTTACATTAAGGTATTATTTGCTTGATAAGTCTTCCTGGGTATGAAAATGCAGAGGGATAACCCTGTCAAATGTAAAAAGATATCCTCAGCCCCTCATTACATCTTGTAAGTAGATGCAGTCAATTTTTAAAAAGTGTTTCTTGATTTGAAACACCCTTGCAGGACATCATAATAGAGCTAAGTATCCTGATTCCTAGTGTGTCTTGTCCCCAGAATGCCCTGAAATGCTGATGTGAGTGGTTCTCTGCACTTCAGTGTTTCCAAGAGGAGAGGAGAGGTTCACTTTTCCCCTTTTTTTAAAAAATTATTTTATTGGATATTTTATTTACATTTAAGATGTTATCCCCTTACCTCATTTTCCCCCTGCCCAGGAACCCCCATCCCACCCCCCATCCTGCTTCTATGAAGATGTGCCCCCACCTATATACGCCCCACTCCTACCTCCCCATACTCAAATTCCCCCACACTTGGCATCCAGCCTTCACTGGATCAAGGACCTCCTTTCCCATCTATGCCCAACAAGGCCATCCCCCTCTACATATACAGCTGGAGCCATGGGTCCACCATGGCTGGTGGTTTAGACCCTGGGAGCTCTGGTGGTTGGTACTGTTGTTCTCCCCATTGGGCCACAAACCCTTTCAGCTCCTTCAGTCTTCTCTCTCACTTCTCCATTGGAAACCCCATGATCAGTTCAATGGTTAGTTATGAGCATCTGCCTCTGTATATGTCAGGCTCTGGCAGACCTCTAAGGAGACAGCTATATGAGGCTCCTGTCAGCATGCACTTCCTGCCATCCACATCAGTGTCTACCTTTGGTGACTGCACATGGGATGGATACCCAGGTAGAATGGTCTCCAGACGGCCCCTCCTTCAGTTTCTGTCCCACACTTTGTCTCCATATTTGCTCCCTTGAGTATTTTGTTACTTCTTCTAAGAAGGACTGAAGCACACACACTTGGACTTCCTTCTTCATGAGCTTCATGTGGTCTGTGAGTTGTATCTTGGGTATTGTGAACTTTGGGGCTAATATCCAATTATCAGTGAGTGAATACCATGTGTGTTCTTTTGTGATTGGGTTACCTCACTCAGGATGATAGTTTCTAGTTCCATCCATTTACTTAAGAATTTCTCTAATTCATTGATTCTAATAGCTGAGTAATACTCCATTGTGTAAATGTACCACAGTTTTGTATCCATTCCTCTGTTGAAGGACATCTGGGTTCTTTCCAGCTTCTGGCTATTATAAATAAGGCTGCTATGAACCTAGTGGAGCATATGTCCTTGTTATATGTTGGAGCATCTTCTGGGTATAGGCCTAGGAGTGGTATAGCTGGATCCTCAGGTAGTGCTATGTCCAATTTTCTGAGGAACCGCCAGAGTGATTTCCAGAGTGGTTGTACCAGCTTGCAATCCTACCAACAATGGAGGAGTGTTCCTCTCTCTCCACATCCTTGCCAGCATCTGCAATCACCTGAGTTTTAGATCTTGGCCATACTGACTGGTGTGAGGTGGGATCTCAGGGTTGTTTTGATTTTCATTTCCCTGATGATTAAGGATATTGAACATTTCTTTAGGTGCTTCTCGGCCATTTGAGTTTCCCCAGTTGAGAATTCTTTGTTTAGCTCTGTACCCCATTTTAATAGGGTTATTTGGTTGTCTGGGGTCTAATTTCTTGAGTTCTTTGTATATATTGGATGTTAGCCCTCTATCAGGTATAGGATTGGTAAAGATCTTTTCCCAATCTGTTGTTTGCCTCAGTAATGAGCTAGAAGGGCTCAGCTCACCAAATTCTCTTCTTTTCAAACCCCAGCTGAATAAGAACATTAGGAAGGGGAACAGCAGACTCATTGCCCCTGGCTTTCACCATATGTCACATGAGTCAGGAACAGTCAGATGAACCTGTGCTGTGGATGGGCTACTGCTGACGAATGGATGTCCGTACGTTTCTTCTGTTGCTTCAGCTTAGGCATTACAATAGATATCATTAGGTACTGTGAAGTTAGAAATGCCTTCAGCTCCAGGGTAGAACAAAAACAAGACTGATTGTAGCATAAACAAAAGTAGACTCTGATTTGTCTTTTCTAACAAGCTGTCCTGGGATTGACAGCACAGGCTAGGGAACAGTTAACAAGGCTGCCGAGTCAGAGTGCTCTGTGCCTGTTTGCTTCAAAGTCCCTGCAGAATGGACTCCATCCACAGGAAGCTCTGAGAGTTTTCACTAGATGAGACCTGTCAGGCTCAAGAGGAAGTCTACAGGAGGAGGGGGCAAAAGGATATGAAAGGAAATGGCAGCCAAATCCCATCCATGCCTGGGAGGAGTTGGGAGAGGGGAAATCGTGATCAGAATATATTTTATTTTATTTTTTTTAAAAAAAGGTTTCATTAAAACAAACAAACAAAAAAAACCAAACAAACAAAAAAAAAATAAAACAACTTGAAAGCCAAATAAGCAAATCAACCCTCCATCTCCTTGGGAAGACAGAGTGGAACACACAATGTGACCATCACTGAAAGGTGCTCTTGCATCTGATTGGTGAGGACACAGCAGTGTACAGTGTTACTGGCTGAAAGGTGGGGAGAGAAAAGATAATGTCTGACCACTGCATGTGCATGCCCAAAGAGAACTGCCACAAACAGCTTCAGACACCTACTTAAGAGCAGGTATATGCAGGTGTTAACAAGACTGTTGTTGTCAATGCTGAATTATATACTTTGTTAACTTGTTCTTTTCTTGGTATCTTAACAACTTGGAACCCTCTCTCAGGTTTAAGTGGTTCAATTCTTTAGCCAAATTCATGGCTAAACCTTGCATGTAACCATGCAAAGCAGAGCTGCAGGCAATGTATGTAAATCACAGCATTTCCTTCTGCTTCTGCCTCATCCTCAGAAAAAATCTTAGGTGTTTTCACAAGAGTCAGGGAATGTGGGACTGTACATGGCAGACTGGAGGTTTCTGTGGCTGTCACCTGTATACCTTAGGGGCCTATGTGGCATTACCCATGTGGCTTTCTCCAAAGGCACCCAGGACACAGAGGGTACCTTTTTAATGCAAAACAAATTCAGTGAAGCCTTATTATCTGTCTAGTAACCTCCATTCTAAGTGGTAATACAAAACAACTCTCAGAGCTAAAACCAGCACTTAATTCTCTCTGTCTCTCTGCCTTGTCTCTGTCTCTCTGCCTTGTCTCTGTCTCTCTATGTCTGCCTGTCTCTTTGTCTCTTACACACGCATATGCACACACTTCTTAAAGTTGGAAAACCAAGGGACTGACACAGACAGGTTTGCACCTACACGGCTCACTGCAGCATTTGTTCTGTGACTTTCATTGTGCCAGTGGTGCTAAAACGTAAATCGAACACTTTACACTTTTAGGGTTACATGTTGTACATTCTGGCATAAAAAGAAGTCATGGTTTTACAGTTTTCACATCACAATCTCACTACATAATAACTGACAGCTCATGGTTTGTAAAATGGCCGTAAGAAATTTTATTTCAAGTTGCAATGGTTCTCTCAGTCTTAGAGTAATTGAATGCAGGGCTTTGGAGTCCATCAGTGCTGGTTTCTCATTGAGGCCTCACCATTTACCATTCCCCCTGTTTCCTTGTCCGTGTCCATTAAAAAGAAATAATTGTCCCTCTTACCCAACATCACTGTAAGCTTGACCCTAAGGAAGATACTGTGGGCGTTGCATGTTACCCAGGCTTAGGATTTGGGTGAGACTCAGCAAATGATTAGCTCCATTCTTTTTTATTTTTATTTTAATTTTTTTATTGGATATTTTATTTATTTAAAATACAAATGTCATCCTGTTTTCACATTTCCTCTTTCTAGAACCCCCATCCCATCCCCCCTCCTTTTTATGTTTTGATACCATTTTAATCACATTTAATTACATGTATTAAGGTCAGTTCTAGGTTGAGGGTCTAGAAATACAATAGATGCCAATAGTCAAGGAACAAGCAAGACAATAAACACAAATAGTCAAAGAAAAAGCAAGTCATTAAACCCAATTATGTGAACACTCCAGTGATCACTGTTTCTAAGGGCTTATCAGGATTACCAAAAGTATCTGAGCCAACTTCCCTGTCCTAGCCCAAGGTCATTTTCATGTCTGAAGCCTACTTCCTTGTTCTAACCTAAAATTTAGATTCCTGTCTGAAATTACTTCTTTGTTCTAGATAAGCTCCATTCTTAATCATAAGCAAGTTGTAGCACTTTCTATATCTTAGCTACATTACCAGGCCTGGAGGAGTGAATACGGTGTTTACTGAATTGAGGCTTTCTGTTTTCTTTCCATATTCATCGTTCAAGTAAAAAGTCTTAATTTAAAAACTGTTAAACAGTGCTTATTATTCATTGCTGAGAAAGTCTGTATTTTAGAACCTTGATTCTCAATCCACAATGAACTTAATGGTGGGCAACAGTCTACTTATTAAGTACTGCCTTCTGAGGAAGTGTATGCATTTTTCTAAGTGCATATGTATACTAGAGAAGATTGTTGGATGGTGCTGGGCCTGCTTCAGAGGGGAAGACACATTTGCTGACAGGAAATCTGAATGCAGCTGGCACCCGAGTGGCTTCAGTAATCCATGTCACTGAAGTGCAAAGGTGTCCATAGTTTAATCCTGGATAGGTTACAAATCCCTTGAATTCTTTCTCTTTTTTTTTTCTTCTAAAAATGATAATGCCTTGGTCTTCCTTCAATCAACTTGCCACTGTAGTCACAGCGTACTGATGTGACAACCAAAATATGAATTTGACTGACTATGGGCACAAAGATTAAAAATTAAACATTTTTAATATTGAATTCGTGAGCATTAAAAATATTTTGTGAAATCTTCCACATTTTGTGGATAGTGTAAAAACTTAATCATAGTATGTTTTATATACTTGTATCATCTTCATCAGTATCTGAATGCAGATGGTATTCTCCCAAGTGCCTACTCTAGTTTACTTACGCTTCCCCAGTTCTCTCTAGGTAGGCTCTGAGATTACCGCCAACTTGTAATATCAGTCCTCATTTAATATTCACCATGTTGTTATACAATTGTCTTTGTATTTAGAATTGTTTCACTGAGATAGATTCCAACTGTCAAGATTAATGAGAGTAATATATGAGTTCTCCGTTTCATAATACCTTGGTCTTCCTTGAAAAACTTGATATATTAATGTTTTTTAGAGGTCTTCTTTGGTTTAAATTGAATCTGTTAAACTTACTGAAACCTATTCTACAACTCAGCTAAGTTTAAATAAGTGAAGTGAAACTGTGTGAGCAAACTGTGAGAACAGGAACTCAGTCTTCCCCAACACAGTGCTTGTAGAAGTATCCAATTTCTACCTTGTTTCTTTCAGTTTTACTGGAGATTCTAAGCTTGCCTCAAGCATGCGCTATGTGGAGACACAGTCCATGCAGATTGGAGCATCCTACATGATTCAATTCAGCCTAGTGATGGGATGTGGCCAGAAATACACTCCCTACATGGACAACCAGGTGAAGCTGGAGTACTCAACCAACCATGGCCTTACATGGCACCTTGTACAGGAAGTACGTATGTTTTCTCTAAAGCTCATGATTAGTACCATTTTTTTTTAGTTAAAACAGAAACAATATTATACAACCTAGAATTGACATCAAGTTAGAAATCCCAGAAAGAGGCTATTCCTCACTAGTATCAGATACAAAGAGCAATTGGAAATAAAAAATAAAATAAAACAACAAGAAGAACTTAAAGCTGGATGCTCTTGGTAATGTGTTTTGAATATTATTTCTCCAGCTCTCTTCCTCTAAAAACATGTCTCTTCTTTCTCTATGGCATGCTTTGTTCTGTTCTTTTCCCATCCATGGGTAAACTACATAAGAAATGTACCTCCTGACTTTAGAAACACACAAATAAGAACTATAATCTAAATTTTGAAATAAATTTACTTTACATAATACACACACACACACACACACACACACACACACACACCAATATTCTGACAGTGTAATAAATAATAAATACAAAAACATTACAATGCATAAGATAAATTTTATAAATGCTCATGCTAATAGATCAAAATGAATCCCCATCCATCTCCATTTATGGTGAAAATTGAAAGATGTTTAATTCTATGGTGATATCTCAGTTGTAATTACCTCCCAAATGATTTTAGCTTCACAGAGGGAAAGATCATAAATTTAGTCCTTAGTACCAGTAGCTAAAACTCTGGCATTAGCTTTCTCGAAGGTCTTTTTCTCTTGCAGTGGGAGATGAAACATGTCCAGTGGTCAAATGGAAGCTGAGTTTGGCTTCTTCCTCTTTTTCAGGAATGTCTTCCCAGTATGCCAAGTTGCCAGGAATTTACATCAGCCAGTATTTACCACGCCAGTGAGTTCACACAGTGGAGAAGAGTCACTGTCGTTCTTCCCCAGAAAACATGGTGAGAAACGATGCCTCCTTAAATGTGGCCTCGCTTCCATTCTTGCTTTGGCTTAGCAGGATTTGAGTGTGAAGATAAGGTCTACAGAATTCTAAGATCATTCTCTCCTTACCCAGAAGCCCCATGTGTCTTAATACTCAGGGTTGCAGACAAGGGAGCTAATGAGAAATATTAAAATTTTGTTTTTTCCTAGTATCATCTGCTTCTGGCCTCTCTTCTTGCCCCGAAATTTTGTTTTTATGGCAGAGCTCAGTGAGCCTACTTCTTTACATTTGGCATTCAAAACAAAATGGTGCAAGGAATCTAGAAACCCACGTAGTTTGGATTACAAATTTCTTTTCACTCATTACATCATGGCGCCCAACTTTTTATATCAAAAGCTTAACACACATTCTTTTCCTAGTCACACTTTTTTAGTAACAATAGAAATCGTGCCTCAGTGGATGAGGCCACAGGAAACAAGGAAGAGAGAACAGTTGAGAAGAGGAATGAAAATATAACACAATCGTTTTTTGCAGACATTATGTTTTTTCATCTTAGCCGGTTCAGTCAAAACACTGCAATATCTGTGCCTTCCTTTTTATTATTCAGTGCTGTGGTTAATTAAAGCCTTTTTTCCAGCATAAGCTTGTCCAAAGACAAGGCCTTGGACTAGAAACTGAGTCTGATTTCTCAGGAAAGCTCCTCCAGTGCTAAACCAGCCACATGCTCCTTACCAGCACTGCCTCTTCAAGGCAGAATCCTGTAGAGTATGGACCATTTGAATTAGTTTAGGTTAAAGGTTCCTTACAACCCTGGAATTCTAGGATTTTAAGATGTGTGTAGAAGAGAAAGCATGAGCAAGATGAGCATTGTATTTTTCTGTGATGACCGCTTTCAAGGCCCCTTTTATGAAGAGAGAATGACTAAACAAATCTTTCTTCAATTGTTTCATATATAAAAGTTAGACACCTCACAGAATCAAATGGACTGCCCAAGACTGCTATACCACTTCTGTTGACAGGATGTCGGTGCTCTGTGAGAAAGGCTCCCTGATTGTTTTTCCAGTGTTTGATTATGTCACTTGGAAGAAAATGCTTGAAATTTGATTTGAAAAAGTTTTTTTTTTTTAATGTCCCACTGTGAGCCATTTCTAAGATAGTCTATTGATGCTTGATATAATAAGTTCTTTCTTTCTTAAATATTCTACACTTCTGTCTACTGCTGAGAATATAATCAAGATTTTTATTTAATTTCAATGACATTCCAAGCATGTATTTCAGTGAAAGCTTCTGTAAAACAGCACCTTGAACAATCAAAACACTGATCACTCTGAGTGCAAGCTCCTGAGGGATTTCTGGTCTTTACTCTGCATAATTAAATTTATTTCTCTCATTATTAAGAAAAACACCGAGTGATTTTATTCATTGGCATGTGTAGTTCAATTTTAAAATTATAATCCTAAGATAATATTGATAACATGTTGAGAAATCATTTTATGCCTAGAAATGTTCTACCCCAACATCGTGCTTTATTTTTATGTGCATGACTGTTTTGCTGTATGTGTGTTTTTGTGCCACATGAGTGCTTGGTGCCTTCAGAAGCCAAAGATGACATTAGGTCCCCTGGATCTGGATTTACTGACAGCGGGTTCTGGTAATCAACCCCAGGACCTGTGGAAGAGCAACCAGTGCTCTTAACCACTGAGCCATCTCTCCAGCCCTAAACCAACATTCTCATTTATTATAGATTAGGTAGCATTCAAAAAGTATTTTCCTATTAGAAAACCAACCAACCTTTGTATATTGTTCTTCGCTCAGTTGGTATGCTCTACTCACTTCTTAGTCTAAAATATAATATCACTGAACTGAATGTTATTAATAGAAAAGGTTAATCCTCATCAATGTTAGTTGGACACGTAACGGGGAATGTAGTGACCTGTACATTCATTAGAATGCCGGTACTATACTAGATGTCTTCATGGATTGTTAGAAGTTAACTAGAACTTTGACTTAAAGTGCATCAGTGGATTAAAGAGGTAGTGCACTGTGCATATACTTACATACATGTACTTATATGACATGAAAACAGAGGAATCTATATGGGGCAGGAAGGGGCCAAGAAGGAGAAATAGGGACATGGAGGGCAATATATACAAAATGCAATAAGATATGTATATGAAAATGCCATTAGAAAAACTATCTTTTACATGAAATAAAAAATTTGAATATATTATTTTCAAATAAAAAATAATTCTAGTGACCATATGCCTTTGTACACATGCACTCTGTAATCTAATTCTTTTGCAATTTTCCTTCAGACTTCTTGGAGGGGTGAAAATATTACTTTAGGAAACAAACAGCCCAGTATAGTATTTATTTCAGTATTCCCAATGACTCATAGTTAATCTAAATATTGCTATATGAAAAAAGTTTTAAGTTTGTTATTGCTCTGTTTTTGAGCCTATAATGCATAAGTCTCTACTGTAAAGATTGAACCTATTTAGTCTCCTCAACATCCTTGGTAATTTTTTATTATGTTTATTTCAAGTTTTTGCAAATAGCATTCCAATGGGGAAATAGGCAGATTGTTTTGAAGTATTGTTATTTCTCTGACCAAATCATTGCTCTGTTTTGATTCCAACATGTATGCAAATATACACTGAGTACCTTAAAGCAAGTATGGTTCTTGCATTATCCCAGATATGTTAGCTTTGGAAAATGTGCTCGATCAGATAACTGTCAAGTAGAAATGGCTGCTGGATACACCTGCTCAGTGAAATTACATTATATAGGAACTGAGCTGTTGTTACTCAGTGAAAATTAATTTCATTTTATATGAGGGACATTTACATAAGAACAGGGTCTAATGAGACCCAAACAGCTGTCAGTTGCTGACTTCATAAACAAGTCAACACCTAAATCACTGGATGAGTCTCGGAATAATTGAGCAAATGTAATTACTGGAATGCTAAATGTGGGAAATACAATTTAGTCAGCCTTCATTTACCTTGACTTTCAGGCTATACAAGCATGGAGAAAATGAGTGGATGCCAGTATGCTTTGCTCTCGAAGTTTATGAGGTTTATTAAGTTTATGCAGTTTATGAGGTTTATTAAGACTCAAGTCTTGTTGCTTTTAGAAATGCATAGTTTGACGTTTGTGTTTTAAATGAAAGTTTGTGTTATGTCATGTCCTCCTCTTCAAAGAGGATGGATGTATGGACAGATAGATGATAGAATGGATTGGCAGATGAAATATCTGTATTGAGGACAGCATTGCACAGTGGTAAGTGTGTAAATCAGTGTGATCACACCTCACCTTCCCTCATGAAATCTGCTGGAGATGGCTCGCACAATTAATTTTTTCCTCACTAAAAATGAATCCAATCAATGTTCAGCCTGTTTTTCCTGCCTCTTCTCCTAGCTGACATCAATATGTAGAGTATATTTAAGTGAGATAACCTTAAACTCTTCGTGGTAAAGAAATCCCTCTTCAAGAGATTATGAGCACAAGGATCCTTTTCTTAGGATGCACACATGGCTATAAGGACATAAACTGGAAACCTAAACAGGACTCCTCAGCACTTCCACCCCATTTTAGTACTAAAGGGAGAAAGCCTTCAAAATAATATTTCCACCAGTACTAAAAAGGCATCTAACTATGAGAAACATTAAACAACCACTAAAAGAGTCAGACTTAAAGGGATCTTAAACATCAATTTGTCCATACCTTTTATTGGGGAAATGAGGAACTAGAAGCCTCTGCCAGCTTGTAATACTCACTAATGATCACACAACTAGTACACTGCAAAGATGGGGTCTTGGGAGCCTCACCCTGGATCCTGGTGCACTCCTCAGTCTGTTACCTTTGGAAGTCATAAACAGACTCCTCTTTAACGTGTTTAACTCATTTTTAGCACACTAATTTTTGAGCACCTAATTTATTCTATTCCTGTACCAGCTATTGAGATGAGTGCTTTTCTTATATCCAGAAAACCAGGGCTTGGTCAGCTGGTACTCTGGACATGACTCAGATTTTATTCAATTTTAGAAGAATAGAGCAGTCTCTCCTTTTCATGGTAACATGAGTCATTGTGTCTGTGAGTTTTGTTTGTCCAATTCTATAGAGCACTAGACTTAGTCACTGTTCTATTGCTGTGAAGAGATGCCATGACCAAGGCAACTCTTATAAAAGAAAGCATTTAATTGGGGCTGGCTTATAGTTTCAGAGGTTTAGCCAGTTGTCATCATAGTGGGGAACATGGCAGCACACAGGCAGCCAGGGTGCTGGAGAAGTAGCTGAGAGTTCTACATCCTAATCTGCAAGCAGCAGGAAGAGGCTATGGGCCATGCATGTGTGAGCTTTTGGAGCCTTAAAGTGCATCCCCAGTGGCACACTTCCCCCAACAAAGCTACACCTCCTATTCTTTATCAAATAGTTTCATTCCTGATGACCAAGCATTGAAATATATGGGCCTCTGAGGCCATTCTTATTCAAACCACCACAGTACTCTAACGAACTCTACTTTTGCTGCAGGCTTTCTAAAAGCCAGTTGGTAATAGTACTATGAAAAGCAAGATGGCTGTTAAATTATAAGCAAAAGCTACTACCACAGAGATACCTCTGTCTTATTTTCATGACAGGTACTTATTTTCATGACTGATGCACAAATAAACCCATCTGCTGGGACTGCCCATGGACCCTGGAGTGTCCTGCTACAAATAAAAACACAAACTTTTAGCAACTGATCATTGACAGAAAAAACAAATAAATGCTTGGTCTGGTTTTTAACTGTTTTACACTTATGGTGTGCTCAATATGTGTAATTGGTGCAGGTTATTATGGATCATTCAAAGACAGATCAAGTGTATCTACAAGTGTACTGAGAGTGCTGTGGTTAACAAAGATAAGCACACACAAGAATTCTGCAAATTCTTTGCTGTTGTTGCTGCTGCAGTTGCTGCTGTTGTTTTTGTGTTATTGTGTTTTGTTGTTGTGTTGTTATATTTTATATTGTTATACTGTTGTGTTGTTATATTGTTGCGTTGTGTTGTGTTGTTATATCGTTGTGCTGTTGTATTGATGTTGTGTTGTGGTGTTGTATTATTTTGCTATATTGTTGTATTGTTATAGTGCTGTTGTTGTGTTGTATTATGTTGTTTTGTTGTGTTGTTATATTGTGTTATATTGCTGTTGTGTTGTTATATTGCTATTGTGTTGTTGTTATGTTGTATTATGTTGTGTTGCTATATTGTTGTGTTGTTATGTTGTGCTCTTATATTGTGTTGTTATATTGTTTTGTTGTGTTCTTGTTGTTGTTGCTATGTTGTTATATTGTTGGTAGTAATAATGATGGAGTTTTAGCACTTTGACAAGAAGAATTTACCACAGATCTCTGGAAAATCCTACGTGTGAAGATTTTTCTGTAAATTTTTTAAAAATGTTTTCAAGCAGTCACAGACTTTAAGTCTACTTTTATATATCCCTTGAAGTATCTTCTTAAGACTCCAACTTCAATGACCTGAGACCCCAAGTGTTTGTGTTCACCTTTCTACCTCTGTTTAAAGTCAGCTGGCCCACGAAACTCAAGCAAGTTTGTATTTCAGAGATAAGCATCTCTTCACATGCAGATGATCTTTTAAACAACACTTTCCAGTGTCTCTTCTCTACACCAAAATTGCGTGCCAAAGGTTTGGTTTTATATTCTGAACCAAATTAAAGTCTTCCAATATTGGCTGGCATGATTGTTTTGAGAAATTCTATTACTCTAGGTAAAATATTTTGTATTCTCATCTGTGAAAGGCATACTTAGTTTCATAGGTTGCTTTTACTTTTGAACGTTCTTTATTTCTAGAATCAAATTTTTGAGTAACAATAGAAAGTCTGGCCTTCTACTTTTCCTGCATCTAAATTAAGATTGAAGCATAATATGAGCAGTACCTACCTTTTCAACTTTTTTTCATGATAGAATTGCTGAACTGCAAAACAATTGAGTAGAAATTAAGCCAAAGACTAATGCTGGGAACCCAAACAGATGTTCGGGGAGGGGGTGGGGGTTGTTATCAGAAAGGTGCAGAACTCTGGTATTCTTAGTGAGAAACACCATAGTTCAACTCGTATTGCCTTCTCTGTTCCTAGGTCTGGTGCCACCCGCTTCCGCTGGAGTCAGAGCTATTACACAGCCCAGGATGAGTGGGCTTTAGACAACATTTACATTGGGCAGCAATGCCCAAACATGTGCAGTGGGCATGGCTCATGTGATCATGGCGTGTGCAGGTATGTGCTCCTGAAAGTATGACCCACTCTTGCATTTGTGTCTGTGATTGATGCCAGCAGTTATATTCCCAGTCAGTGCAAAGACTTATACATTACAAAAATAGACAAAAGCAAACCAGTCTCCCTTCCATTCTTATTTCTCATGTAAAACATGCTGTTACATGTGAAGCCACATACTCTGAACCTTTAAATCTAAACTCAAAAGAAGAGCTGCTGGGTTTATTGTGAAAGTCCCACGGGAATTTCCCATCCCGCCCTGATCATCTTCAGTTAGACAAATGTTGTATCCCTCTCTCCCACACTGCTCAAAGTTGTGCCAACAGGAAGAAAGTGATTAAACTTGAGTCTTTAAAGGCCCCAAATATATATGTCATTTAATCAGAAAGAACTATAAAATATCACCAGTGAGACATGTTAGTGGAATAAATGAACCTACATATATGATATTTTTAAAGCAATAGAAATTTCCATCTCTTGCACAAACATAAGCCAATGTGTTTTTCTTCATTACTTCTTAATCTTGAATTCCACAATTTTAGCATACTACTTCTAACTAAAGATTCTGCTCATCCTGATGAATGTAAAAGAACTGGAGATAGTACCATATTACATACACATTAACGCTATAAATAAAATAGCAAGGATGAGCCCTGGGGGGGGAACACATCCTGGGAACATCCTAAGTAGGTAAGCCACTGTGTTGCAGATGACCTGCTTATTATGCACTCCCCACAGGTGTGACCAGGGATACCAGGGCACTGAATGCCACCCAGAAGCTGCACTTCCTTCCACAATTATGTCAGATTTTGAGAACCCAAGCAGTTGGGACTCAGACTGGCAAGAAGTTATTGGGGGAGAAGTTGTAAAACCTGAGCAAGGCTGTGGGGTCGTGTCTTCTGGATCTTCTCTATACTTCAGCAAGGTATGGCTGGGAGTCGAAATGATATGCCATCAGGGGAGTGACTGGTTTAACATGAGACTTGTACACAGGCATCCCAAACTCTACAGGCACAAATATAAAGTAATTTTACCGTTCCTCATACCCCTTGCTTTTGACTGGGCGTAGCCATATGCCTGTCACTTTGCGACACTTGAGAAACTCATTTTAATTTTGGTTTCAGTTACTTCAAATCTAGGTTAAGCCAGTTTAGAGTTCTCAATACATCTATTCTGTGCAGTGCTAGAGACTGACATGGGAGGCAAGCATCTACCGCTGAGTGATATCCCAGATTCCCTCACCTGCCAAGGCTATTGCACCTGATTTAAATCCTATTGTTTTCCTCTACTCCACTGCTATGCAGGCTTATGTCTTGAGCATCCTTGACTGGAGCAGGTTCCTAATCTGTCCTCATTCTTCCCTCTGTAGAAAATGTGAGAGAGCAAGTCTGGGGCAATAAAAGAACAGGGATAGGGACCAAAGAGCCTAGAGGTTAGGATGTAACTCTACATGTGCACAATCCTGTCTGTTTCTACCATTTCCTAGCTCTATGATTCTAGGCACATTAGTTAATTGTCTTTTCACTTAGCCTCTTCATTCATAAAGTGGAGACAATAAGAGAGTCCACTTCATTAGTGTTCTTATATAGATTAAGTTAGTGTCAACTATGTAGAAGATTCTATGAATTTGTGTTTATTGAATTTGTCATTCCGTAAATCTCACAAACTTGGTTGGAGGGAATAAGAAGGGTGGTAGGAAGGAAGTGTATACCGAGCTATCCCCAGGAGACTGAGCAGCTATCTGTGTTGGGCAAACATCTTAGAAGCTGTTCTGCCTTAGTTTGGCAACACTGGTAGACTCTAGTGAACGCTGCATACAGCTGATCCTGAAATGCTCAGCTTTCCCAACTGGAGCACCCAATTTGGCATACAAATTAGTAAATATCAACAAGGGACCCACATGCCAGGCAGGACTACAAAGGCTAATTCTCTTCGAATACCCCCAGTCCAGTCCACATTGCTTTGTTGAGAATGAGTGGAGCCTCTTTCTCCTCCTCCCATGCTACAGTACAGGCAGATCATTGTTTTCTGCTCTGCTCTGCTTCATCTCCTGTATAAGCATAAAAGATGGACAGGCTCCAGCCTGAGCGACATGTGTAGCCCTAATTATTGGCACCATTTTTAGGATGTGAAGTGCCTGATGCCAGTTCTTTATAGAAGGGATTGCAATCACCATTTCTGGGACAATTAAAAATGTCTCACTTTATTTACATCCTCTAGCAAGTAAGCAGGTGTGAATGATGTACCATAGGGCTGATACATTGCAGGCTTCGTTTTGGCAAAAATCCAAGACAAGTTACCTCATACAAGTGCAAAAAATAGGTTCAGGTTTTGTTTTGATGCAGGTGCGAAACAAAGAATCTGTGAGAAACCAAGACAGGGAAAGACAGAAATCAGGATGGATCCATTTCCTGGCCATTGATATTGAAAATCCTCTCATCACTGTCTTTAGGGATAATAGTGAATAGGTGACCAATATCCAGTGGAGATGTGGTTCTGCAGAATGGAAGGCTATGCTTGATGTCAGTATCTGTTTTAAAATAACATTTAAAATATAGATCTTTCACTGGTAAAAGTATGTACATATAAATACGTGGAAATTTTAAGCGTAAAATTGTCCTGGGTTACAGATCAGTATTCCTTCAACTTGATTCAAAGTTGTCTTTCTTGAAGTCAGATTGTCCAAGTATACTATGTTCCAGAGCTAAGGTGCTGGTTGCCTTTGAGAGTTATTTCTGTGTATTTCAGTATTCTTGCCTGTAAAGTTCAAAGTTGGGGGTAACAAGTCAGTCAGTGCAGCTGAGGAACAAAGACTTGCATACGCATTAGTCCTCACTGTTACTCTTTTATGAGAACCAATTGCAAATTAGTGCCTCTGAATTTCCCCATATATATGCTTTTGTGCTTAAAAATCATCATTTCAAAAGTGAAAACTTTCCCTTTATCTCTCAATGCAGCCTTTCCCTCTGAACTTTTGTAAAAAAATATCTCAGCCCCTCCCTTTTTTCCCTTTTCTCTTTAGTAGCATCTGTTTAGAATTTTAAGTGGAAAAAAATACCTTAAACCAAAAGAGTAGAAAATTGAATCCATGCAATAGAAATAAGGAAAGCTTAGGTAGTCTGTACTCAGAGATCACTTTCCTGTTCCTATGTCAGACCTACTATCACTACCAAGAGTGGAACTGTCACATTTCCACAGGGAGTGTCTCCAGGTGGCACCTAAGTGTCCCAGGAGGATTGGTACAGAGAACTCTGACTACAGTATTCTGGCAGAGATATGAAATAAGTAGCCGGGCATTCCCCACTACAGAGCATTTGAAATGATGAACAGGCAGCCAAAGAAGAGGCCAAGGTCATGTGCCCACCACCCTAAGTTAACGCACCTAAAACCCTTGTCCTCTCCCTTGCTGGACAAGTGTCTGGACTACTCTGTTGCCCTCCTTTCCCAACTGTGTCACTTGTATTGGTTTCCCAAGCATGAATTTTCTGCTCCAGCCAGGAAACTCTCCTGGTTAAAGGTTGTATATGTTTCTCTGCCTCAGCTTTGAGTCTACCTTCTACTGCCCTGCCTTCTACCATCTCTGAATTCTTAAGCCTCACCACATTCCACTAACGGCTGCTGTTTCCAGGCAGCTCACAGGAGCTGGGCCCAACTTCCTGAGTCACTGTATTCTTGAAATTGTTCTCCAATTGGATGTGTAACTGATTTTTAACTTTATTGCTTTTCTGACAGTATCAGGTCAAATGCAGTCTCCATAGCCAAGCTGATCTCTAGAAAAAGTGATCAGCTGCAAAATGCCCATCACGATCTAGGCATTTATATCCCAGTAAATACTCAAAAGATTAAGTAGGTCTAGAATTATTAAATGTCCACATGACTGATGGGAATTCTGCAAGTTAGGAGAGTAGGGCCTGCAGCAACTGTCAGCATTCTCTCTGGCAATCAGTCTGTGGCTTCTCTTCATGGTGTTTTATGTGGTACAGTTATTAAAGAGTTAATTAATTTACCTAAAAAGGAGAAACTGTAAAGAAACAATTGTTTTCAGGTAAATATAATAGAAGTTTTTTTTTTTTTTTTTTTTTTTTTTTTGCTAGTGGCATTTTGAATACAGAAAACTAATAAGGTGAAATTTCACAGATTTTTAAAGATTTTGTTATCATTGTGTTACCTACTACCTGATAAGATTTGTTTTTTTTTAGCTGAACCCTTAAAAGAGGAAGCCATGTAAACTCAAATTTGTTTTTCTTTTACATACCGTTCCTTCTGTACAGACCCTGAGGTCTGAAAATACTAGGACATCTGAGGCGTTTCCAGTTCTTCAAAACAAATGCAAAATAGTTTCCCCACTGTGGGCATGAGTATGTCCATACTCATTTAGCCTGTTGTCCCAACACATGTATACAAAAACACACAATGTGCATGTGTGTACACATATGTGCATGTATCCATCCATCACAGCAAAGTAGGAACACTTCAAGCAATTATTGCATCATATTCTAAATCATAACAAAATTTAATCATGAGCCTTTTTTCTTTCGAATCAATGTTCAACATTCCAGGTTACCGAAGAAAAAAACTGATGTGTGCTATTTCTCTATGAAAAACCACTCTCAGTGCCAAATTAAGCATTTGTGTACTACAATCCATCATCTCCAAAAATCCTACAAAAACAGTTTTATGAATCCCTCTAGACTAACTCTGTCACCTGGAGGAACAATCCTGAGCTGTGGGCTCACAACAGACCCTCATTCCAAACAACTAATTGTGATAATTGGATTTGTATAAGTCTCACCTCAGAGCCTCATGCTTCTGGCTCATTTCCACATCCTGTATTTTTCATAGACGCTTACTAGATTGAAATGAACCTGCTAACTCTTGGAGTTTCTTGTTCTTTTTCTTTTTTTCTTTTTCCTTCCTTTGTTTCTTTCTTTCTTTCTTTCTTTCTTTCTTTCTTTCTTTCTTTCTTTCTTTCTTTTTTTTTTTTTTAACAAACATCACTCTGTGATGGTCCTGGGGTATGAAAAAGCCAGGTGCTTCTCATTTACCATATTTCAAATGAACATTTTAAAACAATACAAAGCACATACAAGAGTTCCTCAAATTCATACAAGAAAGTAAAGGTTTAAAGAATGAACCCCCACATCAGAGTCAACTTCAATGGTCATTTGCAGATACCGTGATTTCTTTCAGACTCTTAATTGGTTTTAGAGCCTTTATTAGCTTAATTGTTCCACACATATCCACCTCTGTGACTTCCAGTGACAGAAATTTTTTTTCTCAGTAAACCTGGGAGATAAAACTAGGGTTTGGTGTAACTGTGTAGGGGTTTCATTCTAATCTACATGTAACACCTCTGTTTTCTTTCCTGACTTCTAGTCAAACTCCCAGGTGCCCTCCAAGACCAAAGAAGTCTACTGATTAACTCTGGTAGAACGCAGCTAGGTGGGAGAATCCCATAATGCACCTCTTGTTCCACCATAACTTGAAGCCACTATACAGAACTGGAGTAACAACTTCTTGTCAACCAGTGTCTGACTCCTCATAGCAGCATACACAGGGACATAGCAAAGAGAAGGAAGTGGACTTCTGGACTTCAGGATATGTCTAACACTTTAGAACAGAAGAGACTGTTGGATGATTTCAAAGCTCACTTAAATGGTACCTCATACCATCTTATCTGAGAGTGAACAAGGCATGTGGAGAGACTGCAAGACTTCCTTTTTGCTAAGAGGTTTCTGTCTTGCGCGCTTCACTTGAACTTACTCTGGAGATAAGGGCTGTGAGCAGGTCTCTGGGGAAAATATACCTTCAAGAATGCAAGCAGAATTCCAGACACCTCACATACATGTCATATGTTATTTAATCCAATTGTCACAACACTATGACGAAAGTATCATTACCCACATTGCACCTTTGAAGAATATAAAAGCTCAGGAAGGCCACACAGCTTGTGAACTGGATGAGTAAGGGACTGAGAGTTAAGTCCAGTCCATGTGATGGTCAGCTCAGTCATAAATGCTTGCCTTCGAAGCACAGGGACTTTAGTTCAATCCCCAGAACCCACATGAATAATAAAACTAAACAACAAACAAACAAACAAACACACTACCCAAGGCATATTAACACACCTTTCATCCCAGTACTGAGGAGGCAGAGGAAAATGGATCTCTGTGAATCTGAGGCCAACCTGGTCTACATAGTTTCAGGCAAATCAAGTCTGCACAGTGAGACTCTGTCTCAAAATGTATAGTAATAAAATAAATGATAAAATGGTCTTTCTTTTCTTTATTACTCTGACATTAGATGACTTAAAAAGCCAGGTTGTGTTCTTTAGTATAGTAGGAAATTCTCAAGTCTTGCAGTTGTGTCTGAGTGTCAGTGATGGGAGATGAAGTGAGAGCATCCAGGAACAGGAGTCACAGGCACAGCAGAGACAACAGAAGAGCAGAACTTACTCTTCTCAGTATTAACAGGCCCCAGAATTGTCTTCTATAGTGCAGGGTGCTCAAGTGGACTTGAAGCCAAGCTATAGAATACTGGAGCTTCCCAGTAAATGACTTGGTTCTTCTGCCCTTTGGAAAGGCTGGGAAGAGGCAGCTGGTGAGCTGGGATCTGGACACTACTTGGGTGGACTTCGTCCAGTTCTACATCCAGATCGGTGGAGAGAGCGCTGCGTGCAACAAGCCTGACAGCAGAGAGGAGGGCGTCCTCCTCCAGTATAGCAACAATGGCGGCATCCAGTGGCACCTGCTGGCAGAGATGTACTTCTCAGACTTCAGCAAACCCAGGTAAGCTCCCATCTGGAGGGACTTCCAGTGTCTTCCAGTGATGGTAGACATCGAATTGTTATTGAAATATATCCAAAACATTGACAGGTCCAGAAGTTCATAAAGATTTGTCAGGAAAGCCAAGTCTAAAAAGTTTTCATCTAAATGATTAAACAAAAACCACTTTGGACTCATATTTAATTCTTTAGAAATGTTAGCTGGGTATAGTAACACAGGCTACCAAAGCAATTCTGAAGGTAAGGCACGAGGATCTCCATGAGTTCCAGTCAAAGCTACAGTGAGATCTTGTCCCCAAAAGATTAAAACTATTTTTAGAGATTTGGGAAAATTTTTGACTCTAAGAAAATCACTAACCACTGATACCCAAAGACACTTGAGGTGACAGACAACTTTGCCTGCTTTACCTTTGAAGATTTTGGTTTCGTTCTGTGGCACACAAAGTACAGTTACACAAGATGGAATTTTTTTTTGTCCTGCATTTTCACACATTATACCCAGGGATGGTCCTAGTTGGTGTGTGACCAAGTCTATAGAGTTTGGATTTTCTAAAGCTGTTATGTAACTTATCCAGGCTTTATTTAGATAACTAGAGAGTATATAGAAATCTGGAATGACATAGGCAACAACTATTCATGAGTTCAGGGCAATAATTCACATTTAATGATAATGCCTATATCAGGCAATCAGCATATTATGTGTATTAAAACTTGGTTCTTTCGTGATTATGTAGTATTTGAAATTCTGTTTAATCTTTATATTTTATATGAACATAATGTTAAACTACTCAAGAATACCATTTTTAGAGTATGTCTTTTATAATCTCTTATTTCTAATTTAATGTGGAGATAAATTTTTTATATATTAACCACCAATCAATATTAACTTAGTTTAATGTCATGTTTTTACACATTATAAATAAGCTTTGTGTTGAAAAAATATTGAAGAAAATGCATATTTAATTTTTATAAATTTTATTTTGCTACCTAAATTTTACATATTTTGTAGATTGGGAGTTTATAAGTTTCTGTTTTTTTTTTAAATGGTTCTCTTAAAGGTTATACAACTTTCTATAGAATTCTACTCCAAATATTGTTTTAGCCAGTGTTCTATAGCTGTGAGAAGATGCCATGACCATGGTAACCCTTACAAAAGAAAGCATTTAATTTAGGCTTGCTTACAGCTTCAGTGGTGTAGTCCCTTATCCTCATGGCAGGCAGCAAGCAGACATGGAGCTGAGTTCTACATCTCAATCCCCAGGTAGCAGAAGAAGAGAGAATCTGAGCTTGGCAGGGCTTCTGAAACCTCAAAGCCTACCTACAGTGACACACTTCCTCCAACAAGGCCACACCTGCTAATCCTTTCTACCAGTTTACACTCCTTGTAGACAAAGCATTCCAATCTATTGAAACCACCACAAATCCTATGCAAAATCTTTAATTTAATTAAGCACAGTGGCATATATATATATATATATATATATATATATATATATA
>JANHMN010000031.1:65153-126401 GCA_030674055.1 Rhabdomys pumilio | reverse complement strand
TAGATAGATAGATAGATAGATAGATAGATAGATAGATAGATAGATAGTTCACAGTGCTTGTTCCACAGAAAGCAGAGGCAGCCCACCCTTTGAGCAACCACATTCTGAAGGATAGCTGCTTGTTTGTCTGCTCTGGGAATAAGAATGAAAAATACTTCTGACTCAAGAAACCTAGAAGATGAGAGTTTGGTCCAGGTCTCTATTAAAATGAAACCTTCTGGAATTTATAGAGGTCTAGGTTGAATCTGAGCTGTATCTTTCTTATCACTTAAATGTCATGCCAACACATAGCAGGGGCCCTGGATGCCATTGCACCTAATTTGATAAATAATATCTTAAAACAAAACCTTGTCTAATTCTGCCCTTTGTTTTAACAGCTAAACATAGGGTGTGCCAGCCAGTTCAGCAACACTGCTCCCGTTCGCCTGCAGTATTCACATGATGCTGGCATGTCATGGTTTCTGGTGAAGGAAGGATGCTTTCCAGCTTCAGCAGGCAAAGGATGTGAAGGGAACTCCCGGGAATTGAGTGAGCCTACTGTCTATTATACTGGGGACTTTGAAGAATGGACAAGAATCACCATTGCCATCCCAAGGTCCCTTGCATCCAGGTAAAGCAATCTCTCTCATTGTGAGCCATAACACCATACACTCTGGCTGTTCCTACCCAAGCAGTGACTTGAGGCAAAAAAAAAGAAATAACTGAAATAGAATTGCCAAAATAGCATAGGTGGGTGGGGAATCCTGTTATTCAGTCAGCAGTTAGCTCATTCAACAAGCATCTGGTCCTTATATACCTATCTGTCACATGTACAGGCTGGACACTGGCATACAGAAGGGAGAAGAAGATGTTAAGGGTTAAAAGAACCATGTGGCCTTACATCAAGCTTTTACAATACACAGATTTTTATTTATTTAATACCTTCTTACATAGAAGAGTTGAAGTATCTTTCCATGTAAATGGTCACTTTAAATATATTACTAAAACAATAAGAGAAAAAAATTAAAACCCATTGGTGGGAGGATGACATAAGTGGATAGAGAACTCAAAGTGATTCAGGTTCAATAAACAAGGAACTAATTTAGCTCTCAGCTTCTTGTCAGCTAAGAAATACAGGATCCTTTCTTTCCCGTTGATGAGTTTTAAACAAAAGAATAAAAACAGACATGTTCTGATTTTTTTTTTGTAAAGATGTATTTGTCCAGGTTCAATATTCTAAAATAAATTTATATCATCTTGTACCAGATATAGTCGGTAAAAGAGAAAGATCATTGGTTTTCACTCTCATTTTAGAATTAGAATTAGAAATTAAAGAAATTTAAATTAGAAAGTAAGGAAACATTCTTCAAAAGACACTTCTTAGTTACATTCTGGAGCCTTTAACTTCAGAATTGAAGTCATACAAGATGCTGTTTCTATTGCTTCCTGATGGTGTGACATAGAGTTAAGATACTCACTAGTATCATTCAGCAATACTCCAAGAGTCTTTATTTCCTGGAATAAGGTAGGCTTATGCCCACATTCTTCCAGATTTGACATAGCCTAATGAACTGTAAGTCTGTGAAGCACTTGGCTGTCCAGAACCAGGCACATCCTCCCTGTTCCATGCAGGATCTGAAGCAAGGCTCCAAGTGTGAGAAACAGACTCTTTAACCTATGCTAGATATATAAACTAAGCAAGAAACAGACTTCTGTTGGACTAAGTCATAAGGTTGGGAGTTATTTGTTGCCACAAGAAACCTCTCCTGCGCTCTGATGTTGTGATAGTCAAAGTAGCTTATCCACAAAGCTGCTAAGCACTTTTCTGTCACTAACATCCCCACCTAATTGATCACAGATTTATTGAGCATGGTTCTAGCTACTCAAGCTAACTGCATCCTCTGCCTCCACTGTTAGTTAAGTGTACAGTCCTCTAGGACATGGACTGTTGGTGGGCAAATGTGTCTTTGTTAGATCAAAGATGTAAAACTCTGTGTGACCCTGATAAATTGTAAAGCAGAGTCTTTAAATATCAGCTATTTAAAAAAAACTAGTCGTAAAATTATTTTAATCATCAGATTCATGTCAAGTTACATGCAATGTCTTCGTTTTGTATGTCAGTTTTATGTTGTAGTTTAGCAGAAAAAAATAAAAGAGAGGTACAAGAAGAAATGGGAATATCGTAGCAGTCAGTCACCTGGTCTATAGGAAGTCTGAACTTCAAGAAGCTTGCTATCTCAGTTTCCTTGATCTAAGAGCAGTGTCTAGCATGAGTCTCCATCACTAAGACAGTTCTCTCTGAGAGGAATTCTCCAGTCCATTGTTCTCAGCCCCTGGTTTCACCCTGCCTGCCTCCCTACCTGAGGAATCGTTCACCTCCTTAAGAACCTATCTAATGTTTGCCATCTGTGCGAGCCATATCCTCTTGCTGCCCATTCATCTGAAGCTGTCAGTGCAGCCTGTTTGTTTGTTTGTTCATTTTTCTCACCCTTCATGGTTTCTGAAAGCATGGCCTCAAGACAGCTCTTCCAAATACATAGCTGGAGAGTATCAAGTGGTTCCCTTCACTCAATAACTAGAATATTGGATGACTTAAAACATCACTATGAAAACAGAGAGTTTCCACGAGGAGTCAAGGAACTCAAACCCTTTGTGGTTTCTCCCAGTCTCTGAAAAAATGTAAATTTTTCTGTAAATTACAGTGTTCTTTTTGGTGGGTAGAGTAGTCCAGTTGGTAAGACCACATATGAGCAGTAAAGAAAGCCCAGGCTTCACATTAGTAAATAGGCCAAATGTTTTGAGACTTGATATTTGGATATTTTCTTGAATTTCAGTTTTTGGAAAACAAATCTTCTCCATTAGAATGCAGCTTCCTGGTTTCTTTGGCCTCCACCCAGCTTGCTGAGTAACAGTGTATGTGGTGACGAGCCCTCTGCTAAAGAGTAGTAAATATGTTCCTATTTACCCTAAGTGAATGAGCTGTCTATCAGTGGACTTTCTGCAATACGCCATGCTCAGGAAGCTCCGAGCACAGTATTCAAACACTGAGTCTACGCAGTAAAACTTGGAGCTATTGTGCCAGGAAGCAATGTGCTTACAACATTTATTAGAACCTCACTCTTCCAGAAATAATTTTAAGAGGATTTTTCAAAAGAATAATAATTCATGCTCTTATGACCACACCTGGTTCTTGCCTGCAGAAGTCACACACTGGCAGTGGTGAATATATATTGGTACATATGTCACTCCCAGTTCTCACAGGCACCCCCACTGAGGCACAAGAAATCTACAAACAACTTTTTGCAAAGGCTCTATCTCCAAATATTAATATGAAATCTAGATACTCTTTTTGGCTAAATTTTGCCTTTTTTCCTTCTTTCTTTGGATGTTCTGACTAGTTCTTTATCATCATCATCACCACCACCGTCATCTTCATCATCATCATGTTATAATAAACATTTTTAAAATTATTTTAGTTTTTGAAATTATAATTATATCATTTTACTCTTACCTTTTCTTCTTCCAAATCATCCCATATATCCCTCCTTGCTCTTTTTCAAAATTCATGGCCTCTTTTTTCCTTAATTGTGGGAGTGTGTGTGTGTGTGTGTGTGTGTGTGTGTGTGTGTGTATGTGTGTGTGTATTTCTAAGTACATAGGTACATCCTGCTTGGTCTGTGTAATGTTACTTGTACACATGTATTGGATAATCAGTTAGTGTGCCTGTCCCTGGAGAAGACGATTTTTCCCATACCTGACATCCTTACTTGCCTACCGTTCTCTGTGTGGGGTCGAGGGCTCCTAGGCCCTTCCCATCCAAGTTAGCTTTTCTATTGTTGTTGTCCTTGCTCTGGTTCTGTGTCCAGCAGCCATGTTGGTGAACTTTGTGTGTGTATATTCTCACATTCCTAAGAGACACACTATCACAGCAAACTCTGTTCCTCTGCCTCTTACAGTCTTCCTGCTATGATTCCTGAGCCTTAGGTGCAGGAGCTGTGTTGTAGATGGATCCCATTGGGACTGGGCTCTACAACTTGGCATTATGATTGGTGTGGCTTTCTGTAATGGTCTCTGTCTGTTGCAAAGAGAAGATTCTTTGATGAGGAGTGACGACTACATTTACCTGTGTATATAAGAATTAATGTTTATAATGTAGTTAGGAACCCACAGCACCACTTTAATGGACATTTACTTAAACTAATATGTCTGTATATCAAATAATTATTGTGCTTTGGGGCTATCAAACTCATGAAAATAGTTTGAGGACACCTGCATCAACAGATTTCAACTATGTCATTTCTCCTTCATGCTTCTCTCCTTCCCAAACAACCTATGGTTCAGCATAGAACTTACTTTCCTTGTATTCTGTCTACTATTCTTCAGGCGCGATACAGTACCTCGCGGCCACATCTAGTGCTCTCCTGATTCTTTCCAACCTCTTCTTATTCCAGCAACTTTGAAGACATTAACTTACTGTGTCCAAACATATAGTGTTGAGTCACTGAGACCAGAAACAGATATCAGTTGCTAGGTGCAATGTGAAGATATACAAGCAATTACACAGGCATGAAGCCTTGGTCCATTTGATACTCCTAACTCAAGGCCAGCACAGCACTTTTTCTTTGTTTGTTCACAGGTAGCAGTGCTGATAGGCATCCCATCTGGTTACTGAGAAGTCTAAGAACGAGCATCTTAGAGCTTTAAAGTGAGATGGGGAGGAATGAGGCAGCCATGAATGGCAGCCATGAACGACAGCAGAGCTGTCTGTACAGCCTCTCCTCTTCGGTTGCTAATGCCAAATATCAGAGTCCCTTTATGTGCCCCAACAAAAAAACATTCTATTTGATGGCCTCAAAAGACTGCCAAATAATTTGTTGGAGAGGAATCCAGAGGGAGCAGGAGAGAGATAGAATACCATCATGGCCAATAAATATGATCAAAATATAAAATGTTATATACATGCATGAAGTTGTCAAATCATAAATAATTTTTTCAAAAGGCCTCCTTAAAAATAACCTAAAATTAATATTATGGAAGGGTGAAAATTAACTAAAGAATAACATTGGGTTATTACTAAAAGAGCATGGGGTAAGAAAATATTCAAACAAAAATTTATGATATATCTGGCATCAAATGGTCTTCTTAGAAAAATCTGTGAGACCATTGTACCTATGGCCTCCTAGATGTTAAACTATTATTCATGCTGAAGAAATCAGGCAGGTTTGAAAAGCAGGCCTGACACTCAGGGACATACTGGCTCTGGTGAGTTTGTCTGAGCCCTTCTGCATTTCTTTATTTGGTGAGATGTGACAATAAGAACAGACCTGTTTCTCCCAACAGCAAGACCAGATTCCGATGGATCCAAGAGAGCAGCTCTCAGAAGAATGTACCCCCATTTGGCTTGGATGGGGTGTACATATCTGAGCCTTGTCCCAGTTACTGCAGTGGTCATGGAGACTGCATCTCAGGGGTGTGTTTCTGTGACTTGGGGTACACAGGTATGAACCCTGATTTATCATTTTCTGTGTTGAAGAATTCTAGAACTTGGGCATCTAGGCACTTGACTCAACCTACCCTACCCCCCCCCCAAAAAAAAAACCTGCTAAGTTTCACTCCCTAAAGAAGAGAATGTGTTTGTTATTTAACAGCAATCATAATGAACATCACTTCGGTTCTAAATCGTGTCAACATTATAGTAAATACTTTTGTTTTTATCTCATTTGATTCTAAGAATGAATAACTGTATTATAGTACTGCTGACCCTGTTTACATTTGAGGAAACTGAGGCAGAGAATGGATTTTTAATTTTAAACAATTCTTGGGTTACAGCATTGCTAGAAGTGGGCCTGTGCTCATACAACATGCAGTCTCAGAAATCCAAACCAAGTTCTTAACCCCACATTTACAGGGTCTCCCTAAGCTCTTTAGAATGAATATATATGTGCATATATATGCATATATATGAAATATGCTTTTCTCCATTTAAAATTAAACTGTGATATAAAATTTTAAGCCTAAGACTGTCAAAAATAAAAAAGAGCTTTATATAAGGAAGTTGTTTTTACAGCATTCACCTTTGGGTGTTGCCATAGCAAAAGTTTCAATAGAGCCTAGATTAAAGCATAAAATTAGAGAAAATATCTTAAGCTACCAAATCTTCTTCTAAAGTTTTTCTGGCAGCAACATCAAAAGGCTCCTTTCCAGCTTGTCAGTTCGCAGGCCTTCATCTGGCGAACAACCAAAGACAGACTGGCTTGCTGTTGCAAGTCGCTGTGTGTGTCAGAGTTCCAAGGACAGCATTTTAAAATTCTGTATTGCCCTTCCTACTAAGACTCATAGTAGAAAGTGAATGAGTGGCTTTATTGTGGACAAGATCTCTGCTCACACAAACCCTCTAGGTAGGAACAACCATGAGTGTCCATCATTTCCAGCATACGTCGTCTTTTGACAGTAAATAAGTCATCAGGGCTGGGAGATGGCTCAGGGATCAGAGCTTACTCTGCTCTTGCAGGGAGCTGGGTTTAATTCCCAGCCCCACATCAGTGGCTTACAACCATATGTATATCCAGCTTGTGGGGGTTCTGATACCTCCAGCTTCCACAAGCACCTGCATTCATTTGTACAGATGTACATACATGCAGAGAAACACACATGCATATGATTTTTAAAAATTATAAAAGTGCTGTTTTAAAGTTTAAAATTAAACAAAAAAAATGGCAAATTTCATTGATTTACTTGTTTTGTTGCTTTGTGATGGGGTCTCATGTAGCCCAAACTGACGTTGAATTTAGAAGGTGGCCAAGGATAGCCTTGAACTTCTGATCCTTTTGCCTTTGTCTCCCAACTGCTGGGATTTCTGGCATACACCACACTCCTGGCACTAATTTTTATGTTAGCAATAGTGGCTGTCTTTGGGCAGACAGTTGCACAATACAGACTCTTCCTTGCCCATGAGTCAAATGTATCTTTCAATACTTAGTGATTCCAACAAAACTTGTACGTGTTTCTTTCCCCTGAAGCTGCACAAGGAACCTGTGTGTCAAACATCCCCAACCACAGTGAGATGTTCGATAGGTTTGAGGGGAAGCTAAGCCCACTGTGGTACAAAATAAGCGGAGGTCAGGTTGGGACAGGCTGTGGAACTCTTAACGACGGCAGGTCCCTCTACTTCAATGGCCTTGGGAAAAGGGAAGCCAGAACAGTCCCACTGGACACCAGGAATATCAGGCAAGTTGTCAATTAGAACATTTCTTTTGAATACAGTAGACTACTGTTATGGAATATCTTATATAATATCTCTACCTGTGGATTACAATATGTAAAATAAAGTTTAACATAAGCTGCAAGATAAAATACATGGGTAATGAGAACAAATGACACCAGAGTTTGATATTAGCATAAGCTTGTTTTCCAGGCCTCTATGATATTTTTTTTCACCTTAGTTTTCAAAAGTTCTGCTTTATCCTGTAAACTCATATACTCTTAATGTAAACTGATAAAGCAAATGTATTTCCAACTTTGAATTTTATGTCTGAAAATGATTCCTTCATGTACCTGGGCAGTCCATTTGTGGTCATTTACTGAAAATTGCTCCCCATAAAAATTAGAAGCCTACCCTGCCACCTACTGGTAGAACCAAGAACTGTTTGGTTGTAAGGTCAAATAAAGTAGTAGCACATTTAAAAGGAAACTGCTTTTTTACATTAATTAAATTACGTGGAAATTAGAAGGAAGGAGATGAGGAAAAATAAGTAAATTTTAGGGGGGATCTTTACTAAAAATGCAGCATTGCTTTTCATATTTTTCTGCTGTGAGTCTTTTTCATGTTTCCTCAGCATCCTGTCCTCAAAGGTCTGCCTGCCCAGCAGGATCATGGCTTCTATGACAGAGGCACAATTGACATCACACTGGGTGTCAGGTGTGGGAAATTTAGCCAGCTCCCTCTAAGTCAGTGTTAGGGGGTCAGCTGCTCAGCTTCTTAGTGGATGACAGTTGTTTCCCTTGGCTTGAGTTTCCCAGGTTGCATTATCTAGATTTTTTTTTTGTAATTGATCATGAAATTACATCAGCTGTAATGATGAAATGGGTTCAACTGTTTTCTTTAGATCATTATACAGAATGAGGTCATTGTTCATATTAATTAATATTTTAAATGCTTGCCAAAGTGACTTATTATCGTTATGTATCTGACTTTAGAAGTGCTACTTGAGAATGATGGGAAGTTTTATTGTTCTTTTGTTTGTAACTGAACTGAAGCTTGTATGTTTGTTTGGTTCCCACAGACTTGTTCAGTTTTATATACAAATTGGAAGTAAAACATCAGGTATTACGTGCATCAAACCACGGGCTAGAAATGAGGGTAAGCTGAAGTATGTCTTAAACTTTTTAAAATTAGTTTTAGCATTTTATGTGTTGAGGAGGTGTCTATGCATGTGTACCATGTGTGTGCTGGTGCTTATAGAGGCCAGATCCCCTGGAACTGAAGTTACAAACAGTTGTGAGCCATTGTTTATGTGCTGGAATTGAACCCAGATCCTCTGGAAGAGCAGCCAGTGCTCTGAATGGCTGAGCCATTTCTCCAACCCCAGGCTACTGTGTTTCTATAGAAGTTATAGCAACTTTGACTAGTTAGTCTTTTTTTTTCTCCCAAAGTCTGATGTGGATTATTTCAGTTTCCCTAGATCATACCTTCCCTCTGTTCTGCTTCAATAGAAAAAGTTGCTGTTATGACCCCCAACCCCACAGCTTCTCTTTGAGTTCCCTAAGCCTGAAATCCATGCCTGCCCTGAGTCCAGGCAAAAACATGTGGCATTTGTTTTAGTGAGTTCTACTTCTCTATAATCCCCCAAAGCAAGGGAAACAATAGGAGAGATTTTTGCATTCATTGTGAAAACTAAACTTATTTGCATAGAGAATTTTTGAATTGTATATTAGACTCTACTTTTGCTCTTGGACATTCTGGAGGGGACAAAATCCTTGTTCTTTTCTGAGTACCTATTTGCTGTACATATTACTATCTTGGAACTGTTTATGAGGAGTGGAGAGGGAGGCAGAGTGGCCCAATAACATGTACACAGGCATACAAAGAGAAAGTAGACTAAGGAGGATTTGAACCATCAGCTCTAGGATGTATGCCTTTAGCATCATATGACTGACCCTCCCTTCTCTTGACATAAACTCTATGCCTACTCACTCTTTTTTGGTTCCCACCTTTCTCCCTCAAATTATAAGGTGCTTAAAGAAACCCAGCAGCAGCCTTGAAACGTAAGTGGCTCCCACATTCCTGTGGGTATGCTAGGATTCCTTCTGGAGCCCTGCGTGAGGCTGGTTCTTAGCACAGACTTCTCTGATGGTTCTTCCCCCAGACTTCATCATCTTAAAACAGCATTAGTTTTTACATCATTATCATCTAAGTTTGTTACCACATCCGGCTGTGGCTATATATGATGCCCTGGACCAAACAGTACCCACTAATCAGCAGACTGTGCAGAGTCCTGCTTAACCCTGATCATGTTCTCTGCATCATCCCTCTCTGAAGGTTTCAATGGTTTCCTGTCACTGTCCTAATGTTTTTGCTTTAGTAATTATTCAAATTATCCTTTTGCTAAGAAAGCAATCTAGAAACTTTAATAGGCCATGCTTCATTCCTTCATGTTTTTCTATAGCTATGAATACAGTCTGATATGTTGTGGGTACTACAGATAAAATATCTCCACAATGTCCCCACGTACGCAGCAGTCACAATGAGCTAGGTTATGCTGCAGTAACAAATAACCTCTTAAAACAAAATAAAAATACAATGTTCTCTTCATTGTGCTCCATTTTCTTCATGGTTTATCTGATGTCCTCTTTCCAACACTCAAAATGCTGAATGTCTGCTGGGTGTTGCCAGCCATGTGGCAGAGAGAAAACTGTCCCATGTATAGACTGGGAAACAGCCAGCACAAATGATCATTCAACAGCCGAGTCTAGTTAAAAAAAATGTCAGGTAGTAAACTATAAAGAATAAGTAATGAAGAAAATGTTAGCTTTTGAGAGAAAGACAGAAACAAACTGTTGAAACAGGAAGTAAGCACATACGGACAGTGATTTTGACAGAACAGTCTGGCTACCATCTCACCAAGCAATGACAGTTGATAAATTTAATCCAACAGAAGTTGAGTGTTGTAAAAAAGAATTCACATTCGTACCCGTATTTGTATATAAGATTTTAAAAGGCTTTGGGGGGAACAAAAACTTATCATTGACACCCTCTACTTTCTGCAGATGTTCTTTGCACTGTGAGGCTAGTTCCCCTTAGGATCCGTTTAGGAACAAGCAATTTGTTCTCAGCTAGCCCTGAACCATTTTCTTAGACCTGGTGTTACCCATATAATTCACATCCCATTGGCATTTCTCATCCTTTTAGTGAAGCTGGGTTGTTAACATGTAAATCTGACTAAATCCTCGAGCAAATCTCTCCCAGTGATGAAAGTGAAGATTCTTTACTTACTCAAGCTGAAGCATCAATTTACATATTTGGAATTAAAGTCAAAATTAGGCTGTCTTCAATAAGACTAATGCAGAATGCAGATGGAGTTGTGGTTTAAAAAGAGAAATAAATGCTTTACATGCTTTAAACATTCCGTAGATGTGCTAAAGTGGCTTGGCTTATTCAAATCTACAATGCGTTAGATGACACAGTTAATGAGGCTTAGCAACTGGCATAAACTATGGATTTTGCTGCTCTCCTCCTGACAGTCCTCTGCTCACATACTTGTCAGGAAGGCCGTCCCTCATCACAGTTCAGAATTAAAGTTTCATCTCTGTAGACCTCATTGCTCCATGTAGGTAGGCATGACTCTCCTGAAAAAGCTAATGGCGGGGGGTGGGGGGTCAGAAGTAAACTCCAAATGGAAGACACACCTCCTGAGCATGCCTCTTCTGTTTTGATGAACACCTCAGATCTTTCAGAGTCAGCATTTGCTAACATGCAAATTCTGATTTAGGGGAATTGAGATGGTATGCTGCATGACAAGTCATCATAAAGACCAAGAGCCTGAAAGTAGCAAATGTGCGTTATCTTATGATTCTCCTAGAAGGCAGGAGGAGACCGCGCAGCTGAAGCTGCTCTAGGTGGGATCTCTCATGAGGCTGCAGTCAAGGCAGTGGACAGAGAAGAGACAGAGGTGGGGAGACTTTGCTGAGAGCTGGGTGATCTGTTTCAAGAACTGATCTAAATCTCTGTCTAGATTCTTTCCATCCTTCCAGACCTGTCCACAGACTGTTAGAATATCTTCTTACATGTATGTCTGCTTCCTCGTAGCCACAGATCCAGAAGGAAGAATCCCCAAAACCTTTCTCTTTTTTTCTTTTAGTACTGCTCAAAAGGGCTCACACATTGTTTGGTGAACCTTGCACTACTGAGCTCCACTCCAGGCTCAATTGCAATGCTTTTAATAGCCTAATTTCAAAAACCATGTGGTTCCTGTCACATTCTACTCATTAGAAATAAGTTACTAAATCTCTCTGAATACAGAGGGAAGAGATGTAGTTTCTACTTTTTAAAAGACATATTTATGTATAAAAGTGCCCTATGTGTATGTATGCCTATATGACAGAAGAGGGCATCCGATCCCATGACTGATGGCTGTGAGCCACCATGTGGGTGCTGGGAATTGAACTCAGAGCCTCTAGAAGAGTAACCAGTGCTCTTAACTGCTGGGCCATCTCTCCAGCCCTTTGTTCCACTTTTTTAGGAGAGAAGCATCAATGAATTTGTGAACATACTTTTAAAATGATCACAAATAAAGAGCAGCTTTTCAGATGATGCAGGGGATCTATATTTCCATGATGTTTCATGGAATACTTCAATCTCTCTTCTACAGTGCCTGCTCCTGCTCAACTACCCTACCCCACCTCTTCTCTCCTTTTCCCTTCATCTCCCATCTCTTTCCATTACTTAACTGATTGAATGTAAACTATATTAAATCAAATCAGTAGCCACAGAAAATGAAATTTTTGAAGTGTCTATGCTCGCAGACATCCAACATTACCCTGTGAAAAATAATAGGACATATTCTGAATAAACATTGAGAGCTGCTGAGTAGTGCTTTTGCTGGACAGCCCCTGGGCTGACTCAGATGAAGGCTGGAAACCCCAGATCCATTTTCTTCATGAGGCTTCACGTGACTCTCTGCTCTCCTGACATGTGGGTGTCCCCTCAGTTAACAGCATATCTTTTTGATATTTTATTTACTTACATTTCTGATGTCATCCCCTATCCTCATTTCTTCTCCCTAGAATCCCCTATCCTGTCCCCCTCCTCCTTTTTGCTTTTCTACCATTTTAATTACACGCATGGATTAAGGTCAGTTCTAGGTTAAGGGACTAGCAATACAATAAACACAAATAGTCAAAGAACAAGCAAGGTAGTAACCACAATAACGTGAACACTCCCCTGAGTGATCACTGTTTCTAAAGGCTTATCAGGATGACCAAATTATCTGAACCTGCTTTCCTGCCCTGGCCCAAAGTCATTTTCATGTCTGAAGTCTACTTCCTTGTTCTAGCTTAAAATTTAGATTCCTGTCTGAAATTACTTCTTTGTTCTAGCCTAATATTTAGATTTGGTTAACAGCTCTTCTAACTCTTCATCCGTGCGGCTGTCTGCGGTCCAGCACACCCAGGGAGGCCTGTTCTCCTCCTTCTCATTCCTGCTTTCTCTCAGAACTTGACAGATTCTGTTGTAAACATACTGGACACTCTGCAGATCTCTAGCTTTTCACAGATTTGTCATTGTTCCTAGCACCGTCGTCACCTGTCAGGAGGAGCACCTGTAATGTCATGCACTGCCAATTTGACTGAGCTGCTTGCTCTTCATCATAATATTTCTCAAACCTTTATGCTAATTAAGTCTTTGTTATTTAATATTACAATGGATGGAGGATCTCTAGTTAGTAATATATGGTCAGTTAAATTTTCCATGAAAAATTCATTACTTTTCAAGCATTAAAATATAATAAAAGATACAACAGATAGAACTTTACTGGGCATAATTTCTATACATGCTTAAGAACTAGATCAGTGTCCCCCCAACTATGATTAAGAATAATCAATACCAGTTTTACAAATAATTGTAGAATGAGACATTAGATACCCTCTGCTTTCTCCCACAGATAGATATTCATATATATATTCAAATACATATATCCATCCATATATAGCCATATATAGAGATCATCCATATGTGTGTGTGTTTGTGTGTGTATGGTACCACAACTATAACCATAGCAGTTTTCTCCTTTGTTGACCATTAGCCTTCCCGTTTGTTCCCTTTTAAGTGACAACATTTCTGAGAGAAGTAGCAGCAGGGGTAGCATGTGACATCTCTTGCACACAAACCTATAGCTCCCCAGATCTTGTCACAGGGTAGGGGCACAGATGGCACCAACAGAAAGAGTAGTGGCACAGAGAACAGGAAAGAGAAGCAACATTGGAGAGGCTTGGGTCTTGCTGCTTTACTCTTAAATAATCTGGCCTCGTTCAGGATTCACTAACCAAGGTCTGCCAGAGTATGAAGCACTGGTTAAAGGGTGTTCTGCCTAACAGACTTCCTGGCTAAGCACAGCTTACTGCCTGCTGCCTCAGCAGCAAGCAGTGCAGCTAGCTCATCCTGTGCCAGAGGAATTAAGATATTTCTTCCGAGCATATAATCATGACTTGAGACTTTGTGATGCTCAGACTAGAATCTAAATTTCAAGTACATGCTTTGGAGCAGCTCCTTAACCAGCTCACTCATCATTCCTACAAAGCTGAGTGGTCTTGAAAGGAGCTTATGTATTTCTTGTCTCCATTTACTGGGAGTGAGCGCATCAGAAACTGTCAGGAAATTGATGGGCCTATGAGTCTACTAATTCATGCCTTGTGAGTTAGATGGATGAGTGTTCCATCTCTGAGACACAGTCTAAAGTTGATGCAGTTTTGCTGTTTAAAAAAATACTGTTCCTTGCCTCCAAGAACACTGTCTTAGGCATTGGATTTATGTCTTGTAACTCAGGGCTTGTTGTTCAGTATTCTAATGACAATGGGATACTCTGGCATTTGCTGCGAGAGTTGGATTTCATGTCGTTCCTGGAGCCACAGATCATTTCCATTGACCTGCCCCAGGAAGCAAAGACCCCTGCCACAGCTTTCCGGTGGTGGCAGCCACAACATGGTGAGTCACTGTTCTTTCCAACTTCCTGATGGCTTTCAAAAAAAAAAAAAAATCACGTGGCATCCATATCCAATGTGTAATGTATAAGTGTGTTAATTTACTGTCAATTTCTAGACAATTTGATTTAAAAGCATGGTCACAAAGATATTCATATTGCTGTGTAATGAACCTGCTCCAACTGCTGCTGTTCATTTGATTGCAGGGAAGCATTCAGCCCAGTGGGCTTTGGATGATGTCCTTATAGGAGTGAATGACAGCTCTCAAACTGGATTTCAAGATAAATTTGATGGCTCTATAGACTTGCAAGCCAATTGGTATCGAATCCAAGGAGGCCAAGTTGATATTGACTGTCTCTCTATGGACACTGCCCTTATATTCACTGAAAACATAGGTATATATTCCTACCATATAACAGAAATATATTTGATTAACTACAGGACTAAATTAACTGAAACACAAAAGAAATTTTCTACTATAAAATTAAGTGCTTAACTTCCTGTGCTGAGAGAGGCTGGGGATGGAGAGCAGAGTGTGCATTGTCCTCCAGAATGACCTGGTCACCGGGGCCTGCTGGAACTTTCTGTCATGGAACATGAGGAGGAGGAAGATGACTTGAAGGCAGAGAAATATGTCAGAGGACATACCTGTATTTTTTTAGTTTGCAAAATTGAAAGTTTATGACTCTATGAGTCCTTAAGATAGCAAAGGTCTTCAACTTCATAGTCTGCCGTATTTCTGATTCTATGGTGACAATATAAAATCAGTAAATATGAGAAGAAAACCAATGCAAATATGAGGCCCTAAACACAAGCCATTATTGGGTTTTCTGTAGGCAGTGTGCTCACAATCATAAGCATCATAAAGGAGAATAATTCTGTTAAACCTTTATCTTGTTATTGTCTTTGTTGTCTGTGTCTTCGGTAGGAAAACCTCGTTATGCTGAGACCTGGGACTTCCATGTGTCGGCATCAAGCTTCTTACAGTTTGAAATGAACATGGGCTGCAGCAAGCCTTTCAGTGGCTCCCACAGCGTACAGCTCCAGTACTCTTTGAACAATGGCAAGGACTGGCATCTTGTCATCGAGGAGTGTGTTCCTCCGACCATTGGCTGTGTGCACTACACAGAGAGTTCAATGTACACATCGGAAAGATTCCAGAACTGGAGGCGGGTCACAGTCTACCTTCCACTTGCCACAAAGTGAGACTTGTCACTCGACTTCACATTAGATTTCTGTCACCTAATTTGAAAGTAATGGTGATTCCACTGGGGAATAGTACTCACTGGGGTGATTATGCAAGAAATGTCCTGAGAAGGAGCATAGTACTTGGGGTCTCAGATTGCTGCTTTTAAATGTAACTAGAGAGTTCCAGAAGCTGTACTTGTGGAAACTTCCCCATGTGATCCTTCCCTAGTTGGATTCCCAGCTCTGCTATGCACTGAGTCCATTACCCTGCAATAAGTGTACGTTAAATACATATGGAGGTATCATTTCCTGGTACAGTTCAGATAAGACATGCAACTAGAAAATAGGGGGAAAGCATAAGACACTCAATTAATTTTTTGTTAATATTTGTTTGAAATAGTTTTCCATGGACCCATAAAGCCTAAACCAATGCCTGCTTATATTTCATGTATTCACTTTTGACACAACATTTATTGAATACCTATTTATTTTTTAGTATCCTGATACCTAATGAATAAACTGATGCTAGGCCCAACACTATTGCTTAGGCTAGCACACATCTAAGCCTCTGTTTATCATGTGAAATGATAACAGAGATACTGCATGAGATCCCAGACAACCAGCCCAAACCAGCCTGGGGGCAAGGGAAGACTGATGGAGGAGCTGACATTTCTGCTGAGTGAATGTGAGTGCGGCTTATCTAGAAAAAGAGGATCATGGAAGATCATACCTGCTGCTGTAAAACAGAACAAAATATAGAGGCCAGAAAAAGCAAGAGTTGATGGGAGCAGTTCAAGGATTTGGTGATGCCAAAACATAATCATGAGGCAAGCTGTAGGAACAGAGAGGCTAACACCAATGAAGAGGACATAGATGGATGGGATGCATCCACCATCATCAGTGACTTGGTCTTGACATTGCACATGACTTGTGACCATCATAGTGTTAGGCAGAGTAATGATGCCATTACATTTTCATCTTAAAACCACTGTGCTTGTCACTGCCTCAGATTGAGGGAGAACGTGTCCTGAGAAACAGCACTACCTGAAATGGCACTACTAGGGGTCAATCTTTGCTGGACCGTGTTCTATATTCCAAATAACTAAGACTTTTTCCATGCAGCTGTTCCTTGGTAGGAGCTGCTGTTGTGTGGTAAGGCTGCTTCTGCTTCTAGACAAAATTCCTTTATGACCTAGTGTATTGTTTGGTTTCTCATGGCTCTTACAAAGTACCTGATCAAAGCTATTTAAGGAAAGATTTATTTTGTGTTCCAAGGTAAAGTCCATTCTGGCAGAGGCATTATAGCAGCTGGCCACAGTGCATCTACAGCTAAGACCCTACAGAAATTAACGTCTCTGCTCTGCTTTCTCCTTAGAGCCCTACCCCACCCATGGTACTGCCTGTATCCAGGGTAAAGCTACCCTCTCCAGCTAAATTTTTCAAGACACACCCTCATAGATATGTCCAGAGATGTGTTTCCAGGGATTTTAAATCCTGGAAAGTTGACAATGACGATCAGTCATTGTGTTTACTATATCCCAAATAGCAGACCATACACACTGTAGAAAATAGGGAGCTGTATCCAGTTCTTAGCTTTAGAGACAGCGTGTTCAAGATCAACATAGAAAACACAAATACAGTAGGACCTCATATACCAGAAACTATTTAGAGTTTCTATGTAAGGCTCCAATTTTTCCTTTGTTGAGCCTTTGGTCCTTTTCCTAGTGCCTAACACCAGGCTGAAAACACCAGGCTGAAAGCAAATGCTAAAATTCTTCATGAACTTCAAAAACACAAATCATGATTTCCAGATAGCATTTCTGTGTCACACCTGTTGACTTTCCTATGAGAGAAATGGTAGAATGTTTGGATCAAGTTCATTCCATTCTCTTCTTGATGGACCAAGAGGAGAGAACATTTACTACTTAGTATGCAAATAAAAGTGTTTTAAAAAACAGAAAACTGGATTGTGGAAGAGGGTGCTTCATGGAAGAAAAGGGAAATAAAACAGATACTCATGCTTTCAAAACTGCCTAGCAAACCAACACTGTGTTTTTTGTTTGGTTTTATTTGTTTGTTTGTGTTTGGTTAGTTCTCCCAGGACTCGGTTCAGATGGATTCAGGCCAACTACACCATAGGAGCAGATTCCTGGGCTATTGATAATGTTGTACTGGCCTCAGGCTGTCCTTGGATGTGCTCAGGACGAGGGATTTGTGATTCGGGGCACTGTGTGTAAGTTCATAAATGGACACTTTCCTTGTTTGCAGTACCACAGTGAAACTGGCCTGTTGACATCATAATAAATGATGCTTTTCCCCCTCCTGTTTGTTGGTAGGTGTAGCCGGGGCTTTGGTGGGCCCTTCTGTGTTCCTGTTGTTCCTCTCCCCTCCATTCTGAAAGATGATTTCAATGGGAACTTACATCCTGACCTTTGGCCTGAAGTATACGGGGCAGAGAGGGGGAATCTGAATGGCGAAACCATCAAATCTGGAACATCTCTGATCTTTAAAGAGGTAAGCCAAGAGTCCTCATGCTCTTCTCATCCCCTGAGCCCCACTGCTGAGCACAGATGCATTTCTGGGTCTCTTTTTTGTTATTTCATGCACAGCACTGCCTTCTCGTGCACATCCTGTCTCATTAGGCACATTCATTTTTTTTTCTTTTTTCTCTCTTCCTCCCTTACCTCCCACTTCCATCTTGTCTCTGAGATAAGGTCTTGCTGTGTCTAGTATGCTTATTTTTGATGGTCATTTGCACATAACACCTTCTCTCTGCTTTGGAGATCAGACCTTTCTTACTTTCTGCTGGAATTGATACATAAGAATACATACATATATAATCTGTTGAATTTGGTTATTATAAGGGAGCATTTCATAGTACTGAATTTTTATCTTATAGTATTTATAAACCATTTTATGAATTTTTTTTCTTTTGTTGTTGTGGTTGTTGCTGTTCCTTCTTTGTAAACCTCCCTGCCAGGAGTGGAATGCAATCTTTACTTAAAGGCAACTATGAAAACAAAGTGGTTAAGCCATGTTAACTTGCACTCTCAGACATTGTTAATACTCCTTTATAATCTACCTTAGATGTCTAGCTAGAGAAGCATTAAGCAGCTGAATGATGCTCTGTGCTCAGCTGGCACCTCTCCATGTGTGAATGCATGCTATATCCCGTCCCTCTCAGCAAGAAGAAATTGACTAATCTAGGTGTGCAAATGAAGTTCTTGACAAAAGGCTCCATGGGTTTCTGTATAACCCAATGAGTCAGACCAAGCACTAAGAAAATTAGATACCCTGGAACGTTTTCAATTATAGCTAATAGATGCCAGTTAGCATACTTAAGTTGAATCCACATTCTCCTCAAGTTTTGCATGAGTAAAGAGAAATGCTTAATGACCTGGGAGATTTACAAGTCCCCAAGAGTCTGATAGACCAGAGACACTGGGACAGTACATGGAAACCCCTGGTCAAGAGGGATTAGACTTATCTAAGAACATGGAGGACCCATAACCTCCAACTGAGTAGCCCCATGCCAAGCAGCTGACAAAACCAAAAGACAGAAGCCTTGCAACTTCCCTTGCTTCAAAGGTTTTTGCCTGATAAATTTTCAAGCAATCAAATTATCCTAGTCTTTAATGCTTGCAAGTAGGAAAGGCATGTAGGCTCTGCTTTCCCTTTAGCCAGGCAAATGCAAGAGCAGTCAAGCATCATGCCTTACATGTATTATCTATCCATTAGCTTAGCAAGATGTAAACAATCCAGTGTGCACCATGCAGTAGGCTGCAGTTTGACCTACAGAGGCATTCTTTCATGAAGAGAGGAAATGATAGTGTCTCTTAATGTTACAGGTTCAGGAGTATTCTCCGCTTTTAAAACAGCTTATTAAATACAAAAGAATTTTTCTTAGTGAGCACAGATGGATCCCTGAACCTGGTGAAAGGAGATGAAAACCAGTGTCTGTGCAGCAATGGTGGTTGACAGCTCCACTTCATAAAAGCCAGTGTCAAGTGCTGGAGCCAATACTGCTAGCGTGTAAGAGGAAGCCTTAAGATTACAAAGCATGCCCAGTCTCCTAGGAAAAGCAGTGCAAAGTGGGTCCTTGCACAGTGGCTGGGATTGCTCTTTGGACCATTGTAAAGTGCGTCCTTGAACCGTGGCTAGGCTTGCTCTTCAGACCAGTATAAAGCGGATCCTTGCACAATGACTGAATTTGCCCTTCAGACAACTAGTTTCATACTTGTATTCCATAGCCATCAGGGAAGAGTCATAATCCTTTATCTTGGTGCAAGCAAAAGATATCTATTAGTGGAATCTCTGAGCTTCCTGAGGATGCTACCTTTGTTCACCACCCCAGTTTCCATGTGACCCTGAGCTAGAAAAGAACTTTAGGTATTATGCTTGTATATACTGAAGGGGGAGGAGAAACACACCAAGCAAGACATGAAAGACAGGCATTGATTAAGCACTGTGCTAAGGCCACGGATTGTTAGGCATGAAGGAAAAAGAAAATGTATTGGTCCACGGCCTTACATAGCTACCTTCAGTCTAAGAACTTTATGATTGTAATGTGTAAAGAGATGGGAATACATGAATGGTGTTTTCCATTAGACTACACACATACCTCTTGGATTCTAAATTCAAAATGCAATTGTTTCTTCCTTTTGTCGAAATTAAAGATGAGTTAATAGATAAGATGCTCTCTCTCTCTCTCTCTCTCTCTCTCTCTCTCTCTCTCTCTCTCCCTCCCTCCCCCTCCCTCTCATTTGCAACATGAAAATAATATTTTTTTCATGGGAATACTTACTAAAGTGTCTGTTAAAACCCAGCATGTTATAAGCATTCAAACATATGTTTGCTGTTGCAGCTATTCATGACAGTGATGACAGTGGTCTGTAATAAACATGAAGTAGAGGAAACTTTTTACTTTTTTTAATCTAGTACAATGTTGGGCCTTTGTTAGTCTTTGTTAGTTGATAATTAGAAAATCAGCCCGGTAGCATTACAGTCTCAGACTACAGAAAAGTCACTTTGCTCGGCAGGCTCAGCTGAGAAACTGAAAGCCGTTTTGGACCTTGAAATCTGTGCATAGTGAAATGTAACTCAGTGGCTGTCACCACAGTCCAAAAAAAAAACAAAAAAACAAAAAACAAAAAACAAAAAACAAAACAAAAAAAAACAAAGAAAGAAAGAAAGAAAGAAAGAAAGAAAGAAAGAAAACAAAAACAAACAAACAAAACCTTCTGAGATGGCCATTCCAGGCAACCAGAAGTAGTTAATTAGCAGAAAAAAATTACTAAAGCTAATGTCATCATTTTCCTCATTGTGTGGCATCTCTGCATGTGTGGTTACAGTTTAGACATGGCGACCTGCCTTCCTTCTGCCTTATTTAACTTGGCCAACTGGGGTGTTGTGTCAGCCTGAAGGAGAACCCCCTGGGACTGGCAGGGTAGGCAAAGCAGCAATGAGTTCCCAAGACTCCTCAGAGCACTGGAAAAGTTAGCTATTAGTTCTTGGCTTCCAGCAGGAGCACTCCACACATTTCTTTATCTTTTCTTCCTCCCTTCTTCTACAACACGCTGTGATCAAAGGAGACTATTTTAAAAACTCCAGTGGTGGACGATGTCATCACTTTTGCACCACTTTTAATAAGAGCCACAAAAAAGTCTGAATTAGTGGTGGACAGTGACATTGTATTGCTTTAACATAGAAAATGAAGACCATTAGGAAAAAGAGAAGACCTCTCCTTTTTCTTTTAAGCTGGACAAAACATTGTTGCTGGTAATTTGTAATTTTTTATGTTTTATGTAACTATCACTCAGCTAATTAATGCAAGGTAAGTAGATAAATCGAAGGAATTCAGCCAGTGAAGTAAGGTTCCTTTCCCTTTGTTTCCAGGAGGGACTGAGAATGCTTATTTCAAGAGATCTAGATTGCACCAATACTATGTATGTCCAGTTTTCTCTCCGATTTATAGCAAAAGGTAAGCTGTTTCCATGGCACGAATCATTTTCCTCTAAAAAAATGTTGTCCTGTGTCCAATCTTTCCTTCATAGAGAGGTTGCCCTCTCAAGGGCCCTTAAGTTTCACTGTTCACAAATGCTCTTTAGTACAAGCTCCTCTTACCATAGTGGTGAGATAACTACTGTTTGAAACTATTAATATAGATGGGGCTGTCGTGCTGGTTGATACACTCACAGATACCACCATGTCCTGAACTCCTCCACCACTGCATTCCAGCTATCAGAATTTTATTTATTTATTTTTAATTGGATATTTTATTTACATTTCAGATGTCATCCCCTTTCTTCATTTCCCCTCCCTAGAAAACCCCTATCCCATGCCCCCTTTTCCTTTTTCCTTTTATACAATTTTTTTAAATGTTAATCATAGGCTTTATAAGTTTGGTAATGCTCAATCAGAAGTGTAACCCAATACCCAACCTAGATATATAAATTATCTTTGATTAGTGGAGATATGTGAACATATCTCTCTTTCCCCCCTCTCTTTCTCTCTCTCATCACCTAGCTTCTCCTCTCCTTCTTCTCCTCCTCTCCTTACTCCCTCTCTTCCTCTCCGTACTCCTCCCACCTTAGCTCCTCCTACATATCACCATTCCTGTTAAAATAAAACTTTTCTCTCAAAATACAATTAGATCATAATTATGCCAATTTGTACCAGTGAGATACAAGATAGTCCTAATACCCAGTCCATCATTTTGTTGACTAACCAGAACCTCTGTCATCTCTCCTAACTAAAACACTTAGTTCTGAACCTGGCTTTTTACTTGGCTTTAGAATGAATGTCAGCTGAAAACCATCCACTCAAATCTTTTCTCTCAAAGTAAATAGCCAGCATTGGCTATGAGACTACAAGTTTTCAACCCCATCAGAAATTCAGAATGACCGAGTTAACTGAAATTATGGGAAGCACAAAGCATACCTTAGTGCTTAAAACTTAGCCAATTTATAGAGACCACTGAACACTTGGACAGTTCCTGTACTACAAAACGTTGGAGCATCTGATCTTCAGCCTTCTGACCCAGGATCATCTGACTGACCTTAGTGATGCAGAATTATTAAGGGCTGATTACTCTGTCCAGGCAGATATAATCAGTCAACTATTCTGCAAGTGTGTCCTTTTCTGGACAGTAATTTGTCTTTAGATGGGAAGAGGCAACTCTTGCCCCGTGGCTGTCTCACCACAACTGTAGTAACTCCAAAGATGCTCAATTTCTTTTTAGAATCCAGGACAGGAAGCTGTCAGGAGCAGACAGGTCTCTAATCAAAATGAACATTAATGCAGAAATGTTTGTAAAGTCAATTCTGTGGACTTCTGACGTTTTGAAAACCAACTATCCATGTAAGGCAATCTGGACTGTTGTCTGTTAACTCCTCTCAGCTATTTCTAAATAAAATATAGGAAATACCCTAACAATAAATTCAAAGCCATGAATTTGCTATAGTCCCTTAACTCACAGAGTAACCATCTCAAATCAGTTTTAAAAATTAAAGAAGGAGTGGGTCTAAGCCTTGTATTCCTAAGTGTGTTATACAGGCACAATGCCTATGAGAGTAACAATATTAATCTCACTTTTATATTAATAAGAAGCTCGTACCAATGAAAACCTTAAATTTGAAATCAAAGTAAATTTTGTACAATTTAAGAAATTATAACTTCATCTTGAGAATAATTATACATATTTCTACCAATAGGTTATGGCTATGAAATAAATCCTAGCTAATCCTCCCTGTTCCAACAAAACCACTACTTTTCCAAAGAAAGACAGCCCAATATTAATCACCTTAGTCCCCAAGCCCAGGGAATATGGGCGCTGACTCTTCATTAACTTCTTCAAGCTGATTACGGGCATTGAAATAATAGAAGAGGGGTGGGGAGAAGAGTAAATTGATAAACCTCTGACGCTGGGTCTTCACTGTATCCAGATGGAATTCCCGGACACCGGAGGTTTGAGCAGGTTTGCTCATTATGCTTGATGAGTAGATACACCAAGGCTGTGTATCCTCCAATATACAATTCTCAGAACAATTTTTAGTATCAAGAAAAAAAAATTTTTTTTCCTAGAGGGCTGACATTTTTTTAAAGATGTTGGTTCTAACAACTTTTCTTTTTTTCCCCCCTTTTTGTAATTGGTTATAGTATTTACATTTCAAGTTTTATCCTCTTATCCCATTTCCCCCACCACCCAGGAACCCCTTATCCCATCCCCACTCCTTGTGCTTCTAAGAGGCTGTGCCAGCACCTACCTCCCCACACTCATTACCCCCTCCCCACCCTCACATTCCCCCCCATTCTGTGATCATTTTTCATGGGACCAAGAATCTCCTCTCCCACCTATGCCCAACAAGGCCGTCCTCCCCTATGTATACTGCTGGAGTCATAGGTCACTCCTTATGTGCTCCCAGGCTGGTGGTTTAGACCCTGGGGGGCTCTGGTTGTTTGGTATTGTTGCTTTCCTCATGGGGTCACAGACACTTTCTGCTCCTTCAGTTTTCTCTCTAAGTTCTCCATTGGGAAACCCTTGATCATATCAGTGGTTAACTGTGAGCAAAGTCCTCTGAATGTGTCAGTCTCTGGCAGATCTCTAAGGAGACAGCTATATCATGTTCTTGACAGCATGCACTTCCAGCCATCCACATCAGGGTCTAGCTTAGGTAACTGTACATGGGATGGATGCCCAGGTGGAATGGTCTCCTGATGGCCCCTCCTTCAGTTTCTGTCCCATGTTTTGTTTCCATAATTGCTCCCTTGAGTATTTTTGTTACTGGTTCTAAGTAGAACTGAGGCATCCCTTCTTGGTCTTCCTTCTTCATGAGCTTCATGTGGTCTGTGGGTTGAGTCTTCGCTAGTCTAAGATTTTGGGCTAACATCTGCTTAACAGTGAGTAAATACCATGTGTATTCTTTTGTGATTGGGTTAACTCACTCAGGGTGATAACTTCTAGATCCATCCATTTACCTAAAAATTTCTCGAATTCATTATTTTTAATAGCTGAGTAATACTCCATTGTGTAAATGTACCACATTTTTTGTATCCATTCCTCTGTTGAGGGACATCTTGGTTCTTTCCAGCTTCTGGCTATTATAAATAAGGTTGCTATGAACATAGTGGAGCATATGTCCTTATTATATGTTGGAGCATCTTCTGGGTATATGCCCAGGAGTGGTATAGCTGGATCCTCAGGTAATGCTATGTCCAGTTTTCTGAGGAATCGTCAGACTGATTTCCAGAGTGGTTGTACCAGCTTGCAATCCCACCAACAATGGAGAAGTGTTCCTCTTTCTCCGCATCCTCGCCAGCACCTACTATCACCTGAGTTTTTGATCTTAGCCATTCTGACTGGTGTGAGGTGGGATCTCAGGGTTGTTTTGATTTGCATTTCCCTGATGACTAAGGATGTTGAGCATTTCTTAAGGTGCTTCTCAGCCATTTGAGTTTCCTCTGTTGAGAATTCTTTGTTTAGCTCTGTAACCCATATTTTAATAGGGTTATATGGTTTTCTGGAGTATAATTTCTTGAGTTTTTTGTATATCTTGGATATTAACCCTCTATCAGATGTGGGATTGGTTAAGATCTTTTCCCAATCTGTTGGTTGCTGTTTTGTCTTATTGATAATGTTCTTTGCCTTACAGAAGCTTTGCAATTTTATGAGGTCCCATTTCTCAATTCTTGATCGTAGAGCATAAGCCGTTGGTGTTCGGTTCAAAAACTTTTCCACTGTGCCTAGGTATTCAAGGGTCTTCCCCACCTTCTCTTCTATTAGTTTCAGTGTGTCTGGTTTTAAGTGAAGGTCTTTTATCCTCTTGGATTTGAGCTTTGTACAAGGAGACATGAATGAGTCGATTTGCATTCTTCTACATGCTGACCTCCAGTTGAACCAGCACCATTTGCTGAAAATGCTGTCCTTTTTTCACTGGATGGTTTTAGCTCTTTTGTCAAAGATCAAGTGACCATAGGTATGTGGGCTCATTTCTGGGTCTTCAATTCTATTCCATTGATCTTCCTGCCTGTATCTGTTCCAATACCATGCAGTTTTTATTACTATTGCCCTGTAGTACAGTTTGAGGTCAGGAACAGTGATTCCCCCAGAAGTTCTTTTGTTGTTGAGAATAGTTCTCACTATTCTGGGTTTTTTGTTGTTCCAAATAAATTTGCAAATTGCTCTTTCTATCTCTATGAAGAAATGATTTGGAATTTTGATGGGGATTGCTTCTGGCAAGATGGCCATTTTTACTAAATTAATCCTGCCAATCCAGGAGCATGGGAGATCTTTCCATCTTCTGAGGTCTTCTTCTAATTTTTTCTTCAGAGACTTGAAGTTCTTGTCATACAGATCTTTCACTTGCTTGGTTAGGTTCACTCCAAGATATTATATTGTTTGTGACTATTGTGTAGAGTGTCATTCCCGTAATTTTTTTCTCAGCCTGTTTATCTTTTGAGTATAGGAAGGCTACTGATTTTTTTGAGTTGATTTTATATCCAGCCACTTTACTGAAGCTTTTTATCAGGTTTTGGAGTTCTCTGGTGGAAATTTTAGGGTTACTTAAGTATACTATCATATCATGTGCAAATAGTGAAATTTTGACTTCTTCCTTTCCTATTTGTATCCCTTTGACTTCCTTTTGTTGTCTAATCGCTCTAGCTAGGAATTCCAGTACTATATTGAATAGGTAGGGTGAGAGTGGACAGCCTTGTCTAGTCTCTGATCTTAGTGAGATTGCTTCAAGTTTCTCTCCATTTAGTTTGATGTTGGCTACTGGCTTGCTGTATATTGCTTTTACTATGTTTAGGTATGGACCATGAATTCCTGCTCTTTCCAAGACTTTTAACATGAAGGCATGTTGAATTCTGACAAATGATTTCTCAGCATCTAGTGAGATGATCATGTGGTTTTTTTCTTTGAGTTTATTTATGTAGTGAATTACATTGATGGATTTCCAAATATTGAACCATCCCTGCATTCCTGGGATAAAGCCTACTTGATCATGATGGATGATTGTTTTGATGTGTTCTTGGATTCGGTTTGTGAGAATTTTATTGAATATTTTTACATCAAATATTCATAAGAGAGACTGGTCTATAGTTCTCTTTCTTTTTTTGGGTCTTTGTGAGGCTTTGGTATGAGCGTAATTGTAGCTTCATAGAATGAATTGGGTTTTGTTCCTTCTGTTTCTATTCTGTGGAATAGTTTGAAGAGAATTTGTATTAGGTCTTCCTGGAAGGTCTGATAGAATTCTGCACTAAAACCATCTGGCCCTGGACATTTTTTGGTGGGGAGATTTTTAATAACTACTTCTATTTCTTTAGGGGTTATGGGACTGTTTAGATGATTTATCTGCTCCTAACTTAACTTTGGTACTTGGTATCTATCTAGAAAATTATCCATCTCATCCAGATTTTCCGATTTTGTTGAGTATAGGCCTTTGTAGTAGGATATGACGATTTTTTAAATTTCCTCTGTTTCTGTTGTTATGTCTCCCTTTTCAGTTCTGATTTTATTAATTTGAGTACTTTCTCTGCGCCTTTTGGTTAGTCTGGCTAAGGGTTTATCTGTCTCGTTGACTTTCTCAAAGAACCAGCTCCTGGTTTTGTTGATATGTATAGTTCATTATGTTTCAACTTGGTTGATTTCAGCCCTGAGTTTGATTATTTCCTGCCATCTACTCCTCTTGGGTATATTAGCTTCTTTTTGTTCTAACGCTTTCAGGTGTGCTGTCAAGTTGTTGTATGCTCTTTCCAATTTCTTTTTGTGGGCACTTAGAACTATGTGTTTTCCTCATAGTACTGCTTTCATGGAGTCCCACAAGTTTTGATATGGTGTATCCTCATTTTTATTAAATTCTAAAAAGTCTTTAATTTCTTTCTTTATTTCTTCCTTGACCAAGTCATCATTGAGTAGAGCACTGTTCAGTTTCCGTGTGTATGTGGGCTTTTCCTTGTTTTTGTCCATATCAAAGATGAGTCTTAGTCCATGGTGATCTGATAGGGTACAAGGGATTATTTCAATCTTTTTGTATCTGTTGAGGCCTGTTTTGTGACCAAATATATGGTCTATTTTGGAGAAGGTACCATGAGGTGCTGAGAAAAAGATATATTGTTTTGTTTTAGGATGAAATGTTCTATAGATATCAGTTAAGTTCAGTTGGTTCATAACTTCTGTTAGTTTCATTGTGTCTCGGTTTAGTTTCTGTTTCCATGATCTGTCCATAGCTGAGAGTGGGGTGTTGAAATCTCCCACTATTATTGTGTGAGGTGCAATGTATGCTTTAAGCTTTAGTAAAGTTTCTTTTTTGTATGTGGGTGCCCTTGCATTTGGAGCATAGATGTTCAGAATTGCGAGTTGACTTTGGTACATTTTTCCTTTGATGAATATAAAGTGTCCTTCTTTATCTTTTTTGATTACTTTTGGTTGAAAAATGATTTTATTTGATATTAGAATCACTACTCCAGCTTGTTTCTTGGGATCATTTGCTTGGAATATTGTTTTCCAACCTTTTACTCTGAGGTAGTGTCTGTCTTTTTCACAAAGGTGCGTTTCCTGTATGCAGCAAAATGTTGGGTCCTGTTTATGTATCCAGTCTGATAGTCTATGACTTTTTATTGGAGAATTGAGTCCATTGATACTAAGAGATATTAAGGAAAAATGAATGTTGTTTCCTGTTATTTTTGTTATTATTGGCATTGGAGTTATGTTTGTGTAGGGATCTTCTTTTAGGGTTGTTGAAAGATTACTTCTTGCTTTTTCTAGGTTGTAGTTTCCCTCCTTGTGTTGGAGTTTTCCTCCAATTATCCTTTGAAGTGCTGGATTTGTGTTAAGATAGTGTGCAAATTTGATTTTGTCATGGAATATTTTGGTTTCTCCATCAATATTGATTGAAAGTTTTGCTGGGTATAGTAGTCTGGGCTGGCATTTGTGTTCTCTTAGGGTCTGTATGATATTCATCCAGGATCTTATGGCTTTTATAGTCTCTGGTGAGAAGTCTGGTGTAATTCTTATAGGTCGTCCTTTATATGTTACTTTACCTTTTTCCCTTACTGCTTTAAGTATTTTTTCTTTGTTTTGTACATTTGATATTTTGACTATTATGTGACGGGAGATATTTCTCTTCTGGTCTATAGTGTTTGGAGTTCTGTAGGCTTCTTGTATATTTATGAACATCTCTTTCTGTAGGTTAGGAAAGTTTTCCTCTATAATTTTGTTGAAGATACTTACTGGTCCTTTAAGTTGGGAGTCTTCCCCCTCATCTATACCTATTATCCTTAGGTTTGGCCTTCTCATTGTGTCCTGAATCTCCTGTATGTTTTGGGTTAGTACCTTTTTCCATTTTGCATTTTATTTGACAGTTGTGTCAATGTTTTCCCATGGTATCTTCTGCACATGAGATTCTCTCTTCTATCTCTTGTATTCTGTTGGTGATACTTGTGTCTATGACTCCTGATTTTTTTTTTTTAGGTTTTCTATCTCCAGGGTAGTCTCCCTTTGTGATTTCTTTATTGTTTCTACTTCCATTTTTAGATCTTGGATGGTTTTGTTTAATTCCTTCACCTGTTTGGTTGTGTTTTCTTGCAATTCATTAGAGGATTTTTGTGTTTTCTCTTTAAGGACTTCTATCTGTCTACCAGTGTTCTCCTTAAATTCTTTGAGAGTGTTATTTATGCCCTTTTTAAAGTCTTCTATCATTGTCATAAGAAGTGATTTTAATTCTGAATTCTGTTTTTCCAGTGTGATGAGGTGTTCAGGGCTTGCTATGTTGGGGGAACTGGGTTCTGATGATCCCATGTAACTTTGGATTCTGTTGCTTACGTTCTTGCACTTGCCTTTCATCATCTGGTTAGCTCTAGTGTTACCTGTACTCGCTGTCTCTGACTGAAGCCTGTCTTTCCAGTTTTCTTGCTTGTGTCTGGTCTCCTCCGGGTCCAGATGTCTCTGTGATCTTCTCCAGCTGCTCTCAGTACAGTGGTACCTCTAGGATGCCTCAGGATATGATGCTCCAAGGTAGCAGACCAGCTAGGTGTCTGCTTTTCTGGGTGCAGTGTCTCCTCTAGGATGTCTCAGGATCAGGTGCCCACTGCTCCGAGTGCAGTGTCTCCTCTAGGGTGTCTCAGGATAAGGTGTCCACTGCTCTGGGTGCAGTGGTTCCTCTAAGGATGTCTCGGGATATGTTGTCTGTCGCTCTGGGTTCAGTGTTACCTCTGCCACTCTGTGTTCAGTGGACCCTCTACCACTCTGGGTTCAGTGAACCCTCTAGGTTGTCTCGGGTGGAGACCGGTGTCCACACTGGAGTGAATAGGGTGTGGGTCTGCACCCGGCCTCAGGGTTTGGGTTTCTGCTGGATTCTGAGCGCTTCCCGCACCCAGCCGTGGGCCTAGGGCAATGTTTTGGTCTTCTTACTTACCACTCTGGGTTCAGCGGGCCCTCTAAGATGTCTCAGGAGGAGTCCGGTGGCCACACTGGAGTGGACAGGGCGCAGGTGTGCACCATGCCTCAGATCCGGGAGCTGGGTGGAAGGGCAGCACCACACCGCGGGGGTGGGGATTGAGTTTCTGCTGAATTCTGAGTGCTCCCTGCACCCAGCCACGGGCATAGGGCAGTATTGGGGTCTTCTTACCTACCACTCTGGGTTCAGTGGGCCTTCTATGATGTCTCAGGAGGAATCGGGTGTCCACACTGGAGTGGACAGGGCGCAGGTCTGCACCAGGCCTTAGATCCCGGAGCTGGGTGGAAGGCACTATCAGAATTTTAAATTAAGAATTATTAATTTATCAACACATAGGATTAATTTTACAGATGTAAACCATCGCAAAACACAACTCAATCCCTCTGGCTTTTCATACCTAATTAAATTATTTTCTCTAAAATATAATGTCATTGTGGATATAAGACATTTTCAAATAATTTTTATTTATATCCCCTTGATTTAAATGTTTTAATCTTTGAAAAATGGATGTCAGCAGAATGAATAAGTTTTCATTTTAATTTGGTATCTCCTAGATATAGAGAAGAGAGGGTGAAGGGAGGGAGAAGAAAGGAAATAAAGAGAGAGGGGAGAGAGGGGAGAGAAAGAGAGAAAGAGAGAGAGAGAGAGAGAGAGAGAGAGAGAGAGAGAGAGAGAGAGCAGGCACATGTGTGCATGTATGTCATACACATATCTTGAAGAGAAAGGATGTCTGCATTTGGATGTTTTTAAAATATATTCATACTAAATCTCAACCTGCAATTACTTTCAGTTGTCACTGAAGTATTTGTAGCAGAAAGTCTCCATGTTATTATAAACGGGCTCATGTTCTGATGATGTCCATAGAACTATCTCAGAGCTGGCTATGTCCTCATGGCAGTATGCTTTATGCCTGTGCTGTCTTCTCCCAAGGTACTCCAGAGAGGTCTCACTCCATCCTGCTGCAATTCTCTGTCAATGGAGGAATCATCTGGCACCTGATGGATGAGTTTTACTTCCCTCAAACGACCAACATACTTTTCATTAATGTTCCCTTGCCATATGGTGCCCAAACCAACGCTACAAGATTCAGACTCTGGCAGCCATACAATAATGGTAAAAATGCACGTGTTCTATTTTGGTCAGCACTGCCGACTGCCTGTAATGTTCCTGTTCCTCTGTCTTGGAGAAAGGCTTGCTCAAGAGGCATACCAGCTGTGTATGCCACTCCAATTTACATGCCTTCCCTTTGGCCATTCTCAGGGAAGAGCCAACGTTCTGTGTCTTTGTCACCTTTGGTTGTAGTTGACTGATAAATTCTTGGTTTAGTTTGCTGTCATTTGGGTTTGACTGAGACATCTTGCCCTCTGTTACCGGAGCTCAGAACAGCTCAAGATCATCTTGCCTCGGCCTCCCAGTTGCCAGGATTACACATGTAAGCCACATAACTTAGGCATTTTGTTTTGCTTTGTTTTTTGTTTTGTTTTATTTTGTTTTGTCTTTAATAATCCATCTTTACTGTCACTCATCAATAACAACTCGGTTTTGTTGAATTTGCTTAGGATGCACCATTCTTCTGAATGGCATTTCATTAGTGAACCAGATTATTGTGGAAAAAGTAGAAGGAATTTAGACCAAACAGTGCTTTACATCCTTGTCACATTCACTATTCATATTACACCAAAACAAGTAGCATTTAACATCATTTCACATTTACAGAAGATTTTTCAAATTTCTAGCTTTGATTACTTCTTATAGTTCTACTAATGTTGAATCTAAAGGGCCAGACTTTTCCAGAACATGGATCTAACTGTCTAAATAAGTACAATTTCACCATATTAAGCAGGAATAACTGAAACAGGTATGAAAATGATATTTCTAGCTCTAAAATGTAACTCATATAATTTTGTATGTTGTAAGACAGATAAGATCATGGTAGATTTTTGTTTAAATGTATTCATGTATATGGAATGGTATAAATACCAAGCAATTATATATATATATCCTGATATTTTATATATGTGGATCTTATTATATAAGGATCAAACAAAAATCTGAAGAAGAAATGCACCCAGTTTTAAAATCCAGAAGATGATGTACTCATGAGACATCTGAAATGCTTACTTTTTTCTTTTTTATTCATCAAACACTTCCAAACCAAGACAATGAAGAAAAGCTACTAGTCTTAGGGCCATGATAGGAGTGAAAGGAGACAGAGTTGGGTAGTCCATTTAAAAAGCATGCTATTGCCACAGGCTTCTATTTATAAATCTGGTTTTATACATTATAAGACCTGCAGTAAAAGTACCATCTGTGAAGGTGCAAGGGACTGAGATGGATGGTCACAAGGCATCCACAGTCAAGCAGAGTTACCATCTCCACTTAAACAGTTCAGAGTCCCCACAGGGGCATAGCACCCACCCGTAGTGAGAGGGTCTTTCCACATCAACCTAATCGAGATAGTTTCCTATGTGTGTGCCCAAGGACAGCCTCCCAGGTGATTCCAGATCTTTCAAGTTGACAGCTGACATGAGCAGTCACAGCATGTTTTTGAGTTCTTTCTTCAAGATCGGTCCCAATAGTGCTTCGCAAATGCAGTCTAGTTCTTTCCCTTCTCATCTACAATAGAACAATCCTTAAACACTTGGCCTGAGTCACTGGAAGTTTACAAGAGCATTAAGAAAAGAAATATAAGTATTGTATCTCACAGCACTTATATCATGGTTGCCTTTTAAAAGCCACCAATCACCCCTTGACGAGGTAGTGTACCTCAGTTCTAAGCCACAGTCTACCAGCCTCACGGACAGATGTCTTACAGATTCCCCATCCACCACAGTGCTGGAGAATGGTCCTGCAACACTCCGACTGGCAGAACAGCATGCATTCACAAGCTGCTCATCTCAGCTTCCTGAGATGAGAGCGGCTGTTCTGTGCTGTGTCAGGGAACATGCCCACAAGCTTGTTTTCTTCACACTCTGGTCGCTGTGAATGTGCCACCGTGAGGCTTGTGAGTTTTGACTGAAAAGCATATGTTGAAACTGTTGCCATTGGGCTTTTCCTGCGTTTGCTTTCTTGCAATGAACAAATTTGATCTTCTTCTTTGGAGAAATTGATTTATCCCAAACTGTTTCAGGTAAGAAAGAAGAAATATGGATCATTGATGACTTTATTATTGATGGAAACAATTTGAATAACCCTGTGATGCTGCTGGACACATTTGACTTTGGGCCCAGGGAAGACAACTGGTTTTTCTATCCAGGTGGTAATATCGGCCTTTACTGCCCATATTCATCAAAGGGAGCTCCGTAAGTATTTAACTTAAAAGCTAAAAGTAAAAGCATTGTTTCATACAGATGAGGGGGAACTTTTGCCTAAACAGTTTCCTCGTTGCTTTCTTGATAAGCAGTGAGGAAGATTCGGCCATGGTGTTTGTTTCCAATGAAGTTGGTGAGCACTCCATTACCACCTGTGACCTAAGTGTGAACGAGAACACCATCATTCAGTTTGAGGTATTGATTCTATTCTCCTAGAAATGCTTTAAGTTTTATATTGACCAAAGCCTGGGCAAGAAGAAGGAAGTCTTTGCTGTGAATTCCTCTTAAGGAAAATTTTACTTCACAGTAAAATCATGAAAGATTTGTGTTATAACTCACTTTTATTATCAGACCAATGCTCGTTTCAGAAATAGAGTAACTATGTACTTGTAACATAGTTCTGTCTTACCTACTGCAGTAAGTGTTAAAATAATTACTATAAATTAGAAAAATGTGAAAGAATGCTATTATGGCCTTGTTATTCTCATAGTTTTTATATAAAATGAGAATGCCTTAGGACCTAGGTCAATCTAACTATAGTGTGTACTGTGTCAGCATACCAATAGAATCTTTATCATGCTACTCTGATAAAACAGTATCACACTATTTTTACAGTTTTAAATATACCATGTATAGTTGGCATTTTATGCATTCCTTATATTTGTCAAGAAAGTAAATTTATAATGGAAACATTTGCATATTAAAAACACTTGCGTAAAATTCACATAATTAAAGGCTTCTTGTGCCAGTATTCAAAGTAGTGAGTAACATTTTTTCTGATCTTTGACTTTGTTATATTTCCTGATTTTATGGTTTAAATACTAAGAAGATATGGTACTTTGTCTCTTTTAGAAATTGAGGTAGAAATTAGTGCCTAGAGTTGAAGAGTTCATCAGGTTCCAAGTGTTTACTCATTGGAAAGTAAAGGGGTGAACACATCCGTCCACCGTTCTCCATGTTCTTCCTCTTCCACGCAACTCACTTTATATTAAATGACCAGCTACAACAATGGCACAATAGTAAGACAATGTTCATCCACATTGGAAGGATGAGCTCTGGTACAGAAAGAGCCACCTGCATGTAGCAGGAAGGAGCTTATCAGGAAAGGAAGGAGGGAGGGAAAATATTCTTTGGTGTGAGGGAAAAATAGAAGTGACTGTATTCAATTTTGTTTTCATATTGAATGTGTGTTGAAGATTCTCCAAGTTAAAAACTTGGAATTATTTATAAAGTATCATAAGAAAGTGATATTGCTGCACAAGACTGATAAGGAAGCTAAGAGCTTGGATTAAGAAAACACTCTTTATTAAAATTTTATTGGCTTGACAATAAAAAAAAAAAACATGAGCCAAAGTTAAATTCGGAATCATCTCAACCTTTCCCATGTTAATTTTCTGTTTCTTATAACATGAGAGAAAATAGAGTTTATATGGATTTTTTTTTTTTAGGAATCCTTATGAAGAAAATATAATTTAAAGGTAGTATATGTTGTCACTTAGGGAACAGATCTTCCAGAGTGACATATTTCAGTAAGACCCTTCTCAGGGATTAAATGGCCTCCAAGGAACATGACCAGTGTGCGGGTGCATTGCTCTGAGATAATCTGTATCACATTTTCTTTCATCTCAAGATCAATGTTGGATGCTCCACTGACAGCTCATCTGCTGATCCAGTCAGACTGGAATTTTCAAGGGACTTTGGAGCCACCTGGCACCTGCTGCTTCCCCTCTGCTACCACAGCAGCGGCCTCATCAGCTCCTTATGCTCCACTGAGCATCACCCGAGCAGCACCTACTACGCGGGGACCACCCAGGGCTGGAGGAGGGAGGTTGTGCACTTCGGGAAGCTGCACCTTTGCGGGTGAGAATCTGCTGCTTGGCACCATGCTTGTCTCTCATTTGTTGACCTGCCCTTCTAAAGTTATTCAGGGAGAAAATACCACATTGCAGTTGTTTTCAGTTCTCACTTGAAACGGATCAGTAGACATACAAAGCAGGAAAGAGAGATAATGTAATTATTTGTACATAGTTTGAGGCTAGAGTCAAGAGCGTGCTGTGGATTGCATAGCGTGAAATCTGTTTCTCTGTGCATCTTTAACAAATCAAAAGGAAGCGAGAGAATGCATTTCTCTCATAATGTTGCCCCTCTTTCCGTGGGCTCACACCTCATGCTATAAATACAGTAAAAAGACAGCAATGCATTCACACACATGCCCCTATAGGCAACGTATGGAAGCTGGACACCTACAGTCTCATATGGACGCCTGGAGTTTCATCAAAAGGCATTGACACTTTCCCTGTGAGCATTTTTACTTTCTCAACCCCTCTCAGCATTCTCACGACATTATACTTCTCTCTTTTATGGAAAAGCTATTTAGAGATAAAGTACTTCAATTCCTACAGAGATAACTATAGTTTCAAAAATACAACTTATAATGAAGGGAACAGCTATGCAGCAAAGCAGCCAGCCTGAGTCTCAACCTTCCTGATGCTGTGCCCTTTAATACAGTTCCTAGTGCTGTGCTAACCCCCAACCATAAAACTTTCATTGCTACTTTATAACTGTAATTTTGGTACTGTTACTGAATCATAATATAAATATCTGTCTTTTCCAATGGTCTTAGGGGCCTCCTGTGGAAGGGTCATTCTACCCTCTAAGGGGTCACAACCCACAGGTTGAGGGAGCTGTTTTAGACTCTCATTCATTCTTTCAGTATATATCAAAAAGAAGTACTACTGTTTCATCTTCAAGATGAAAATCAATGTTCAGTCCTCACATGCAACTAGGCATAGTTAGACTTCTCCTGCCTATAAGCCAAATAAATACTTGGCACTTTTCCAAAAGGATGAGAGTACATTTGCAAAAGTTAGCATTGTTTTGGAGCATAACCTATCCACCCCTCATCACCTCACTAGAGCTGTTTCCATAATTCGATTGTGAAGAGCGTAAATACTTTCTGTTGTTGACTGTGTCACTTGTTATGGCATGAAGGCAGTATACTTATAGACACCCAATGTTTTCTTCACATACAAGTATCACTCAACAGAATGCCCTCTGCACTCTGGTGGGGTAGGTGCCATCAAAAGAAGAGTGAAAGAGATAGTTTGGACCAAAGTAGTCCCTCAGTTCCATCGTGGTGCTACTGAGAAGTACCAGGTTTCCTCTTCAGTGAGCCTCTGCTTTTCTCTGACTTCCTAATCAAGAAAGAGCCTGGTGATAGGTTGTAGCTATGATTATGGTGTACCACCTAAGATATGCTTCACAGTTCTCATATGTACATAATCTTACCTGAAGCACATGAAGTAAGTCCAGAGTCCTGTCCTCACAGGCTGCCCACACCAATAGGACCAAACTGCAGGTGGCATCCTCTGTGGCACACCCAGGTGTAAAGTATAACAACATATCTTGGGAGTGTAAGCCAAAGAAATATAGATGTCTCTATTTCACCCACTAGAGGAAGTCCAGTTTTGAAAATAATAGTCCTAACATACAGAATTGCAACTGGCATGTTGCTTGTACTCCAAGCCATTTTATTTTTACGGCAAGGAGTCATGCCCACATTTAGAACTTATCAACCCAAACTATTTTCAGCCATTTCTGTAGAGGAAAGATTGTGTCCACATCTTTGTCTTGAGAAAAGAATTAGTCCTGTTTTTAAAACCCACAGAAGCAAGAATTGCTGGAAGGCAAAAGTGAAAATTTCTCAACTCAGTGAGCCATTCCTGGGTTTGCACTCAACATGGGACATAATAATAGCACAAATGCTAGCTGCTAAAGAGTGTGTGTGTGTTATGCTTAAAGTACCCTTTTCTGTGATTTAATGAACACTGGATACAGACAAGGGCACACATATAAACAATTAAATATATAATGCCTTTAGTGCCAAGTTTTTACATTTTTTTGCATTTTAATTAAAATATAATTGTATCACTTGACCCTTTCTTCTCCTCCCTCCAGCCCCTTCCACACCCCACTCTCAAACCGACAGCCTCTACATACCATTTACGTTCGAAATATAAGTGTTGAATTTCCACCTAATTTTATACACATCACCTTTCAGTCAAATGTCTTTTTGTCTTGAAAATGTCTTAAGTGTTTTGTTTTATGCAGTTTCATAACAAGTCAGCCAAAGGCCCCTACTGAATGGAGACAGTATGGTGTGCTTGAAATTCTAAGTGTATATTTTTAAGAGGCAGATCCTTTGAGCAGCACTGGCTTGAGAGCGGTCACTGACATTCACAAGGTGGATGGCAGTGAGAATTTTTCAAACTAAGATCTCAGCCGAAGGGAACCACAGCGAACCCAGGCTCTTGGCCCATTTGTTATGGCATTTGTAGTTTCTGTGCCAAGGCAGGCGAGCACTAATAAATACTCAACCAAGGTGCTTCATTTGTATTCAGAACATTGGAATAAATAAGTTCAAACAAAATCCATGTAGGCTTTTCTTCAAAGGAAAACTCCAGCCATTTCCCTCAGCTCAGCAGTCTGAAAGTTCAAAAGAAGTGTCTTTGCCGAGACTAAACTCGGACAAGTGTAGGAGAGCCTGCTTTAATTATAAGTTGGCATTTTGGGGGCAGCCTAGTCTACCTGGGGTCTTGCTGTAAACAGTGAGACAGTACATGAGAATTTGGCTCTCATCTGTCTTAGTCCCTGCTACACTGCAGGGGTGTAATCATCCCAAACCCTAGTGTTTAACTTCAATTTCTGTTTCTCAAATTAAAAACTAGTCAGAATTTAGCTTATGTGATAACAGGAAGATGGATAAATTATGGGACACAAAAGTAAGAGTCTGTGACCTATCTAATGTCCAGCCCCTCTCTTCCGTCTTCTCTGAGCTGACTCTTATACATGTTAAAAAATATACATTATTTCGGGGCTCCTATTTAAATAAATAGATTATTTACAGTAACGTAATTATCACTAGTAACATGTGATAATTCACTTGCTAATTTTGGTGATGATGAAAGTTTGGGGGATCTACAGGGATGCGAACAGTGGTTGATTGGTCAGTTGGTTAGGTTTTTATTTTTTAAAAAAAATAAGGTTCATGCTGGCCTAGAACTCTGCAGAGGCTGGCCTCAAATTCATTGGGAGTCCTTCTATCTCTATGTCAGGTTCTGAGATTATAGGTATAAGCCACCAACCCTAGCATATTCACTTATTTTTTTATTAAAAAAATAAATAAAACAAGACATAAGAGTGAGCAGCCTAAATAATAAATCTTACTTTCTAACTTTTTTCCTCTTAAATTCACTAAGTAGCTACTGTGTTAAAAACCATGATTCTGGGACCATGTTATAAAGGAGGCATAGACATTAGCTTCTACAAGTTTTCTGCTAATAGAAGAAGTAGGTATGTCTTAAATAATTTCAGCAGTCATACTGAAATCATGGAAATACCATCACAATTGTGGGGAACATAACATAACCAGAAGACCTAGCAATGCCACTACCATGCTCTCCAGAACAAATACTGGTGCTGCCCATGTTCATAGCAGCACTGTTCTCCATAGCCAAAAAGTGGAAATGATCAAACCAGTGAATGAATAAAGCTGATAAATTCCTGTGATGGAGCATTAAGAGGAAGGAAAGTCTGACACTTGCTACAAGTGGATGGGCCTTGAAAACGTAAATGCTGAATGAATATAGCCTAACATAAACCACATGTTGTATAGCTTCATTGCTGTGGTGCTCGGAATGGGCAAATTTACAGAGGCAGACAAGTTGGTGGTTGCCAAGGAAAAGTAAATGTGGCAGGGTTACTGGGGTCTGGGGTTTCCTGTCAGGGTAACGAAACACATTGGAACTAGATTAAAAACAGGCATAGAATTGTGCATTTTATGTAGTCCGTGGTTGATTTCATGTTTCATAAGTTTTACATCTATTTTTTAAAGCAATTAGTTATGCAGAGTGTTGACAGTAAACTAGTCTTTACCAAGAGAGCCAGTGTTGGAAGCATAGGAAGATCAGGTGCAATTTTTCAATAGCTGATAAAATTCTACTGTCAAAAAAAAAAAAATAGAAATTTCCTGAAGTGGCAAGTCTCATTGTGTTTTGTTTTCTAAACCCTGTTTTCTTTTTCTTAGATTGATACATAAGTAGTGATTTTCCATTGTTTATGGACCAAGTGTTCTAACTCTAAAGATGTAATGTTCTATTGGATAACTTTGAGACCTGTGTGCCTTGTTTTTCAGATCTGTGCGTTTCCGTTGGTATCAGGGATTTTATCCTGCCGGCTCTCAGCCAGTCACATGGGCCATTGATAATGTTTACATTGGTCCCCAGTGTGAAGACATGTGCCATGGGCATGGAAGCTGCATCAATGGAACCAAGTGTATATGTGACCCGGGTTACTCTGGTCCAACGTGTAAAATAAGCACCAAAAATCCTGATTTTCTCAAAGACGATTTTGAAGGTAATCTTTTCTGTGTAGTTCTTAGAAGAATTTACATATAAATACAATCTGTGATGGAGAATTAACCACTCACATATATTCTAATAGTTATCCTTACAACTGTCAGTACACCAACGTCCATGTCTCTCTGAATTTTATAGGTTATACTTTTAACACTGCAGTTAGTGGGGGAGAATGAATAAGATTTTAAGTGAGAAATTAAAGGTTATTTCCACCACTTTTCTGTAAAATTTATTTAATTTTCAGTATACAGGTTAGATCATTAATGTCTTGATACTATTAATGGAATAAGTTGTACACATAGGAACCTATAAGAAAAATCAAACAAATTCTTTTAACTAGTTAATTATATTTAGCGTTTGATATTTATTAACTAGTTGAGAGTTTTGCACAGCATATTTTGATCTTATTCACCATCTCTCCTTTGATTCTTCCTAGATTCACTGATCTACTCATTTCCTGTCCCACCCAACAGTGTGTCTTTTTTATTTCCCCTTCAAGTTTGAACTGCCCAAATAGTCACAGATGTGGAGCCTTTTACAGGGAATGGTCTTAACAGAGCTGTCCTCATAGACAAACCTGTCTCTCCCTCTCTCAAGAGCTGACCATAGCCAGTAGCTTCTTGGCTAGGGAGAGACTTCATGCCCAACTGCCTTCATGCTCGGACTTGGTCTGGCTGGGCATGTTCAGGTCTTGTGCATGCTATTAAGAATGCTTTATTTTCATGACTTTTGATACTACATGTAATTGCTTATAAGTAGCAAGAGAATATGCCCAAGGGATAATCTTTGATTATAAGAAACAATTTTTCAGAAATCTTGGTTCCACCAACTGTTCTGGCAGCCTCTCCTTTTCAACACCTTTATTGTACATCAATACATATGATGATAGTGTTACAACAGAGAAAAATGAACATTATATACTAGTTATTTTGGGAGCATCCAACTTGTAGATGTACTTTTACCAGAGGTTGGATTATATATTTTCATATGGTTGGTCCGATGCAACAGCTATGTGTGTTAGTGAATCAGATCAAAAGATTTTATTTTCCCCTAGTTTCTGTAAGACTTTTAATTTTAATTTATATTTTGAATAATTGTAAAATATTAATAATCATTTTATTATCTATAATTTTATAATATATTTTAAAACTGCATTTAGGTACAAGCATACATTACACTGCCCTAAAACATTTGAACTATTGTTATATTCTACAATTTATATGAACCTTGGAAATAATACAATAAACAAAAGATACCAGACCCCCAAATAATCCATTGCATATTCTGTTTGTGTGAAACATCCCAAGTAAGCTGGTTCTCAGAGGTAAAAGTTAGACTGGTCCTTGCCAGGGATGCACAAGAAAGGGAAGCTGTTGCTTTATTGATACAGGCTTCTTGAGGGGATGGAAACCTTAAAATAGTTACTGGTGAACGTTTTGCATCCAAAATATAGTAAATATTACTGGATTATTCACATTTAGATTATTAATACAGTAGACATGTTTTGTCTATCTTTACCTCATTCAATAAAACACTAAATCTAAGATTCATATCTGAGTAGATTTGAAAACCAGCTTTGAAAGACGTTTAACAGCAACTATTAAATTATATTTAAATTTCTGTGGCAAAAAAGTATCCATTTTCAAAAGATACTGTGCGATTCCTCCATTAATGCTGCCATACATTAGAAAGGACATGGTGAAGACACTGTGTCCCAGGCCCCCTTTCTTCTGGCCCCTCATTCACTTCCTGATTAACCAGCATTTTTCTTTGATGTGGTACTTTCCTGGCTGAACCATAGATACTTGGGAAAAGCCCCTCTCTGACATATGAACCTTTATATCAGTCAAGGCTAAAACCACTGAAGACATTCATAGGATAAAGCATCCTTTTATCCCAAAATGCACTTTTAATGTTTATGGCTTTACATTTTAAAACTACATGACACATTCCATCATACTTCTTTGACAATGTAATACAACTATATTCATGGTCACAGGTTAACCACATTTTCCACTTTCTCAGGTCAACTGGAATCCGATCGATTCTTACTGATGAGTGGAGGGAAGCCGTCTCGGAAGTGCGGGATCCTTTCCAGTGGGAACAACCTATTCTTCAATGAGGATGGCTTGCGCATGCTGGTAACACGGGATCTGGATTTGTCACATGCTAGGTAAGTGTGGCACACAGTTGTGGACATGAAGAAGCCAGGAGCTCTCAAGGGTGACATCTTCCATGCTGTTATTAGGTGTTGCTCTGCTCAAAGTTCCCAATAAGACACAGATCACATAATTTCTAGTTCAAGACTGAGTAAGAAGCTCAGTAGAAATGCATCCTCAAGTCATTCATGATTAACTTCATCTACATTAGCAAATATTTAGTTGAGAATATTTGAGGTATGGCCCGTGGTGCTCATAAACAACTGCCCGGTGCCTCACCAGCACATAAGAAGTCATTTTCTACATTGAGAATAGTCATTCAGAAAAAAAACATATTTTAAGCTGACTCAGAGAGTCATGCCCTGTCAGAATGTGTATTCCTTGGCCACTTGATGAGCCAGCAAAACTTTACCAGCAAAACATTATGTACAGTTTAACATGTGTAAAATGCAGCTTTGACCTATTTTTAAATGGACAAGGAAATCATGTTTATAGTTTTAAAACATTTCACAATACTTTAAAATATATCTGAACATTCCCTCTTTTCCTTGAATTCAGTTTCTGATTATATAATAATATATATTATTATTATTATATATATTATATAAATATATATAATATTTATATAGTAATATAAATCACAGAAAATGCAAGTCTATCTAAAATAATTTTATAGTTACTGAAAGCAAAATTTTACCTATCCTACTCTAATGTACATAATTTAATTTGATAGTCTTTACTCCAGATTCTTCTATACCATTCAAGTTCTTTAAGATAAGCAATTCAGATATGTTTTTCTTTTCTAAGTAGTGATTTGGTGTTTATGTTATCACTAAATTAATATGAACATTGTTCCAATACAAACAGATAGTATACCTAGTTTTTCCTAGATAAATACTGTTCTCACTTGTGCAAATATCACTAGGGACTAACAAGGCATGTTTCCATTAATCAAATGTTAAAAGCGGCATTATATAGCTCATCCAGTTGCATGCTGTGTGGGATTTGCATATATTGACCTTAAAATGTTCAGTGTAAGATCTCAGTGTTTTCAGGGCCATGATATAAATAGGGGTTGGGAGAATGGTGAGCAATGAATGGCTTTGTGTATGATACTGATAACATTTATTATCAGTCCTGTTACATTATTGAGTATGTATGTTAGATTTGACATGAAATTTATTCTGCCTTACCAGTTAGAATAGTGGCCAGACCGGGCACCAGCAGCTTGCTTGCCAAAGATAACATGCAAGCCAGTTTTCATTGGCACCCCAGCTGCTTGCTGCCACTCTGTCCACCTCCCTGCCAGCTAGGAAAGCTGCCACTGGCTGGCTGCCACCATTCTCAGAGGCCAGTATCATCCATACCCAGACCCAGCAACAGTCAGAGTCTGGCAAGCCTACCACCAACCCACACTCACGCTTACCCTTCCCCTGGCACAAGAGACAGAAAAGAGGCCCAGGCTTAACACACTTCTTTCAAAAGTGACCTGGTCTTTTGAAAAGAGGGGCTAGAACTGCTGCATGTAAATGTGTCTCCTAAACCAAGAGATAAGTATCTATAAAGATACTGGTAAGATGGAGATGGATCATTTTGCCAGTAGTGTGGTACCTGTAATATATATATTATATATATATAGCATATAGTATGTAGTATGTAGTATGTAGTATGTAGTATGTAGTATGTAGTATTTAGTATGTAGTATGTAGTATGTAGTATATAGTATATATATATTCTTCTAACTCCAAACACTGAGGACTGGAATTCAGTTGTCTTCACTAGACAAACAATGCACTCGCAGACTTGAACAGCCTTTGGATCTCTCCCAAGATTTTATAAAGTAGCCAAGGGAAGCAATGGCTCTGGCTTTCCTCTGGCTCCTTGGAGGAGAGATTCAAGATATAAATATGAGCCAGAATTGACATTTTTTTCACACTTCACATTTAATTAACTCTCATTCACATTAGAACAGAAAAATCAAGCTTTGAAATGATTGTTTTGGACACTCATTCAATCATCATGTTTATTAACATCACCCATTTATCCATACTGCCAGGAGGCTTGCCTTTTGTTAATAATGAGGATTTCTCTTTGAAGTAAAAGGTCTTCTGTTGTCAGGTTTGTGCAGTTCTTCATGAGACTGGGATGTGGTAAAGGAGTTCCAGACCCCAGGAGCCAGCCTGTGCTTCTACAGTACTCCCTCAATGGCGGCCTCTCCTGGAGTCTTCTTCAAGAGTTCCTCTTCAGCAACTCCAGCAATGTGGGCAGGTACATTGCCCTGGAAATGCCCCTGAAAGCCCGTTCTGGTTCTACACGCCTTCGCTGGTGGCAGCCATCTGAAAATGGGCACTTCTATAGCCCCTGGGTGATCGACCAGGTCAGTCTCTTCAAAGTTATCTACTTTCACTTTTATGGCTTTAGAATGCATGTTAGCCCAATGCCCATGCTTGTGAAAGCCCAGACAGACAGTCGAATGACTTGCCCAAGGGCACACAGCTAGATTAGATATGGTGTTTAACTTCCTTTCATTCTCTAGTCTCCCAATTGCCTAAGCCTATAAAAATAAGTGGCACAACAGAAGGCCTAGGTCCTGTTTAGAGAGGATGATGCCATATGGGTAGACAGACTTTATCAAGCGTGATACAAGGTTATAATTCTCCAGAAAGCGAAGCATGCAAATTAGCATTGATGCCGCATGCAATTGTTCTCAAATCCTCTTCCAGCTTTCGATGCAAAGTAAATAAATAAATAAATAAATAAATAAATAAATAAATCTCCCCCAGCATCTTTCTGGACTGCTCTAAGGGATCTTCATACATAATGCAGTGTATCAAACAGGACTCAGAGAACCTGTTCACAAATAGTAGAGAGTTCATGCAAAAAATTGCAACTGAAATGCTTCAGGGCGTGACCATCCTTAAATAGAAATTTCACACAGAAAACAATCATAGGCAAACCAAATTTTGCTCTCCCAGCTTGGGGACATGTGCTTTCCAGTAGCACAATTTGGCCCACAAATGGCTGTGAATGGTTTTGTCAGCCCTTTGATTTGTTTTCTGTAGCTCCTTGCCAGATGGGCAAGCAGACCACAGAAACAAGAGCATTCTGAAAACCCCCTAACATCATGCTCGTTGTACAGTACCAGATCCAAGATGGATGCCTGATCAAAACAAACAAACAGAAACAAGTGAACTCTTCTGTGTGTTAAAACCCAAATCTGGGGTGTTCTAAAAATGCATTTCAGATTCTTATTGGAGGAAGTATCTCTGGTAATACAGTCTTAGAAGATGATTTCTCAACTCTGGACAGCAGAAAGTGGCTGCTTCACCCAGGAGGCACCAAGATGCCTGTGTGTGGCTCCACAGGTGATGCCCTGGTCTTCATTGAAAAGGCCAGCACCCGTTATGTGGTCACTACAGACATTGCTGTGAATGAGGACTCATTCCTACAAATAGATTTTGCTGCCTCCTGCTCAGTCACAGACTCTTGTTATGGTAAGTATTCCATATCCAGACAGAGGGACAGAAGCATGGGTGCCCATGACCACCTCTGCAGTGGGACAGTTCAGAACCTGTGTTATGGGGCTTAGGAAGATGGCTTAGTAAAGTTCTTACTGGGCAAGCTTGGCAACCTGAGTTCAGTTTCCCATCACCCACATAAAAAGTCAAGCATGGCTGTATATTCCTATAGTTCTACACTGTGAAGGCAGAGACCACTTCATCTCACTGACCAACCAGTTAGATTAATCAGTGAGCCTCAAGCTCAGTGACAGTCCTCAAGAAGCAATAAAGGAAAATATTCAGTGCCACCACTGGCTTACATGCACAGATATTAACACATACATACATACATACATGAGTACACACACACACACACACAAGTACCCAAGTGATAGTGTTATGTACACAAATGATCACAGTACATTTTAAGTTCTTGGGATTTTCTTGAAACTGTTTAATTTTTCTCAACAACTTTGTGTTGTAAATAAAGTATTTTTTAAAACATTATGGATAAATTGAATTTCAGAAACTAAATCAGTAAGATTTCCACCTGGGGATATAGTTTACTTAGAAGACTGCCTGCCTAGCATATGTGAGTTTGCTCCCTAGCACCATGTAAATTGCATGGTAGCACAGGCCGGTCATCCAAGCTCTTGAGAGGTGGAATCAGAAAGAGAATACAAACTGCCATCATTATACAGTCTTGACCCTTTACCTGAATTACAGACCCCTCAGGATTACTGAGGAATTCTAGTCCTGTGCCACCTTACAGGATGCTTCTAGGACAATATGGGCCCTTGTTCTTTCTTAGACCAGAGAGGGTAAATATGTGAGGAGCTTTGTTTCTCTGTAACCAGATTTTCATATTTCTATAATTTTAAACTTTATTAGGAAGAATTCCAGAATTATTCTTTGTACCTCAATCACAGTTAGTTAACACTAGTTGGGGGGGGGGGTGAAACTTGTGGGGAAAAGATGGGCAAGCAGAGGGTACACATTCTATATTCAGTAGGTACATTCTGTCTGAATAGGTGCCTCAAAAATTTAGAATTATAGTTGACCTAAGGAGAATGTTTTATGGAATGGAGCTGATGTAAGATGTAATGCAAACTCAGAGGAGAGAGCATTGATGGTCTCATCTAAAGACTTAGAGAACATTTGACAATGAGCTAAGTCTGCATTGGACCTTTACAGCTGGAGTGGATTTTAAGGGTTAGATAGATCAGAGAAGCCATCCCACACTGAGCCAATAGCTTACATAAAGAAGGATGCCTTGGCCAAGGAAAGCTGCAGGAAAATGAAGCATATTGGCCCTGAAAACACACATGTAATTGGTATTCCAGTTTCCTAATCCTTCAGCAACTTCAGGAGTCAATGAAAATAACAAAGGAAGCTATCCCAAGGTTGATTCAGCAACAGCAAAGCTAGATTTGGCACACATAAGCCAAAAGTGTGTGCTTTAACCACAGGCAGGCACAGCCTTCTAAGAGAGGTACAATGAATAAAGTACTGAAAGAAGCCACAAATCTCAACGGACCTTCAAATGCAGGCACAGAAACTTGTGCTTGACAAAGTTACAAATAGGAGACTACAAGTACAAAGGAGTATCATCCTGGTTTCATTTCTGTTGCTGTGATAAAATACTAGACAAACGTCAAGTTAGGGGAAAAAGAGTTGTATTCCATTTTATCATTCTGGGTCTCACCCCGTCATTGTGGGGAAGTCAAAGCAGGAACATCAAATAGTTAATCACATCACAACTGTAGCCAAAAGCATAGAGAAATGAACACATACATGCTCGCTTGATTGTTTGATCACCTCTATTTCTCCACTCTTGTATAGTTCTAGACCCTACCTAGGGAATGACACTGCCCACAATTCTCTGGTTCTCACTTTATCAACTGATTTAATCAAGACAATCCCCAAAGCCAACCTATTGCAGACAATTCCTCTTTTACCAAGTGATTCTAGATTATGTCTAGATTGGCAATGAATGCCAACCATCACAGGAACCATGCTGTTTTAGGTGAGGTTAGCTCTGAGACAGTAAGTAGAAAGGAGTCTTAGTAAGTAAGGTATAGCAGTGATCTCCAATGGAGGTGTGGGGGAAGCCAGAGGACTCAACTCTTGGAAATGAATCTTAAACCCAGAGAACTAGTGTCAAAAAATCACCATTAATGAGTTTTGGTGGTTAAGAAAATGTGTTTATTTATGGAAAAAAATGGTGTGTTCCTCTCAGTTCTTGTGACAGGATTTCTTGGTCCTGTGAAGAGGAGGATCTGGGGCTGAAAAGACTGCTCAACAGTTGAGAGCTCTTCAGAGAATTGAGTTTAGTTCCCCAGCAACCACAGGGTGGCTCCCAACCTTCTATCCTAGGATCTGATGCCCTCTCTGGCATTCAGGTGTATACACAGATAATGCACTCATGTACACAAAATAATAAATAATTCTTTAAAAAGAAGAAGAGAAGGACCTGTCTAAATTGCTCTTCGTAATGTATTCAGCATCTTGTGCAGCGTCAGGCTTAGCAAACACTAGCCAAATGAATAAAATCAATGGTGAGACAAAGCTGGTAGATACAGTCGCAGCCTTAGTATGTATGTGTGGACTGGGAGGCCAGGAAGAAAGCACAAAGCTCCCCTGGTAAACCAAGGAGTCTAAGTGAGAACAAGATAGAAGACCTGAACAAACATCCTCAAATGAAAGAATCAGAGAGCAATCAACAATGCCTGAGGCCAGACGCAGACACATACAATGAAGGCTGAGCCACTGCCCATACCTAGAAAGCTTAAGGCTGCACATGGCCTCATGCTGGCCATGCAGTATCTCCAAGGGATGCTCTCAGAGCTGCCAGCCCCATATCCCAGGTCCAGAAGATTTGGAGAAGAGTCTCTGGTCATGAATCCCAAGCATCAAGAGTTTCTCAAGGTTTCCAGGGACATTCAGTGTGCAGCCAAAACCAAAAGCCATGACTTTGAGAAACACTTAATAGGATGGTGGGAACTGGGGCATTTACAAAGCATTCAGCAGCCAGAGAAAGCAATGGAGGAAAAGTGGGTCTGGGAGGGGGAGGAGGTGCGGGAGGAGAGAAGAAGAGAAGCTGTGGTCAGAAGGTAATATATGAGAGAAGAATAAATTTAAAAAATAAGAAAGAGCAGTGGAGGTGGAGAGAGGCCAAATGTCTAGAGGAAGAAAAGGAAGAGAAAGACTTAGTTTTCTGCAGACCCACAGTCTGACTGCTCTCACACAAACCCCAACCATGACTTCCAGACATCTCTCCATGCTTCTCTGATTCCTCAGTGTATTCCTTTACATAGTAGGGTGAAATGTATAAGAGAAAGAGCTGCATGGTTTCTAAGAAGTGTCTTTTATAACGAGAGTAAAATTGACACAATTGGTCAGAAGTTTTGTAAGATGGTCAAAACTTAAAAGACTGTGGCTAGAGAGATGGCTTAGTGGTTAAGAGCGTTTGTTATCCTTATAAAGGAGTGCGGTTTGATCCCCAACACCCACACTGGGTGACTCACAACTGCCTGTACCTCTGGCCAGATACTCTCTATGGACACTCATCTAAATACACAGACACACAGACATACACACAAACACTCACATGAATAGAAGTCATTCTGTCTTAAAACTTTGAAAATACTTCTCCAAACTTTTAACTATTTAAAAAGAAATCATTAAATTTATTATGGATAAAAATGAGAGGATAAAAATTAAGAGGAGTCTTGCTGAGGAGAAGGGTTTCATTGGGAGGAGGAGGGGTGAGGGGAGCAATCTAAAGCTCAGTGTGTGTGTTATAAACCATTGCTGCTCTCAACACTTGTGGTAGTATCTGAAACCATAATGATTTTGCTGTAATTGTTCCAAGAGGTTCTCGTTATAATGAGTGATTTAGGGAAAGTAAACTTATCTCACTTGATCATAACTTCTTAAAAGGATTTGTAGTTCAATGTTATTTATAAAATTAGCAAAAAATGGCCAGGCATTGTGGTGCATGTTAATCTCAGCACTTGGATCTCTGTGAGTTCAAGGTTAGCCTGGTCTACATAGTGAGTTCCAGGACAGTTAGAACTCTGTGAGAGACCCCATTTCCAGATGGATGGATGGATGGATGGATGGATGGATGGATGATAGATAGATGGATAGATGATGGATAGATGGATAGATGATGGATAGACTGATGGATAGATGGATGGATGGATGGGTGGATGATGGATAGATGGATGGATGATGGATAGACTGATGGATAGATGTATGGATAGATGGGTGGATGGATGGATAATGGATAGATGGATGGATGATGGATAGACTGATGGATAGATGGATGGATGATGGATAGATGGATTGGGTGGATGGATGAATGGATAGACAGATGGATAATGGATGGATGGATGGATGGATGGATGGATACATAGATGCATGGATGGACAGACAGACATATGGACAGATAGCAATAATGTACAGAGGGAAAAACAAAACTGGTAAATAGTTCAAAGTCAGAAACATAAACATAGGGGAAAAGTAAAACTATTTCATTACATTTGAAACCTATGTGCACACAGTAAGTTACTGTGGCTCCTGGGTCTGCAGACATGTGCTTATATTGAGACTACTACTTCCTGTTTCAGCTATTGAACTGGAGTACTCAGTGGATCTTGGGCTTTCGTGGCACCCACTGGTGAGAGACTGCCTGCCTTCCAACGTTGAGTGCAGTCGTTATCACCTACAACGGATCCTGGTGTCAGATACTTTCAACAAATGGACCAGAATCACTCTGCCCCTCCCTTCCTACACCAGGTATTACTGCTTTTGCACGTATTACTCCAATGTGATCAGCTTTGCTATGTCAGGTTCTAGTAGGACAAAGTGGGAATGGGATGCATGGTACTTATTTTTCTATAAACTAAGGCTAACTTAGTAGGGAAAGTGCAAGTCAATATTTATGGTGGAGTTCTGTTTTTCTCTAAACCCAGAATTTTCCTGATTTTTAATGCTAATAATTTTTTTGAATAATGGCTTATACAAGAAAACACTGGCCAAAATGTAACAGCTTCTCCAGCCTAATATAGAGGTGCCAAGAGTCAGCCATTTAAAACAAGATCGTTGGATACAAAAATAGACTTAAATGGGATTATTTTTCAGCCATTTAAATCACTGTCAATATAGTGGTTAATGGTTTCTTATAAATGGATATAGCAAGTAACTGTTTTCTAACATTAGCCTCTACTTTTTAAATTTTATTTTGAATATTACTTTGGAACCTGTTGACTGGAAAATGTTCTCTGTAAGAAACATGTGTAAGTGTTTCACTCAGTGCACCAATGGGAAACGCCTTGGCTTGAGAGAAGCACCCGGGGAATGGTAGTGAAGAAGCTGAGTCTGAATTATGTGTGCATTTGCTCTTCTGTGTGAGGAATGTGCATAACTACTTTTTCCCAGAGGAATAATGTTCTATGATTCCTTCACCATCTAAAGCATAAGAAAGCTTTAAAATTATGATTGACACTCCTGTTCCCCCTGAGGAAACCTGATTGGCTACTGCCATCCACAGACCAAAGTGACCAGCATAGAGTCAGAAACCAGTTATAGTTTGGGCTTATTATTGTCCTGTTGCCTCCCGACAAATGAAGACTGAATAAATCCTCCTAGCAGATGATCATAAAACTCAAGTGTTCATCTAGGACATAACTTTTCTTGGAATTATCATAAATGGAGCGGTTTCAGCCTCTAGGAGCCTGCGGCTGCTTTACAGTTGCTGGCTCAGAGGCGGGAGACTATATTAACTGAGAGCAGAGCTGCCAAGCTTAAATGAGATACGTGAGATTTTGTTGCTCGTTAAAGGTATTGTCGTGCATGAATTATTAAGGTGATCTTAATAAGTAACAGGGAAAAAAACTCCATTAGGCCGCCCTCTTTTAAGTCTTTATGAGTTCTATGAATTATTACCTGACAACTTGGCAGCATTTTGCAAATAAGTGGCATTCTAAGATTTACTTCAGCTAGTCATTATACCCTTGAGACGTCTACTGAAGAAAAGTAATTATTTCTCATATTTTAATCAATGTTTTAATTGTCTCTTGCACATACTCACAAGAATTTTGACCCTTTCAAATAATATATGAAAAACCTGTGATAAGCATCCATTTCCCCCTGTTACCATATTGAAAATACAGCTTATTTACTATATTATCCTCAAGGCTCATGTTGTGGAATGGTCTTACAGGTGACTCTGCGTTACAACACACCCCTCTGAGTAATTCAGAAAGAAATGTACTTAAATGAGGCTCTCCTCCCTCTGTTCTCAGTCCGGTGATCTTTTACATGTGTTTTTCCTTATTTTAAGTTAAACTTTCAGTGGTAGAACACCTGTGCTTACTGTGCATGAGGCCCTTGCTTTGATCCTCACACAGATAGGTTGGTTGGCAGACAAGCAGGCAGGCACACAGACGAGATGTTAATCTAGGCATAGAAGTTTGAGACTGTGCTGAAGAGTCTATGCGGTCTCTCAAGCCTAAATTTGTAGCTCTATGCTGGAGTTGCTATTTCAGTTTTTAGGTGTTTTTCTATAAACAAATATGGCATTGACAGCTTACAAATGCATGCTAAGTATGTGTTAGGAATAGCTTTGAGCACAAGATGACTGGAGCTTTTCTACTAGCTTGTGATACAGCTGTAGGGCTTCTACATCCTGTTGGTAATAGGATTAAGTGGAAGATGATTGCCCACACAGTGTCGCAAAAACATTTTATTAAGCTGAAATAGCTGATTGTAACCAGTAGCAGTTGCTTATCCATTCAGTAATATATTTAAAAAAATACTTTTTAGTAATTGTTTCCTAGGCTTTCGTATGTGCTGGAGTTAACCCTACCTCAAAGGTCTTTTAGTTCAGTAGAAGGCAGAAGTATTCCCCTGAGATCACTGGCACTCAGAACTAACATTACGATTTAGCTGTGGTGTGAAGGAATACTGAAATATGATATGCTAAGATTGGATATCTCAAGGAAATATGACTTGGTCAGGAAGGCCAGAGAATGCTTTAGTGAGAAAGGACTAACTTTAGTATGATCTAAAGGTGAACTGGGTAAAGAGTAAGAGCAGGGGTGTCCAGGCAAGGATTGTACACTGTGGTAGCAGGAAGTTGGTGTATCTGAGTTCAGAAACAGAAGAAAGGAAAGAAAGTGAGATTGGAGAGGATATCAAACCATAAATAGCAGGGTTATAGGAATGCTTACAAGTTCATTAAAGTGTTCGGGAATAAGGTGTGGTTAGTGAGCATCAAATTCAGAGAAGCTTATTCTAACTGGACAGCCAATGAGAGAGGGTAAGAGTAAAGAGTCTCAGAGAGAGAGATACACAGACAGACAGACAGACAGACAGACAGACAGACAGACAGACAGACAGACAGACAGATAGAGACTGGTAGTGTGTTCTCAATGGACATAAACAGAAATGAAGACTGTTCAGCTGGAGACCCTGACGATGAGGATGAAGAGGACATTGTACGTGGAGGGAAAGAACAGTGTCGAAGGCGACTACTGCTCTCTCTCAGACAGGCACCATCAAATGGACTCAGGTGTTTCTTTGTGAGAAGGAATTCTGAGACTAAACACGAGATATATTATACTCCACTCCAGGCACTACTGTGGTAAAAACCTAAGAACCTGGCATAGTTTTTAGTTTCATTCCTGGCCTTGGTTAAGTTAGTTCTTCCTGGAAGCCCATCCATAAAATCAAAATGAGTGAAAAGCATTAGTGCAGCCTCAAGGAGTGAGCCCATAATAATGGCATAACACTGTCTTAACTTCCTTCTCTGCAAAGGATATAACCTATTGAAGAAACGGAAAATGACTATTCATAACGTAACACTTTGCTAGGGAACAGTCTAGAAGTGCCACCAATATTGAAAGCTCAGAGTTTGTATTGAAGATCAGAATCAGAGGGAGTTTTATGTAGATGTGTCCTGGCTTTGAAGAACTCAATGGATAAAGAGAAGAACACTCTAAACCAAAGGATCCAAGTGAACCAGATAGAGACACATGGGCATGCGCCTCAGAGTTACTGTTTAAAGCAGTAAAGTGTGGAAGGAGGTCATTAGTGGAGTCAGGGTTACTTACAAAAAGTGTTGAAACAAGGCAAAAGAGCGGGATTCATGAAAATGGAGGTGGGGAGATAACTTACCTGGCAAAGGTTCCTGCTGGGCAGTCACAAGATTGAGCCTCAAAACTGGGGAAAAGAAGCCAGGCATAATGACAGGATTGTAATCTTAGCACTGGGGCCTGAGACAAGCAGATTTGAATTTGTGAATTCACTGGGCAGTCACTCTAGCCTACTTAGCCAGTTCCAGGCCAATGAGAGACTCTATCTCAAAAAAGCAGACTTGAGGACTCCTAAGGAATGGCACTGCAAGTTGTTCTCTGGCCTTCACCCCCACACACGCACACACATCCACTAACTTCTCCATGGCATGTAAAAAGAAAACTCCCAGGTTTGCAGATGGAAATCTATTCATAATGCTATAGCTGTATCTGCTCTCCAGAGGAGATCAGCTGAGTGGAAATGACTCAGAGAGAAGGCAGGAAAATGGAGAGTCAGAATAACACGCTGTCACATGTTAATGTGATTGCATGTGAGATGTGACTGCCATGCAAGAAAAGATCAGTGACATTGGCCACAGTCAACAAAAAAAAAGTTTCAAAAATTTTTCAGATTTTTTGTCAGTTTTTAGTGTCTTCAAAAAAATAGTTTTCAAAGCTACCAGAAATAGTTTATCTGACTTGAGAGCCTGATAAGAGCCAGATAACTAATACAGACTTAACCAGTGTGTTATTGATGTGCCTTTATTGCTTGCCTATGAGACATGGTCCTAGCAAAATGGAATAGAATGGTATGAGTTATTGAAGACTTAAGGAAAGACAAGATGATGTCAAAATCAATTCCATACACTTAGTCCAAATCTGCCTTCCTCCTTGTTACCAACCAGACTTAAAAATAGCAGGTAAGTTCAAATGGCATAGGTTCTTGAGGTATCAGCTGAGAACCAGAGAGTCACTGGAAGGGCAGGTAACTCAAATCTACTGAGAAAGGGCAGAGGGGATTGGCCACAGTATGGCTTAGGGGAGACTTAGCTATTTTAAGTCAAGGTGAAAATGATTCACTCCTGCAGGCCCAGTGACCCAACTGCTGCCATTTTCCTTAAAGATTAACTACAACACACATGCTGGAAGCCGGGCGCTTTAGCCACAGAAGGGAAGTGATTAAAAGTTTGTGGGAAGTTAAAGGAGAAATTAGAAGCAGAGGAGCAGGGGTGGTGGTAAAGCAAAAGCAAAAGCAAAATAAAGTTAAAGGAAAGGCAACTTTTCAGTGAGATCCCCACATACACCTGAGAGTAAGGAAAGCAGAACCAAACCAGCAAGCGTAACATTTACTGTGATCTTCAAATATCTACGAGAGCCAGGAGTTCATTTCGTTAAACAGAGATTCTTTATCTCTGTCTATTGTTATTCCAATACAACAGGATGTTTATAGAGGCTTCAATGATCAAACATTCATGACTGAACAGTCTATGTAAAATGTTAAAACTAGCCGGAGAAATTCTGGACAAATGTCTCAGGCTACCTTCTTCTGTGTTGTTTGATACTTTGAGCATCACTATTATGGTTTGTTGGTATTTTGGGTCCACAAAACATAGTAATTTTGTGTAAGCCATAGAACCACTGAATCCCCCACACTGAATATGTTGCTATATTGGCACTCTTGTTAAACAGGTTAAAACCATGTCTATGGGTTCTGCAATAGAGATTCAGTTGCTTCTGAGCTGTATGGACTACCAATTTATTACCAAGTTTATATCAGAGAATTTGATGATTGACTGGTCTTGTACATATATGTGAATTATTGAATTTGCTTTCACAGCTAAATATAAGTCATCCTCCATTGAAAAGATAAATTGAAAGCTAGAGGAAATCTCTTATATTCAGTTTAGCCTATTAGGTGCTCAGTGGGGTGGAATATTACAGTTCTTATTATTTTCTGTGATATTTAGCGAAAGTTTTTAAAGTTATGTTACTTAGAGATGAGAGCTACTTTTTTATTTTGAATTCTAAAATTAAAAATTCCCTGTGCTTTTAAAGATTTTTGTTGCCTTATATTTTTATTTATTTAAAAAGCAAATTTACTAAGTTAAAGAGACCCCTGTATATTCAGTCACTGCACAACCAACACTGATTCGTAAGTAGCCCCACTTACTCTAACCCCATGCTGTTTGATGCAAATTCGAATCATAGCATTTCCACTAAAAATATTTCAGTGCACGTTACTAGACAGGAAGAGCGTTTTGGACAGCTGTGATGTAATTATCACAGCTAAAGATGGCAATTTCTTGTTCATGACTTCTTCAGTATTCATCACTCAGAGTTCCTGGTCTCACAAAGTGTCATAAAGTTTTTGCAACTCAGGATACAAATCAGGATAATGTAAGTCTCTCAGGCCTCCTTTAAGCTCTCATCTCATCTCACTGAGTGTCATGGCATAGGATTGTCCTTTGTTTAGGCAGGTCATGGGGGCCCTCCCTCTCCCTGCTGCTGATGGAAAGATTTGGTGGCTTCTGGGGTATACTGAAATGTACCACTTCCCGTCTGCACACACACATACACTCTCCAGCACCAGCAGAAGTACTCCAGAGTCTTAACGTCAAGGACTCTATGCTTGGCAGTACTTCCAGTATTTCAGCTGTTTGTTTGTCTCAGTTTTCGTCTTCTCTAAAGACCACGTTCTATCTTTGCTGATGGGGTGTCAGAAGCATCTGTATATATCGCAGCAGATCAACCCCCAACAAACCTCTCTTCCTCCTCTTAGTAGACAGGGCTGGACAAAGAGGTTATCTACTTTCCCCATGTCACCCACTCAGGGGCCTGTACCAAGATACAGTGAAGGTCATTGTTTGTCTCCTCCCTAGAGAAAAGAAAAGCCTAGAGGAGTAGCTCATGTAAATGCTCCTTTTGCTAACTGATTGGGTTTTTTTTTTAATGAATTGTAATAAAGTAATCCTCAAGGCTGGATAAACACTGTATATCTGGTGTGTGTGGTATATGTGTGTGTGTGTATTTGTGAGTGTGTGATCTATATATGTATATGTATGTATATGTACATATATATATGTATGTATATGTGTGATATACATATACATACATATATATACATATGTGAATGTATGTGTACATATATATATGTTTGTATATGTGTGATATATACATATGTATATATCACACACTTATAACTATATAGTTATTTAAATATAAACCAATACCTAGTGTAAGTCAAGTGATCCTTGCCTTGTCACGCTGGTTTGTTAGTGAATCAGTGTATGACTAAGGCACTGGACCTCACCATCTTCATCATCAGATTAAGAGTTAGCTTTAGTATTTAAGTATCTCTTTGAAGGTAAATGTAATGTCAGGTAAGATCAGAAAGACTGAGATGTTAGCTGTGGTTTCTTTCAAAGCAATTTGTCCCATCATGACAATGGCAATGAAGCCTTCCTGGGTAAATGGAGTCATTCTGCAGAATCTAAGGGTGTGAAATGTTTACTAAAACCTGTTAGAAGGTATGACCACATAATGGGAGGTGCACAGTCTGTTTTCAGTAACATATTAATGCTTAGCAATTGCTGTTTACTAACATGTACTTTTGAAGCACCTCTAATGTGTTGATGGACAGGAAGTGGTATAAACTTAGAAAATAATCAAAAGGAGAAATTTCAAGGGTATGTGAAAATAAGAAATTTGCTCAGGGGTCCTTTTTCCTCCAACCTGGGGAAGCAGCAGCTGGTAGCGACCGTCATTAGAGGAGACCTTCAGGATAAGCAATGACACCTGCCAAGGGAGACGCCAAAGTGCTCGTAGGTCTTGGTAAACATGAACAAGTAATTAATTTTCACAACACCCTTGTGAGTCAGGAAGCAGCATTTTCTGAGCTTTGCAGATGGGAAAGTGTCAGCATGTAGATCTAAGTGATTTGGCCCCTCTCACAGAGAGGCCAGGCAGGGCTGGGAATAAGTTACTTCATTGGAAAGGCTTAGAGGTTGAATTCAACTTCCATATTCTCCCTCTGAATCAATATTGCACTTCTTCCCTTTAATGAAAGTGCTTCTTCTTCCTATAAAACAATAATGAATGATGTATTTGCCTATAAGTATGTGACTACCAAATATTGCTATTCCTAAGAGTAGAAAACCATTGCATTTCAATAGGGGCTCAGAAACTGTCATATCTGACATCCTTATGTGTTGAAACATTCACTTGCTCACTGAGAACATAGAGCTCACTGGTGCCAGAGTACAAATTAGAGCCCTTGCTTGTCTTTAGACCCATTGGCCAATTCCAGTGTCAGTTCAATCTTCATATGATCTCCAACTGATTCCTTTTCTGTGGAGCTTGAGAGAGAGAGAGGCATGGACTGAAAAGAGGCCGGGTTGGAAGTCTCCACAAAAGCTGTCACCTCCAGCAATTCATCTGGCTCTTAAATCTCCTGTTCAGTCTTTCTGTTCAGAGGCTGCCCAGACTGTGACTGAACAAAAGTAGTCATCAAGAAGCTACCACCTGCTAGGCAGCCCGTGCCCCATCTCCAGCCTTCTCCAGCAGCTATCAAATTACTGTCCCTCCACTGATGACCCCAGTTTTCCCCTCAGCCACCTGCATGGTGTCTTTTATTTGCTTTTTCTGGGAATCTTTATTGCTGTCAACTTCATATTCTTACAGTAGATATTTATGAAATCCCCATTTATAAGTGCCACAGACAGTGAAACAATGAAAAAAAGAATAATTAATAAAAGCAACTGCTTCAAAAATGGGCATTTTATAAGGTGACATGGGCTTTAGTAAACATGTGTGTGTGTGTGTGGTATTGGGGAGCAGGGAAAGCTTATTACTTATTATTATCGATAAGCATCGAGGACACAAGATAATATTCCTTGCCTTTCAGAAAATTTATAATAAAATCAAAAGACAGAATAAATTATGTGCAGGCTGGCTACATATCAGAATGGATGGTTATGAGCTACGAGAATGTGATGTTCCACTGTGTTACAAGATGGTGCTGTATAGAAACAGAAGAGTAATAAACTCAGTCATTTATAAGAGCAGAGCGGCTGAGATGTACAGCACTGGTAGGGGCAAGCATCAATACAGCATTGTTCCCTGCACAGTGACCCGTGAATGTCAGCTGCCCCTGTAGAGCAGCACTCAGAGTTGAGCCAAAAGGGATCTGCCCCACATGCTGCCTTATGACTTAACGTGCCAGGAAGGAATTGTGTCACCCTGAAATATATGCACATGCATGCTAAACTGTGTAATACACCACATAAGAGCAGATTGCCGAAGGTCTGAATAATGTGAAACAAATGCCATTTTTAAAAGGGTCAGAAAGAAAATGTCTCTTTGAGGACTGCCGTTTTTCTGTGAGACCCTAAAGGATACACAGCAGTAGAACAAGCAGAGAGAGTGCACTCCTCTTGAGGGGAAAACACAAGTACAGAAAGGTGGGAATGAGTTCCATGTGCTCTGGAAACCTCAAGGATCAATGCTTAAGATGGCCAGAAGGGAGGAGAGGAGAGACCCGCTCATACCACGGGGCCAAGGACAGGGCTTGGTGCTTAAACTCGGTGGAATATGAAGTGAAGATCGGAGCTGAGGAGACACCTCTGCTGGTGATGTGGGAGCTGGAGAGCAAGGACTGTCAGAAGTCAGCTTATGCCAAGATGCTCAAGACACAAACAGGACTGGGCTGTTTTCAGAATGAAAATCTTAGTTCTAGGCTGTTCTTTTTGAATTATTGACAAAATTTTATGTACATATATTTGATTAGAAAGTGTAAGACCATTGCTGTGATTTCATCTTTTTTCCCCTTCCTGAAACACATATTCCCCGATCAAAATATTAGGTCTTTTAGTATAAAGTATGCATGGTTCAGTAACCACAGTTTACTTCTCTACAAGTTTTGAATGTTTGCACAAGGGCTGGGTATTGTTTGGGTCTTACTGCCATCTAGTGGCTAGTGGTTTGTTTGCTGAACAAGATGTTCTCCCAAACTGTGAAGGAGAAGCTTTGCTACTTCTGGAATGGAGAACTTCTGGCTTTACATGTATTTATTTCATAAAATAAGCCTGGCTTTATTTCTTATCCCCTTCTCCATTTATAATTATTTAGGGTTCCACTGATCTTTTTGTTTTATGTTTATCCTGTCCCTAAGGCTTCCATTGGAACTGTCCCTGGATGCTGAGTGAGGTGGATGCCTGTGTCACTGCACAGAAGTATCTTGCCCTTGAGAACAAGGGAAGAGCATAAAACCCAGCTCACATTCTGTTCTAAGTTAGAGGCAGAAGGGTTACAGCTGCTCAAAGACATGCATCTTTCTCCCAGTTTACAGCCCTGATGTCTCTATACAATGGCTTCCATGCAAAACTCAGACTTTCATTGTTCCCCTAAGGCTTCTGGTTTTAGGATTAGCCTATGATGTAGTCTTCTTTACAAGACCCAGCAAGATCTTGGGGGCAAAGTGCATGCTGAATCTATTTATTTGGCTTAGTACTGTTAACTAGAGGTTTGCCTGGGCTGTTGCAATAATGAATGTTCTTTTGAAAATAGGACTGGGAATGTGTGCCTTTGTGTTGCCCTCTTCAAGCTTACTAGAATACTTTTTCTTCATTGTAAATCTCTTCTTCCAAGGTCTCAAGCCACTCGTTTCCGCTGGCATCAGCCAGCGCCTTTTGACAAGCAGCAGACCTGGGCAATAGATAATGTCTATATTGGGGATGGTTGCCTAGACATGTGCAGCGGCCATGGGAGATGCATTCAGGGAAGCTGCGTGTAAGTTGGAATATTTCTTATGTGTAAATATCTTGGCTTATTCCATTGGGGGCTTTCTAGAACCGGTCTTGTCATCGCTCCCCAAGTAACTAGCTTCTGCATTTTTCTGATTACAATACTGAGCTAACAGTGGAACTGATGACCACTGTAACTAACTTTCCTTTAGTGATTAGCACCTGAATGACAGCTACATTGTCAAGAGAAAGCTCAACTATAATTGACAGTATTCATAGTTCTTTTGTTTCTGTGATACATTTGAGCCTTGAAAAAATGATAGAAAGGTTTGAGGAGTTCAGTAGATTCTCACCAAAAATAATATATTAAGTCAGTGTAGAAAAGAGTGCATGCATTTGTTGAGGTTTAGTTAACTTTCATGCTGTTTGTATAATAAAGCATAAATATATCTGATCAATTTATGAGGCATATTTTACAAAAAAATTCTCTATAGCATTCTTTATAGATCTTTGGCAACTTTGGGAGAATCTATGTTTTAAGCATTTGAATAGATATTTGTGTATACACATACACACACATACACACATGTGCACACATGTGCACACATGTGCACACACATGCACTACAGCCTTTTATGCTTCTTTTTCTAAAATCATGCTGTCTGATTGAGTGTATAGACACTAATAGAAAATATGCACATTATCTTCTCCACTAACCTATAGACATGGAAAATTTGGCCCTTGATCAATGAATGTATCCCATATCCACGGTGACTCTAAAGAGCCCTAGGCAGCCTCCCTGAGCAGAGAGCTGAGAACTCTGTTGAGGGATGACAGTGCTTATCCAAAGCATGGCTGCTGTTCAGCACACCACCACTTAGTTCTTAAATCACTGGAAGCTTCTGTGACCAAATCCATATATTATTATCCCCCAGGAGTGTGGTTGGGCAGCTATAGTCCTATAGGCTATCCTTTATTCACATGAGTCAGGACTTCAGTACATTGTTTAAACTTGTTTCTGTCAGCCTGAAACCACTAGATACTACTTTAGGAAAGCCCAGAGGAGGTTAATTCCACCTCCAGTATTGTTAAGGACCCTGGTGATCTTTAGCGAAGCTCTGTGACTCTGAAGAGCAGTGACCTTTCATGACCTCAGAATGTGGGAATGTGGGAATGTAGGAATGTGGGAATGTGGGAATGTGGGAATGTGGGAATGTGGGAATGT